>CM073768.1:84587218-85006405 GCA_037158775.1 Hetaerina titia | reverse complement strand
TCCAAAGTTTTTATTTGCAAAAGATAACTCATGGAATTAATTTATGAAGCGCAAAAGCGAAGGAGTTTCAAGCACAAAATGGAAATTAAAACGTGTATTATCTTAAATCTGTTCTGGAAAATTGATCTAATATCCCTTCGGATTATTCTGATGGGTGCTACGAGTGGATTATCATCCAGGATCGACCTGATGACGTCGATGTATCCTTCAAGGCGTTTAATTAATATTTTGTTTTGGGCAAATTGAAAAACACAGTAAACGTATGCACAAGAAATAGCGGGTGGTAAAAGTTATCGAATTTCGAGACCTTTCCCCAAAGGTTACAATTTTTCATATTTGAGATATTTGAGAAGAGTAGTTGAACTTGTTGGGATTATTAGTGTGAAGGTGGGATGCATTATAAGTTCTCCTGGAATATTCAAAGCGTGGTAAGGATTTCTGTTTATTATTTATTGAGGAATAATAAAGGGAAATAGCAACTGTTCACTGTTTTGGCATGGGATTACTACGCATTCCCGTCTCTTATTCGCCTCGGGCTTAGATTGTGCAATTTCACCCTTGCCCTTCTGAAGTTGCACGGTGGGTGTTTCGGAATCGAAATGAGGATCCCTCGAACATTTTCTATCCTGTTCCAGAAGCAATGTAGGGATAGAGAACTTATATCACAACACATGTTAAAAAAAATTTCAGAAAAATATTTGTATAAGATAATAGCACATTTGACATTCTCTATCGTGAAACAACAGGGTGAAAAAAAAGCCTTAAGTGTTTGGGGGAAATACCATTAGGAGGAGTGAAGGATGGAGATTTTTTCAGGAAAAAAAATCTCCCTGAGGCATAGGTCAACGTTAAATATTCCATCGTAAAATATATTCCACAAATGATTTCAAAGGGTGACACTAATTGGGTGTTACGTAGGAAGTAATGCTTCTCGTGTTTCAACTTCAATTGAAAAAATTACTCTGGTGCTCAACTGTTGTTGGAAGGGGTGAAAAGATTGAAGGCTTTACCGGGTGCCTTAAGATAACATCGAGCACTTATCCCTTTTTTTTCGTTGCGTTCTCTAACAGTTGAAAAAAAGAGAGAGTTCATAATTCGAGCGGTTCTTACTTGGTGTGGAAAGCTTTTTGATGGATCGTGATCCTATTGTGTTTACATATTTTTTACGTATTTGTGTCGGTTTAATCATGTTTCATCAAATCATTTGAAAAGTACCTAGAACAGTTATCGCTGATGTGTCTTCTTCATCTATAAATCTTTGTAACCACTTACTTTTTCGTCATAAATAATTTTAATTTGAAATAAATCATCATATTGATTTATTTTTCCCATGTCGTCATTGAAATTAATTACTTCTCCTACGAGTAAATCCTAAAGCTTCCGCGACGTCTATATGAGGAAAGATCCATGCTGCTTTCGGGAATAACCGTCGCATAGTTTGATCGTAACTCCAGGACAGGGGCCAAACAGTTGTCTAACTCCAAGCCTGGGGGCGAAACAGTTGTCTAACAATCGACCTACGTGACGGTAGTTCCGGGAAGCAGCATGAATCCTTCTCCTACAAGTATTAAAAAGATCATTACTGGCGTGAAGAGGAAGATGCATAAATTGAATAAGTATCCAAAAAACACTGTGCATTTAAATGGCTACAAAATATTTTATTGCAATTATTATTTTATTTGGTTAGTTATTCACCCGACAAACTATCGATTTCGCGTTCTTTTTCCCGATGTGAGGCGCAAAATAATGCTTTTTGAATAAAATAATTATTATTTATTGTTCCATTGTTCAATTGCATATTTTAAATGAACGTCCTATTTTTCCAGGCCAAATATTTTTTTTTCTCTTTCACAGTTGTAAATACCAACTGCCTCTAATTCAAATTATTACGGAAAAATGAAGAGTAAGTGCTTCATCGAAGCATCCACGTTTAGGATTATGGTTTCAGACATTAAGCTTCCCTGCACCTTATGTAAAACCGCTGGATACATTTTAACATAAACCAGTATTGTTTTACACATTAAATAAATAAATAAATTTAATGGATACAGGCGTACAGAACTGGAGGGCAGCACCTTTTATAAATATATATAGTTTTTAGACTGATTGCATAAAAGAAAAAGCCATCAGTTTTTAACGGAGCGGTTCATGGGGAATGCCATGCGTTTTTCCTTCTCTCTCTCTTAGCTTCATTCCTTTTAAAATTCCTTCCACACGATTCCGCCTGAGGCATTCGCGGCGTTCCGCGAAATTAAAAATGTCGGAGGGTGAATGAAATGAGGAGAGCGACGGGGAGTGATGCACGAGAAAGGGGGGGAGGGGAGAGTGCTTTGTGTGAATGTGGGAGGAGGGGGGAGAAGGGGAGCGGGACGATTGGCGGGGGAAGGGAAGAGTACTCAAGATCAAGTGGGGTGGAAGAGAACGGGCGCGCCGGAGAGCATGTAGCTGCGGTCGTTTAAATCTCCGCCGTTGGACACGAGGCGAGGCGTGCGTGTGTCATCGCCTCTCGGGCACCTCCCCCCCGGCCTGCAGTCCTCGGGGACGTGGGTTTCGGAGGTGGGTAGTGACGGTGGTTGCGGAGGTCCTCTGGTTTCATCCCTTCGCTCACGTGAATGGAGGTGTATTTTGGTGCTCGCGGACCCTTTTTCCCACACGTCATCCTCCTTTTGATAGAACGACAACTGCCCCCGCATGCAAGTCCGTAAACACGCCTCCCCTCAATGCAGAGCTCTGGAGGCCTCTCCTCAATCACCACCTCTTTTACTTCTCTTTTCTCTCTCTCTCTCTCTGCCTCTCACCCGCTCGACGCGGTCCATGCAACGGGGGAGGAATGAACGAGAATGCATGCACCTTGGGAGCAGATGTTCACGGGAGGGGAAAAAACGATTCGATGGTTTCGAAGGGTTTGTTAAGTGCTTAACATTCGCTCGATGCACGCACGAGTAGGATATCCATTTTTGCAACTTTGGGCTACGTTTTCGTGCTTGTGCAACAGTCACTGAGTCATCAAATAGATGTCCCACGGTTGGCCATATATTTTTTTTTTAAAAGGGCAAAAAATCGTTCCCACTAATACTATATACATGCCTATAGCAAAACTTTACTTTGTCATAAATATTTTTGTAAAGTCACACCGGGCTTTATTGCACCAAAATCTAGCAATTGAACAACGGTTAAAGACGTGTGTTATTTCATCGGTCTAAATTATGGTCGTGAGTCATTCTAGACGCTAAGAGTCAAGTTCAGAGGTGGATTTTAGATCAGCAATTTGCTTATGATTGCCTCATTCGATAGTGCGCTCGCATAGACGTATTAAGAGGAACGCGAGTGGGTGATTTAAAGTTAATTGTATGTTATTTTCATCAACCTCGCCTCGAAAGATTACTACTCGTTTTCCAAATAAATTTGGTCCTTAATCTCGGCTTCGATATTCACACCACGGTAACCACGTGTATATACGTGTATTTTGGCTTTTTTGAGTATCCCACCCGCGTATGGAGTGTCTTGGTGCCGAAATAGTCATTCCCGCGTTCTCCATGAATTTCGTATCCATAAACGGGGATGACGAGAGAGAAATTCGCTTTCAAATAAATTTGTGCACTTGGAATTAAGTCGAAGAGAAAAAAATAGCCGTCGCGACCCGGTCCACTCGGGGCGAGCATTCGTGTGCCATTCAAGTTGGGGGCAGAGCGGGACCGATGGAGCGAGGAAACGGTTGTTCGTCATTTTTTCTCCGTTTTTAGCATAAAAGAATCGGAGGGAAAAAGGAGCAAAAACGAAAAGAAGCCCTTTTCTCATATGCACCAAAAACTACTCTTCCTCTCGTGAACTCTTCATCCCCATCGCCCGCGCAACAAAACCCAACAAATCGTCGACCCACCACCCTCTCTTTTTAGACCACAAATTCTCCTCCCCCTCCTCCAGTACACTCCCTTGCTCCCCATGTGGCTCCCCCGCCCTCCTCCCCAAGCACTCCCTCGGCCGGTCCCACTTCCACCCTCCACCGCCCCATGCCCCCTAAATCAGGTTAAGAACACCACTCCGCTTTCTTCCTCCCTCACCCCCCCTTTCAACTAGACATCCCCCACACCAAAGAGGTTCTTCCCGAACAAATCTCTCGTCGCCGCCGTTTCTCCCTCTCTTCCACTCCCTCTCCGCCACACCGTCGTCATCAACCACCCTACGCTACGTAAGCCGAGGTAAGGAAGAGTTAAAAGATGCTAAGAGGAGAGAGCGAAAGAGGGAGATGAGGATCTTTTTTGGCCCACGTGGTTGGCAACGCTGCGGAGCAGGCGAGGAGGAGGCAAGGCATTCTTCTGGTGGGCGGGTTGGGAGGCCGGGGCAAGCAGCAACGAGAACCGGACGGGGGAGGCGTCGACGTAGCCCCGGGGTCCCCAAGGTGCCTTGCCCCCTCTCGCGCCGCGCCTCCTCTCCGCCCCACTCCTCGCCTCGTGGCCCTCCTTACCCCTCACCCCCGCCTCCCGTACCCACCCCCGTAAACCAAACGAAGGTCCCGGCGTCAGACCGGGAGGGGAGCCGCCGCTTCCACGGGCATTTCTTCTCTCTCTCTCTCCTTCTCATCCCGGGCTCTGCTCTCTCCTCCCTCCGCTCCCTGGACCAAACGGGCATCCGAGCGGGTGCACCAGAGAGCTCTTGCGGTGGAAGGAGAAATGGATACGCATGCTATACACTCCCGCTCTCCTCTTCCGCAGATTTTTCAAAAAGAAGAGCTCTCCTATATCATTTTCGGCGGAGATGGGATTAACTACGCACACAACTCTCTCGAAAATGCGTAAAACGCCAAGCAGCGCGCGCGTGGACCCACCCCGATGGGTGGTAGAAGCCGTTGAGGGGATTAGATAACCGCGCCTGAAAAAGACCAGGGAGCTCGTTTGATGAAAGCGGGAGACGTTAAAGCTCCCTTTTGGTTCCCGTCCTTGCCTCTCCCCCTCGACCTCCGGTCAGAAAACTGAAAAAAAGGGACCGGCGATCAAGTGGCGTAAATCTTTTGACGAATCATCCGTGACGGAGTAAGCAATCGCCAACTCCGGAAATCGAGAGTGTTAATGTTTTTTTTATTATCATCATCGACGGAGAGGGGGAGGGAACCGGAGGAGGGGAGTGCGGGGAGAACTTGCCCCCCGGTGGTGGATCCTCCAAGGGGGCCTGAAGAATGTGCTAAATTTATTATTTTCATGACGCTACTAGATAGAGCTATTTAATAGGGAACTCGACTTTTCCGAAGTCTCCCCTCACTCTCATCCCATCTCCTCCACGCCGGTCTTCGTACTATGACCCCGCTGACGAAGGGTGAGGCGACGGGTCGGGAGGGAGTGTGGTGGGATTGGCGGAGAGGGGACAGGAGGGAGAGAGAGAGAAAGGAGGAGATGGAGAGAGAGGGAGGGATTCATCCAACGGCCGAGGCAGCGCGTGGTTCCAGTTGCCACCGAGGAGGGGCGTCGCGAGAGCCGGCGCCGGCAGCACCACCTGTCGGACTCCGAAAATCCTCTCCATCTCGAATGGGTGATCGTAGCAGCGCCCGCCCCCTTCGACCCCCACGGCCCCCTTCCTCCGTCGGCTTTCGCCGCCACGGTTATAATTCGACCGCCGAGGCACTCGACTCTACCTGCGGTTGCGGTGCCCATCGGCCACGGGCGTTCGCCTCTCGGGCCCCGCGGTGACATTTGCGCCCGCCTTCGGAAGTGCGGGAGGAAAGTTTGACAAGTGTTTATTTTTCTCGTCAGGGCGTGGATGTCCGTGTGCCCACAGCTCCCTTGACGGGTGCATCGGATGATTTCACGGTCCGAAACGGGACGGACACGTCGCGGCGGCGGGTCCACGTGAGGGAAGAGAAAATAGATAATTCGAGAGACGACGAGCGGGTCCGGTTCGAGCCGCCGATCGCCGTGCCCTCCTCACGCCCTGCTCATCCCCGCACCACCGACCCCCAACACTCTCCCCAGAATCACCCCCCCCACCTCCCCATTTAACTTCCGCCCGCACCCCCTTCTCTCTCCCTATCCCCCCTTCGCCCTTTTCTGCATACTTCACCCTCTTTTTTCCATCTCTCTCTCTCTCTCCGCGAGGCTCGACCTTCACGGCTTTCTTTCAAGACGGGGAGCGGAACCGGCTCGGCTGGATGGACAGTGTGTGCGTATGTGTGCGTGTGGTTTAGTTTAAAGAGAGGGTCTTGCTCCACCCTGCGTACATTTCGGAGGAACCAGAGGAGTGGGGGAAGAGGGGGCGAGAGGGAAAGAGAGAGGGGAGGGATGTGAGTGTGTGTGTGTGTGCGTGTGAAGGGAAGGAGGCGTCGGTACAGTCGCATTTTTGAGCTCGGCTCACCTGCATTCCCTCTCCCGCCCTTCCTCCCCGTACCGCCTCTGCCGTGAAAACTCACGCCTGACATTCTCCCCTCGCCTTCCCGACTCTCCTTCCCCCGCGGGAGGTCGTTCGGAGGATCTGCCGTTGGAGAAATCCCATGTCGTGTTCTTCGTTGACCCCGTAGCTTTTCCTCTGCCACATAGGTGGGATTGTTCATCATACTTCTGTGGTGGTGTGGGAAGGGGTGGTGGGTGTGGGCGGGTGCGATCCCATCCCGGGCGTTACAACGTCGGGACGCGCGTTCACGAGGGGCGCGTTGTCCTCGCGAACCACGTTCACCTAGCAGATTTGAATTCTGTTGGCGGTCGCACCTTCTCGCCCTTCCGCGAGTCGGGGAGACACGAAGTCGGGTGTGTCCGGTGAAGCATATTGGGACCGGTGGTTGAGGGAAGAGTGCCCCGGTTGACGGGGGGTGGGGGCGTGTGTGTTGAAGATCGAGGAATAGGAGGGAGAGGGGGACTGGACCCCGGTCGTGTGGCACCTTAAATGCGTGGTTATGTGATGCCGGGCGGTTGACTCGGGCGAAAGATGCCTTGCGAGGGCGAGGGTAGTGTCGTGGTCGGGGGTGGTGGGGGCGGAGGGGGTGCTGCGGGGGAGGAGGAGGGGGCGGAGACAACAGAGGTCAAGGAGAAGGTGCCCGCGGGGCCCCCCGCGCTGCCTCCCAGGCCGCCCCCGCGGCCCAGGCCGTCGCCGGAAAGGACCGCGGACACGGACAGGAGAGTGGGCGGAGGTGAGTTCCGTGTTCTCTTTCTCTCCTTGCTTTGTCTTCAATTTTTTAGTCTGCCGTCCTGTCGAGGGTTTTCACGCGCGCATTCCTCCTTAGGGACGCGTCTGGGGAAAGGGATGCGGCGAGAGGAAAATATTGGGACGTCCCCCACAGCGCGGGGTGTGGGAAGACCAGCCCAATCGTGAGGCTAATGTAAATCTCGTCTTCTCATCCCTCGAGGAATGCAATTTATTGCTAGATTTGTCGCAGAAGGTATCATGCTGACCAGCAGTGATCGTGTTAGCTTAAATATAAAGATAGATTAGTGTTTTTATAGTCCAGGTAAATTCGTTTGTACGGCTGGAGGGTGTATAATTTGACGTTTTTACTATTCAGGTTTAGGCGTAGCATACATTCATGGAAAGGTCAATCATATGACTTATTCAGGTAGCCAAATCATATTCACTGGCGTGAGTGGCAAACAGGAAGTTGGGCATTTACCATCAACTGTCTTAGGTAGGTGCACTGCGTAGGTGGTTTTCAAGGTTTGGTCGGTGTAGGCACTGGCCATGAATAAAAATGTTTGTCATTTCCAAAGAATACTTCAATGACTGCACAATTGAGTTGCAAGTTTTGATGGGAAATACTCAGTGTAAACTGCCATCCATCTGGAAACACTTAGCCAAAGGACTTACTTTCCACGTAAAATCTGATGATCTTGATTTTTGTGTAGACATTATTCGGTAATCCCAATCAACACTTTATCATTCATTACTGTATTTTGTCTGAGATCATGTGCAAATCCTATTATGTGATCTCTGTTAGAAGCAAAACTGTTAATAATTGTCCTTTTTGGTGTCCATCATAAGAACACAAAAAAGTAAAGCGATAAATATTTTTGCTCCTTGTAATGATCACTTAATAGGGGTGCTGATTACCTCAGGTAACAAGAATTAAGTTAATAGAAGGGATGTAGATAGCCAGGCAAGGTAGGGGTAGGAAATGGAGAGGAAATGTGGACTGAGTGGGACGGAAAGGGACAATGTATGCGGAATTGATGAGCAGTTAAATAGTGTGCGGTGTCAGGTTTTGTCTTGATAGGCGAGGCTAAGAAATTTGTTGTCTCCGGCGTAGCTTTATGGAATTTGCATAACATATTGAAATGAAATAAAATTATTGACTTTTTAATTCTATATCATTATTTAAAAACAAGACCCAGGTTTCCACGTTGAACGTCATCATCACATGATCTGATGTTTTTAAATAAAGTGAGCGGAATTACAAAGTCAAAAATATCATTTCAGTTCAATATGAGGATAAGAAATGTAGGAATTTACAGTCTGTGTTCATCGAAGACGTACCGGCAACTGTAAAATAATAATACTCTTTCTTCTAGGCCAAGATCTATGCCAAGTATTGTCAATTAAGATCGCTTACTTATTCCAGAAGAGCTATTCGACCCAGTCTCTCTACTTCACTTGATACATTTACCATTGGTACTAGTTTTAACTATCGGGGATGTATTTATTTGTGTCCGCATTTATATTTGGGGAAGATTCTTGAGGATAAAATTGATGTCATATATCAATCATGTCAAAAAAACTTCTTGACCTAACTTCTTCTTATTTGATTTCGCATTCATTTTTTAGTTCATTTAACGATTTAGCTTGTAAGTAATTGCCCATGATTTTCCAGAGGGGAGACGAGTTACCGGGCGCATTCCTTGATGGTTTATCGAGTCCCGGTAAATTTGTCATGCTGCCACAGACAACGCTTGAGGAAAGATAATTATTTCGTTTGAACGTCATTTTGGGGCAGTAGTGGCGGTGCAACAGCATTTACTGCCGTCGTTAAATTTTTATCGCAACTCATTCTTTTTTCATGAAATACGCCTTTCCCATTTCATGGTGAATGGCTCCTCTCTTGCCCCTCTTTATATTTTAATTTTATGGCGGACGTTTCAAACTATGGTTTACGGCATTTCTTCATTCAAGGAAAAATTACTCCTGGAAGAAAGAATAAGACACATGGTATCTGATGTACTTTATTTGCTTTGCTGAAAGAACATTTATTCAACCCAACATCTACATTTTATTACCCGTAAAAATAATAATTGTATTAATTTATAAAGTGACTCTTCTAACCCATTTTCTGAACGAATTAAGCTACGATAGATGTTTTAATGAAAATGTTTTTCATGAGAAAGCTGTCTGTGTCCTCCATAATTGTACTGATATATTACTACTTAACTATCTGCAGTATTTTCACTGGTAGTACTCTATTTATTCATGTAGTCATATAAGTGCAATATTTGTACGTAATTATGCATAAGCAATTTTTTTTGTATTTCGCCTCAGAGGTGGTGATAGACCAACTGCCAGACTAAATGTTTTTCTATGGTCTAGGGCATGGAGTCGATGCCTGCCACCTAGATCCCCTAGGAATACCTATGCCCTTTCCTGTTAGATATTTTGTAGAATCGAATCGATATTCAGTGCACTCTCAAGTTAAGATACCGTAAAAATATTATTTTACAAATATTTTTGGAAACTGAAGGCATTACATTACGATTTTTTTTGGCTTTTGGTGCCATTGAATTATATCAAATTAAGGATGGTCCATGTGTTGTAATCAGTAGATATTAATTATGAGAATCTCGTGCTTACTATTACCTGACACAACTAAAAATGTCGAAAAAATAATCTGAAGTATAGCAATGTTTGTGAGACTCTTGAGTAGTTTATTATTTCAAGCTTTTCTCGAAAATGCCGGGTGGCAATTTTTAAAGGTCCATAAACGGAATCTTAGTAAAACGACTGGTATTGTTTCCCTTCTCTCTCTCTCTTCTTATGACCTATTCAAATAAAATCCGAGTGTTTCGATTATTATGTCGATTCTATAATTTGAACTACTTGGTCCAATAGGGTGTTACCGCACTGTCTTGAATGAATATTTCAATATGTTTAAAGCAATTCTAATTGTATTTCTGTGAGATTCCAGGACATTTACTCAATTGAAAATTATGTGCAATATTTCTGCTTTGAAATTTATTTAATGCTCTCATATCTTGTCGGAATAATTATTTTTTTACTCTTAATATTTGTAACCGGTCGCGGTTTAAGATCTTAATTTACTCCATTAAATAAAGCATTGCATCAAATTTATATTTCAGCTGGTATATTGAATTTAATTCGTATCAACTTTTCTTTCCAAATCTTGTGTAGAGGAATTGAGTGAATGAATTTTTTTCAAATAATAGGCTCCGGAACGATCCTCAGGGAATATTGTTTCAGAATTGCCTAAATTTTGAATGCTTCGCAATCATCGATTGAGTTGGTTACCTTAAAAAATTGACCATTCTCGAGAGTATGCATCATTCTTTTAATCCTGAAAGCTTGATAATTTTCTTGCAATTTGAAGCCTATCTGCACTGAAATTTAGATGAAAAAGAGCATAATTTATAAACTTTTGAATTCTTTTTCGAAGAATGCTACTCGACGATAGGCGTTTGTTTGGAGTTGCCGTCAATGGATTGATTAAGTAATAAAATTAATGATCCCCAGTAATTGCTTTTATAATTGGCAATAATTGGTTTTGTTTTTTTAATTAATCCCTTTAGCTGCAACATGTTCTGTGCTTTACTAAATCCAATAGTGCCCATGATAAATTAATTAAATTTCCATTTTGACACTGAATTTAAAATTTTTGCAAAAATACTAATAATTGAAGTGGCACTTTCGTTAAAGATTTATCATTTCTGATTTCTCTAAAGTTGTAATATGTGATCCCGTCGAATTGCATAAGTGACGCTCTACTCCACAGTGTGTTGAATCCATGTCACATGATAGTAACGTATATTCCCCAAGGTATTCGACTGAATTCCTTTTTATTCTCCATATTTCATCAACCAAATTGAGTGTATATGAATTTTAAAATAATCCTGTTCTACTTTTCATAGTCTGCAAACATACAAATGCATTAGTGAGTCATGTGCGGTTACAAAATTCAGAAGGAATTATTTTAAATTACAAATAATTTGTATAGCTCACTTATAACCGTAATTGATTCTTATTTCATAACGAGATAAAATATGATTCGCAGCAATTTAATTTTTCTTACGCACGGATCTGGTGGCCCGCGGGGAATCCACGACCTTAATAGGCTTTCTGGGGGCCAAATTGTATCAGATTTGGCCTGAATTACTCACTAATGTTAGAGGTGGGATTAGAACCTCAGATATTTGAGTTTGGACGCAAATGGAGTTCCTCTCAGACCGATCCCCCCTCTAATGCAATCGCCATTCACAAAACGTTTGATTGTAGAATAAGACAGCTGGCCCAATATCGTGTAAAGCTTAGTGAGGCTAATTATGCTCTAATTTTTCACGTCAAATACTATATGTAGTTCTCAATCAGACGATTGGTAGCTGAAACAATAATTCTTCTCCATCACTGACAATATCTTTTAACCATTTTACTCGTTTGTTTTCATTGATTTGCTCCAAGAAGCATTAACTCAATAAACCTGTGATTCTTGAGTGTCGTTCACCGAGGTTAAGGTGATACCAGGGAAATATGGGTAATTGGTGAATCCCGTATGAAGAGAAAACAGTGTGGTGACAAACCAGACCTTTGTAATGGTCAACTAGGACACCGGAGGCTTTTTCCAGCGAAGTTTCCGTTTGAAGTACTTTTCACATACAAGGTAGCCCGTTTCAACCCTTAGAAATTTTATCACTGCACCAATTGGAGTCCGAATCCAAGTTCATAGGATCTTGCGGTACACCTTGCCGTTTCGGATCCAGTTCAAAACTACTGCCTGTTGTCACTGGGAAATAATATGGTGAATGAGTAACTCTCTTCAATTTGTCCATGAGATTATTGCTTATATTGGAAAAAGATAAAACTGGGCGTGCCGGAATATTTCTTGATTGCTGACTTCCCATTAAAGAAGTATGGGATATTAATTCGCTCCTTGCAGGTGGATTGCTGAAATCTTTTATATTCATTTTATTTTCTAATGAATTGCATCATCATGCTTTTCGAAATTCACTCCCCCCCCCCCACACGTTCCTATCATCTAGGGACCAGCTACTCGATGTGGAAAATGTCGCGTCCCTTACTTATTTTCCATGGAGATTTAATGAGGCGGACGAACGGGATCTCTATCTCGGTAGCGTGATAACATCGTGATTCCACTTGCTCCCATTGTGATGGCGCACCATTTTCCATTAATTAAGCGTTTAAATTCATGATTTGCTTTTAATAACCACCGCACTAACGAGTTCCTATTTAATATGGGTTTATGTTAATGCGATGGAGGACGGACGGAAGATATACGAGGGTTTTGCGGAGGCTGTAAAACCCTTTACCCATTCCCAGGACGCATAGGGTCGAGAAGACGAAGTTGGGGGTAATACTCAAATATTCTAGATCTTGCTCATTACGCCGGCAACAGGAAGGTGGTTAATAGTGTGCACGATTTCTCATTTACAATGGAGGGATAAATTCGCAAGGTTTTACGTCCCTATTCCTTGTTTCCGTACTAAATAACTCATCTGAGAATCATCGCATCGTTTCGTCTGCCGGTATTTTTTCCTTCCACGCTGCGATGGAAACCTCGAGATAAATAAATGAATCATGGCGTGGCGTGAAATTCCCGTTTGATACAGCCTAGTCCTAATCATCTCTTAAATACATCCCCATGTATACATTAAGTCCATGTTTGCTATTTTAGTTATTCAGCAGGATTCCTGACTATCACTGCTCTTAGCGGTTTACGTCTAGTACCTTTTCAAAGCACTGTGTCACGAAGAAAATGTCTTAATAGTTGTATTAATATTTGATATGCTTGGTTCTTGCAACTTTTGCGGAATTTTTACTGACCTCGAGTTCATGAAGAAAAACTCAGTTCAAATACTTGGAATCACATTTGACTGCCCACTGTTAAAACTGTTATGTTTATAGCCTTGTTATATTTGCAAATTGCAATAGTTTTAGCCGTAATAACTAATACTCTTTTGATAAACAAACAGAATTTTTGGGAAAACTAGGATATCTCCACGAAATGGAAGTTTCTTATTTAAATTATAGTTCGAAAAAAACAATTTGATTTGCACAAAAGTTTTACTTCCGGAAATAAATAACCATTTCACCATGGTTGCATATTAAATGGGATTGTTTCAGGCCAAACGCGAATAAAGTGAATGGGTATCATGATGAAGATACCATGCATCGATTGTTATACAGGTACCTGTAAATGATTAATATTAGTACTTCATTAGCGAAAAACTTTTTCTGCATTATATTGGAATCTTCTGAGCGTATCTTGACAAGCGGCTGAAAGCTTTTTTTATCTGTGATCACTCAAATTTCCATTTATTATTAGCTTTAACTCTTAATTAGCTCTTTCTCTGCGAGTTTGATCGAGTACCTAGGCTAAGGCTTTAACAGAAATCCGTTGACAAACATTGCTTACTAAGATATCGTATCCTGCAGCAGGAATTCATTGGAAAAGAACATAGACATGCAAATTGCAATTGGAGTATTTTCAGCATTTCTAATTCATTTTCTCTCCATTTTCGCTGCGATTTTACTCTCACATCTGCAGCGTGACCACGTTGATTACACTTGATATCCAGTGTAAGTCATGTCTCCACTAATTTCAGGACTACCCTTCAGCGATTTCAGAATTTCGATTGTATAGCAAAGCATTCCTTATTGAAATGCCGGCGAGTAACGTCGATTTGCTCTTCCGTCAGGCCAAGGAAATGAGGGTCGCTCGTTGAAATTTTTCCACTAGGATCGGTTGCAGCGCTTACGAAGTAACTGTATCGCGAGGATCGGATAGTCGAGAGTCGAATGCATGAATTCGTTAAGTCCCCACCCTTCCTCACCCTCCCCTCACGATAAATCAAGACCCGCGATTCAATTTTCCGGAATATTAGATTTGTATCTCCCTGATCGGAGTCGCGGCTTTCACTTCTAGGAATACACGGAACCGCCGCGCCGTTGCTTGAAAACGGGCGGACTTGTCACGAATCCTTTAATCATTCCCTTTCAGAGTGAGGAACAAGCGCCGATCTCCTCTTTTAATTCTTTCCGGCTCAGAACCATTGAATCGCCATTGATGAGCCCTCGGGTCTTTGGCGTATTACGATAGATTTCTCCCTCTCTCTCTCTCTTTCTTCTCTCATCCGCCTGCCGTGACACGGCTGTGATACCGTTGGACGAACCACTGGATTGGCTGGTGAGGAGTGAGTGAGGGGCGAGAGAGAGAGAGAGAGAGAGAGCGAGAGAGGAGGCCCCCATGAGGTAGAGCAAGGATTGGGCAGGATTTTTTTTTTCAACATTTCGTTCGACGACCTTAAGGTCGCCCAATCTTAAATTGGAATTTCTGCCTGATGAAAGGATATTGACGCGTGGAACCAACTCCTCGCTTAGTCAACCGAGCTTTAGTTGCTGGAAGGTATTAGCGTTTTGAATGGAGTTATGAGATGTAGAGACAGGCGGCAGGCTATCTTTTGGGAAAATGTACACAGTGGCGTAAAAAAAGTGTAGTAGAGTTAATACTTCGACTAATGTTTGGAATTGTAAAGAGAACCCTAGGGGAACAGAATTATTCCGCTGGCCATTCCCCGCAGCACTGTATGTTGAATTGTATTTTAGTTTTTTTTTATTGATTAATATCTTTTTTGTTTGTTTTGTATTTGATAATTTTGTGTGAAGACGTGGTCCAGGGTAGAAATCCTTTATTGGACGCTTCTGTTCCCGTTATTGACGTAATAGTAGGATCCTAGTTCATCAGCTGTCCTCTTTATAGAAATTTAATGGACATTTCATGTAACAATCACTAATTTAAAATTTGTTGACCCTTAATCCTTCCACTTCATTGACCAAATCAATCTTTTACCCTTAATCCCAATCGTATTCCTTTTATTAAGGTATAATCCGTTATAAAAGAAAGTAAAATTGTATTTCAAGAAACTGCGGGAGATGCCGCAACAGTAACTTTAACGGAGTCATCCGCTATGTGTGCATTATAATGCAACAATTTCAGAGAGTAAAAGTCAAGGCGAATGATTTTTACTCCCTGAAATTGTTGCATTAAAATTGTTTTGCTTAACATGACGAGCATTGGCCGTTCTTTAAGAATTAATGTTTCTGTACGATTTAAATTAGAGCATTTACAATGCTATCGAATAACGGTTTCATGTATTAAGCGCTATTTTTATATCCATTTAATGAAAGAGAAATCATTAGTAGAAAATATGTCTTGGTTTGTAGAATGTTGCTGACTTTGGGTTAGTTCATACTGTGATATGCACGAAAAATAAGAAAGTACTGGAATACAATGATTTTATCCAAACTGTTAAAATTATCTCTGAAATCAAGACATGACATTTGGATCCAATAAGTGCATCATTCGCTGCAATTTGGACCCTCTTTTGTGTTTTGGAATATGAATGGGTGCGATAAATCATAACGGTTAAACGTAAATGACCTTTGCTCGTCGGTCGCTTCCCCTATTACTTACTACGACCTAACAGTACAAGGCGACAAGCGCCTTCAAGTTCGCTGCATTCGCAGTGCACCTAGAAAATAAAGTTGCATTCCCTTCGGAGGATCTGGATTGAGTCCAAGATTGCGGTCGTCCTGATTTCGTTCGGTTTTTGCTCCCACGGCCCGAGCAAAGACTTTCGTCTTTCCTCTCGCCGTGGGAGCAAATATCTGACAAGTAACCCCATTGAATGCGTCATGCTCTATTGTGATCCTTCGGTTAACGTCTTACTTTCCCTGAATTCCTTTCTCTCTCTCTCCCTCCCTCATTCTCTACTCTCCTCTCGCGTTTGCATTCACATAGCCACTTGCTTGGAGCACACTCCTGGAACTGGATCCGCTTCATCTCGGAATTAAGGTAACATACATGAAGGTGATTTAATACGTAGACTTGCCAAAATTATTTTTTTATACCTAAGAAAGAAGATTTGGAGACTTGAAACTGAAATGGGAACCTATTCTATGTCAACGGGTTTGGGAACGTCTTCAATGTATAGACGAGGATAAGAACTCGTTTCCTTTTGACAGCATGGGAAACATTGAAACCCCTCCCTATGTAAACTGATTAAAATACTAGGCTAGAGCAAGAGGAAGAGATGGCTACACAACTGCAGAAAAGTAGATCGTGTTGCCTAATACCCTCTGCTACAAGTTTTTATGGCGATTCTCCACGTATTAGAGGAGTGTAGATAAAATGTGCATCTTACTTTATCTTAAATCTATTTCTGTGCTTGGTTGATGCACTCTTTCGCGTGGTCCCAGCCTGGAAATCTGAAGGAGAAAATTATTTACCTCCAAAATAATTAACTCGAGGAGATACATTAATGCCTTTTCTTAAGGAGAATTTGACGGGAAAAAGAACTAATCAACTCCCTTTCCTCGAGATAGTAATGTAGTCGTCTCCCTTTGCTTTCAGTATAGCAGCACTGCGGCTGTTTAAGGTGTTACCATACTTCCGTGGTCTCAACCGTCACTAATAGATGAATCGATACATAGTAGGTCTTTATTTGGGCGTAATTGAAACCAAATGGTAGCTTCTTCCATTCAACTCATTGTCATATACATATTATACTATCCATAAAATTTATAATTACAGCATACACATAAATACATATAGTGAATACGTATACAAAAATACAAATATTTGTATGTATAGCTGCTGCGCTTTCTCGGGTTATTAGCGACCTATTGAAATGCCTTATTTATTATTGATTATCAGTTCATGGCAGTATTTTCCAGGTCACAGTACTTTCCTTGGAAAATACTTTATTACCGCCTTGCTCAAGGATACACGTGTATAGTCGTGGGTGTACAATCGCTTTTCGCCGAGTTCACTGTCTCACCTACTCCCGAGAATATTTCTGAAGTGATTAAAATTGACTCACTTTTCAACCTATTCTGCAATTAGCCTTTCCTTTGTAAATTATCAATCGCATGTGCATACCCACCCCGTGGACCCTGGTTGGATGACAAACGATGGCATAGTTCTTTGAAATGTGTACATTCCAGCTATTTTCTTATTCATCCATACGAGTGACTTAGCAATAACTGGAAAAACTCCAATGCCCTGCCCTCTTATAAATTATGTACAGCCACCATTCTATGCAGCTGAATTTGAAAGAGTCACTGTGCGAGTAACTGTAATTTGTGCTACAAATGTAGCTCTTAATGTCTTTGTTCCTAAATGTCATATTTTTCTTTCCCAGGTAAATTAAAATTAAACGTTAAAGGTGGATAAGGAATCGAGGCATAAATGAGTTCGTTTTTATATTTAAAAGAAAGTAGAATCCTATTCCTACCCTATGCCAATCTATCGCAGCATTTCACGTAGTTCTTCAAATTTAATCGTTGTACAGGATCTCTCCCCAGCTGGAATTAGTATCCTACGTCTTATGTTTGTAAAACCACATTTCTGGAGGCGGATGTTAGCGAAAGAGAATAACCGTTGCTGGTGAAATATAATTTTAGCTGGCGAACTTGTTCCTTTAAATTTTCCAGTGCCATGAGGTGTATCACCTTGTCAGCATGGTTCCTTTTCAGATGCCATCCATGAATGGTAACCTTAAATGATATTTTTGGATGAGTTATATCGTTTTATTAATATTTAACATAAGAATTTATTTATTTATTTAGTCCAAAGACAGCATCACGCCAATTAAATTGGTCAAATAACCAAGAAAAAACAAGAGACAATAATAAAAACTTAAGCCTTTAAAGCCTTATACTCAAATAATAGATCAAGATGACAATACAAATGAACAAAAAACTAACAGCTCCGCATAAAAGCCGTTCAGTTTACATACATGAGGGAGACAAAACGATTTATTAATGGAGAAATTTAGTAACGTGGAAACATAAATTATAAGGCTTTCCCATAATTTTAAATATTAAACACTCCCTTGAATTATGGTGAATTCTTCCACGTCTGTGTATTTACTCTGATTTACATTGAATGGGACGTAGGATGCTTTGGGCAATTTCATTCGGAAAATGGGATTTTTTTCTGGATACAACCTGCGATGGGACAGCTTAAGATTTAATGTATAACCTCACAGATAATCCTCTTCGGCACGGAGGTCTCGAACGAGCGCATAATGTTATTTCGAAGCATGCCGAAATGTCATAGACTTGAATTTCGTGAAAAGAAATCCGAGTAGATTAAATATTATAATTATATATCATAAGTCGTCAATTCTGTATTCGATTTCAGGTTTCATTGAAGCATTCCTATAACACTTCATGAAGTCCTCGAAAAACCGTCGTGAGAGAGCCTTTTCCCCTCAAAACCCTCGCTGGAATGCTATCATTTCACAAGGAGGAATGGAAATGACGTAAGCTCTTTTTACTGCGAGGAAGTTAATATATTTCCATCAATTTTCGCCGAGGATTCTAAAAGTGATGCAGTAATGGAAGCTTAGATTTAAGTGTACTGCTCCCGCATTTTCACAAAATCTCATCTTCTTATACCTGTCCAAAACTCAGTGGCAAAACTCTGTCAGAAGTTTGGATGACGTCACAAATTGCAAAAAGTTTTCTTCCGAGGTCTTCTCTAATGACTGGAATTTTTTTGGGTCAGTCTTTTTTTTTATTTCGTGAAATTTAATTTGGAAAATATTAAATTTTGTTTCAGAATATGGAGACGCTACGAGTAGAACTTTAAACTGCATCACTTCTTTTTACTAATTTGAATATTAAAAGAAATTTCCAAAGTTACTTCCTTGAGTGTAATTGGAATTTTTAAAAAGCGTAGGAAAGTTGATAATGGAAATATATTTCGCTGTGAAGAGGAGAGCATTTAGCACAATTTGCAAAATACGTGGGTAGGCTGAAAAATAATGCACACATGTTTGTAGACCACAAACAAAATTACCTTCAGAAGCACTCTTGGTGGCATGTGGAAGTAACATTCCCCCTCAACACGCATGCGCAGGTTTGCGTTCGTTTCATTCATCCAGTGTATTTTGAGAAGCGGAAGTATGGAGACGTGTTCTATTGCTATGTAATCGTATTGAAGGGGAATGTTACTTCCATATGCCACCAGAAGTACTTACGAAGGTCATTTGGTTTGTGGTCTACAAGCATGAGGGCATTAGTTTTCAGCCTACCTTTGAATATACTATATTTTTTTCGTCTATTTTTAAAGCACATGCTTAATAGTGTTAAATGTGAAGTGTTGTTGAGCAATAGCTCATTACTATCGTGTCATCAACAAATTCCTTCGAATAAAACGTTAACTAACGTTCCTGTGGAAGTATGATTATTATTATTAAGTAATCTACCGGCTCAGGGAGGTTTTCGATGTACGCAACTATGAAATAAATATTTTTGGACTCCTAACAAATCACAATCCAGCAACCTACTTACTCTACATCAAGTCCGGCTTCACCTCTGTGTACTTCCTTTCTCCCTTCATCCCGTCCAACATTCTTATCCTCTTCCTTCCCTTTCCTCGAGTGCCTATCATTCTCCCCTCTATTACAGTATACAACATCCCACTTCCTATTGATACACCCTTCATCCATTTTTCCTGCCTCCTTAGGATTTCTCCCAATAACCCCTCTCTTCGCCCACCATATCTGGTACTTCCTCATTTGTTATTCTTTCGGTCCATTTCACCTTCAGGATCCTTCTTCACACCCACATTTCAAAAGCCTCCAATCCACTTCTATCATCCTGCTTCAGTGACCACATTTCTGCGCTGTACGTAACAACGTTCTATGTGAATCTTTTAACGAGTCTTCTCTTAAAATCCTTACTCAACGTTCCTGTTATTAACTCCCACCTCCTTGTGAAAGCCTCTTTGCCTAGCGCGGTTCTTCTGCTTGGTCCAAAACACTTCTGAGATACGTAAAATGTACTACTTGCTTTAGTTTTTGCCCTCCTATTTCAATGTTTAGCTTAGCCTTTGTTTTATTTACTTTGATTCTCATCCCATATTTATCGCACTGAACCTCCAATTCACTAAGCAATGCTTGCAACCCCTTGGCTGACTGAGCAACTAATGCTTGGTCATCAGCAAACCTAACCGATTTTACGAATTCCCCTCCGACTTTCATTCCTACCTTCAGTTCTTCCCATGTCTTTTTAATCATTTCCTCCACATATACGTTGAACAGCACCGGTGGCAATGGGCAACCCTGCTTTACACCTCTTCCTAACACTGCCCATCCGGACTCTCCGATCCCCACTCGCACCTGAGCAGTCTGAGACATGTACAGGTAGCGGGATCAGTCTCCTGTCCCTCCGGTCCATTCCTATTTTCTGCGATACACGCATTAATTTTTCCCAATTCACTCTATCAAACGCTTTTCCGAAATCTACAAAACAGGCAAAAACGTCCTGATTGTATTCTATATTCCTCTCGACTAGTGATCTCATTACTGCAATGGCATCACGCGTACCTCTTCCTTTCCTGAACCCAAACTGATCATCCCCTAAGTAATCATTTGCCTTACTCTCTATCCTTTTGTTGATGATCCTGGGAACAACTTTAGCTGCGTGGGAAATCATACTTATTTATTTACTTAATCAAACTTGTTGTTCTGTAGTCCTCATATGAGGTAGCTTTTACTTTTTTCAGAATAGGAATTAGCATTCATCTCACAAAGTGTTCTGGCCAGATTCCTTCCTCACAGATGCTACGAATTAGTCCATATATACTCTTCCTCCCACATTTTCTGAGGAGTTTAGTAGTTCCGCAAGAATACTGTCTACCCCCACGGCCTTATTTGATTTCATCTCCCTTAATGACCTTTCTATTTCATCGTCGAGTAGGCCTGGACCTAAGCTATCTTCCTCTACGTCATGTTCCTTTTGAATGTCTAACCTTGTTGGCCTATGTTCTTTACCATACAGTTATTCTGTATATTCCTTCCATCTCTCTTGAATATTTTCTGTGTCAAATATTATCATGCCCGACTTATATCTAACTAATAGCACACATCTTCCCTCCTTATTACCCGATAATAATTTGACCCTACCGTATAGTGCACCAATGTCACCCTTCCTCTGCAGGCATCCCATATACTCACGCTGCGTCTTCCACCATGCTTCTTTTGCCTTTTTTGTTGCCTGTCCCAATTTATTATTTAACTCTTTATTCTTCCTTCTGCCTAACTCTGTGTTTACATTGTTCCATCTTCTTCTCTCATCCATCTTTGCAATCATCTCATCCGTGACCCATGGTTTCATTGTCCTTTTCCCATTAACGGTTCCTATAGTTTCTTTTCCAGCCTTCGGTATCCCTTTCTTGATATATTCCCATTTTTTTCGATAGTACTCAGCTCTTTACCGCCATACATGTTTTTTTCTACAGTCTGCTTGATAGTCCTTCCTTTTTAATCCATTTAATGTTTCTACATTCCATTTCCTAACCTGCCTCCCCAGCCTGATCTTTTTTAATCGGACACTACACTTCATAACAACTAAATTGTGGTCTGAGTCCGCATCGCCTCCCAGGAAGATGTGCGAATTTATCACACTGTTCCAGAGTCTTGTGTCTAACCATAGTATAATCTGTCTGATAACTTTCTGAGTTACCTGGAATTTTCCATGTATACCTACACCTACCTTTTGTGTTTTCTAAAACTTGTGTTGGTGATGACTAACCCCTGCCTTCCGCAGAACTCAATTGCTTTCTCCCCGCGTTCATTCCTTCTGCCCAGCACATAGTCCCCCACCTTATCACCATCTCTTGCTTCGCCTACCGTCGTTTCCCAATCCCCCATCACTATCAAATGTTTACCTGCAGGAACACGCGATTATGTCCTCTAGCTGATCATATAACCGGTGGAGTTCTTCCTCCTTCTGGTTGCTCGGTGGCGTTTATACCTGAACAATGACCAAGTTCGTCGGTTCTGCTTTTATCTCTACTAATAATATTCTATCCTTTGCTTGTTCTAAGTTTACTACGCTCCTTCCTACCTCTTTATTTAATATTACGGCAACCCCTCGTCGGTTCTTGCCCCCGCCGCTGTATATTACTCTGTAGCTATCACTCCCGTAATCCCCGCTATCCTTCTGTCTCATCTCGCATAGACCTAAAATATCTATGTTTCCTCTTTCCATCTCTCGCTTAATATTCTCTAATTTTCCTGTCCTCAACATTGTCCTAACATTCCAAGTTCCTATTCTAGCTAATTTGGTTTTCTTCAGCATCTTCTATCCCTTTTCTGTTGGTTTTCTTTTACAAGGGTTTCTTGAGATGACGACCGCGGAAGCCTTACTTCTCCCGCTACCTCGCACCACATTGACCGATTAGGCCGAGCCCCGTAGTTGCCAAGATTCGTATTCTCTATTTTGCCCATCATTATGCTCTTGGGAATGACAATTGAGGTGGTTTCCCATTGACTTTCTCAATAGTGTTTTTAACATGACACCGTCATTCAATGGCCGCCCCACTGGGGTCAGACGCCTTTGCAACCGCCTCACTTGAGGAACATACGCTGCGTGGACTAACTTTCGTCTGGCCCCTAGCCTTCGACCTATCTGGCCTGAGTGACCTTACCAAGAACAATTATCATTGCTCCCGCCAGCACAGCTCTAGTGGTCATCGGAACGCACAAGCCATTCCACAACATCAAGGTTTTATTCCATGTAAAGGTGTGAAAGTATTACTTAATCTACATGTTTTTTTTATTTACACCACACAGGTCTTTACTAAATGTTAATAGTATGATAGCAGGCTTCAGGACGATGTAAGAAATGGGAGGAGAATCAAAATTAAATTAAATGTTGTCTGTTTCAACTATCTGTTCTCCGATTTTTTATTACCGTGCCATTTAATAAAATGTTATTCATGTGCTCTTAAATAATCGTTAATGTCTTTCCACGTATGTTGCACGTACTTGCTACGGTTCAGAGGTCGCCAAGAGTCGGCAGGGACCAAGTAGTAGGGGATTTAGCGCCGATCATTGGTTATCAAACTTGTGCTTGAGACTCCCTTGAGAAATCGGGTTAGACTCTAAGTCTCTGTGGCTGCATATTTCACGTGGTAGACAGAAAACTTCATCATGCCTTCCAATGATACACACTTTGCCCCCTAATGGAGACACGTGCTTTGCGCCCTAAGGAAACCTCAGGCGCATTTTATGGGCTCCATCACTTTGCAGACTTGTTTGAATTTTTCCGGGAAAGATAGGAATCATGTCGTAAAAAGTCAAACCGCGTGGAGGATCCGAACCTTTGGGAGTGGGACGTAATTTTAAATGTCGTTCGGGTATTTCCTCTTAGGTACTACTTGTTAAAAGTTAAGATTCCTCGTTTTCGAACGATGGAAATGTTCAGGAAGGAAAAAAATATGTTCCGCACGGGAGATATGGGAAACGAGTAGTGGTGAGCGGCGTGGGGTCTTGAGATCGCCGCGGAGTCATGTATAGATGTTCACAATTAATAATAACATTTATTTATTTCAATATTTTACATTTTAAGTGATCAGTTCATTTGTAACTGGAAATAGTTCTGTTGCCGAGGTTTTGTTACAAGTGAGGACGAAAATATAAAAAGACATAGAGGCTGTTATAGCTTGTGAAGCTCGTCATGGCGCTAAAATATTATTATTATTATTAGGTAATCTACCGTTTAAGGTAGGTTTTTGGATGGACACAACTATCAAATACATATTTTGTAACTCCAAGCAAAACCCAATCCAGCAACCTAAACTACATCAGGTCCCTCTTCATCTCTGTGTACTTCTTTCCTCCCTTCATCCCATCCAACATCCCTATCCTGTTCCTACCCTTTCCTCCCCTGCCCAACATTCTCCCTTCTATTACCTTCTTCAACATTCCACTACCGCTCAATACGCCTTTCATCCATTTTTCCTGCCTCCATAGGATTTCTCTCAACAAACCCCTCTCCTCACCCACCATCTCCAGTACTTCCTCATTTGTTTTCCTTTCGGTCCATTTCACCTTCTCCGTTCTTCTCCACACCCACATTTCAAAAGCCTCCAATCTACGTCTATCCTCCTGCTTCAGTGACCACGTTTCCGCACCATACATAGCTACGCTCCATATCAGAGTTTTTACGAGTCTTGTCTTAACATCTCTACTCAACGTCCCCGTCATCAACTCCCTCCTCTTTGATAAAGCCTCCTTGCCTAGCGCAATTCTTCTCCTTACGTCCCTACCACTTTGACCATATTGGTCCAAAACACTTCCGAGATATGTAAAATGTTCTACCTGCTCTATTTTTTCCCCGCCTATTTTAATCTTTAGCTTAGCCTTTTTCTTTCTGGAAAATCGCATAACCTTTGTTTTATTAATTTTTATTCTCATCCCATATTTATCGCACTGAACCTCCAATTCACTCAGCAATGCTTGCAACCCCTTGGCTGACTGAGCAACCAATCGCTAAAATATATCGGATTGAATCATTAGAACTTAATTGAGATCAATAAACGCCATAATGTTATCGAAAACCTATTTACATTTATTTTGGGATTTTATTATTCATATGGATACTAAATGAGTAAAGTGTGTTGGCTTTGATGAATATGATTTTAATATCTAAACCGAACTTATTCAATTTATCCAAATCTGTGCGCAAATAGATGGGAATGCTAGGCAATGGCCATAATTTCTCAAAGTCTTCATTGAAACGGTTATGGCACACTGCTTGTTGCTTTGTCTTAATCAGGGAGCAGGTTTAGTCTTTAATTTCATTGGTAATTCATAATGTTAGTAGGTTCTCCTTTGGTACGTAAGTTATTTCGTTAACAAAGCTGTCGTTTTGTATGTAAAGATTTGCAGTCAAATTTAACGTTCCGATTTTGTCGCGTTTATTAATAAGCGCCTGTCTTCGCCATTATTCACTACCGGTTGCTAATAACGTTTTTTATAGCTGTAGATTTTATATGAGATAAGAAATATATATTATTATTCACGTCCTTGTCTTGAATCAAGAGTATTATTTATTAATTACGCGTTCGAAATGAGGGTTTGAAAGTTGGCTTTCCTGTTTTATGCGGGTGGTATATTTTTCGCTCATTATACGTATACCGTCCGTCGCTCATTTTAATTAACGAACTGTTACAATTATCATCCATGTCTAGGAACTGTTTTCCAAAAAGCATCACGCTATTCCTGGCGAAAAGTTCTTGTTCACCTTCATCCTTAATTCGAAATATTTTTCAGTAGATATGAAATTAAGAGGAGAGCTATAAATGTATAATTTCTCTATACATTGGAGGAATATTTTCGCGTAAAAGGTTCTCATGAAAAATTGACTTTTTGATTTTGCTGTGCGTGTCGATTGGATACTATTATAATTTCCACAATAATTTCTCCCTGATGTAAGTTACATGATGCAATTTATCTGGTCATGTCTTACCGAAACAAGTTAATTTTTAAGACCTTCTTGGATTCACTTTACTGCTGATAAATTGAAAATACCTCTGCCGTCAACTTTCTGCAAGTTCAGAGATGAAGTTTCATTAGCAAATTCTACAGAGCAGATAAAAGAAAAGTAGATGAGTAAAACTTAAATTGAAATCGGGGTGACTCGTTTTACACGTTGGAATCGGTTTTGGCGTCGAAATGTTGAGTGCGAATACGAAATAAAATTTCTCTTCCTAAGAAAACTGAAGGAGTGAGAAATGCATAAATCATGCGAATAAAGGAAATTTTATTTCTCCAAATAACATATGATGAGAAACAATGGGCATTATGCGCATGTAAATATTGAAATTCTAACCTATTTAAAACTTGAAGATGTCGAATTGGAATGGTCTCCAGGAAAGGTGGTGCGAAATGTGGACTCGGAGAAAAAATAATGAATCGCTTGCTTCTCGCGTCCTTCCCAGACCTGAAATGTCATGCTTGTGGCAATCAATATACTGACTTACTGAAAGTGAAATACGATTTCATGGCACCTTCTGATATCCACTTACAATTTTATTTTTAAACACCAAAGCTTGATCTCTGGACCCAGAATCAGAAGTGGCTCAGAATTAAGCAATAATGTACGGCGATAAATTGCAGTTAAAGGCATCGCCGGACGTGAACGAAGAAAACAAAACGAACCCGAAAACCTTGCAAAGCTTAGGAACAGGATGAGCGCGTTTATAATTTCACAGCAGCATTTATGAGGACGGAGTATTCCTCGCCTCCTTCCCATAGTCCGTTCCCCGGGGTTTTTGGGTGAAATATGAATGCCCTCTCAGCGTTTCAAACGAAGCACCGCCCGGAAGAATTTCCGCGCGAGTTGATAGTGGCTGCGACCTTTTGTCTCTCGCGGTGCGAAAAGTAAATTTTACTAATCCTCCAGGCCCTCTGTGCCCTTGGGTCAGAGGTCTAATTGAGAACAAGGTTTTTACCTTTGTGAATGCTTTTAACCAACTAAATTCGAGCTTTCCACTTCGGTCTCATGATATATGTATTGGATTACGTAAGGTTACTGCCAAGTACGAAGCTTACTTGCCTTGTTGTAATTGGAAAATTATTGACTCTAAGAAAACTCGAAATATTTATGAATAAATAAATATGAAAAAAAAATATTTATATATATATAAACCATAAACACAGTAATCAACCCGAAGGTCGGTTTAGGGGGTGCTGGTAGAGCTCACCCATGTACTCATACTAAGCCCGACGGCGTGTGAATATTCACACATCAGGGTAGGGACTGATGTGTGAATATTCACACATCAGTTCCTTTCCCTGTGCCGGTTATGGTTTCCCAAGAAGATATGGTACCCGAAAAATCAACTAGCTTGGGTGGAGCTGTAGGTGCCCAGAGTGCCTTGCCCGGGAATCGAACCCGGGACACTCCGGTAGTAGTCCAACGCTCTACCTGGACTACCACGACCCACACACACACATATATATATATTTATATATATAATATATATATATATACATATATATATTTTGAAATGTGGGTGTGGAGAAGAATGGAGAAGGTGAAATGGACCGAAAGGAAAACAAATGAGGAAGTACTAGAAATGGTGGGTGAGGAGAGGGGTTTGTTGAGAGAAATCCTATGGAGGCAGGAAAAATGGATGAAAGGCGTATTGAGCGGTAGTGGAATGTTGAAGAGGGTAATAGAGGGGAGAATGTTGGGCAAGCGAGGTAAGGGTAGGAACAGGATAGGGATGTTGGACGGGATGAAGGGAGGAATGAAGTACACCGAGATGAAGAGAGACCTGATATAGATTAGTTTGCTAGGTGGGGAGTCACAAAATGTTTATTTGATAGTTGTGTCCATCGGAAAACCTACCTTAACCGGTAGATTACCTAATAAATAAAATATATATTTTACACACACATACATTCAGGCACGAAAAACCCGCCATGTAGCAAACAAATATTAATTCACATGGCTACAGACATAAGGAAAATGAATAGGAACCCACAAAAAAGGACAATCACAGGAGAGGTGGGGAAGGTGGAATCGAGCAGATCACAAGTACAAAAATATTTCCCTGACCGGGACTTGAACCACGGATCTATAGTATATCGGATAATATAAATATTTTAAAAATAAAAATTTATAAAACCATACATAAATTTTTTTCTTATTCGGTGCCTAAGTAACTACACCTAATTAACTCAAAGTTTAAGCGTCTCATTCTATTTACGCTCGTGCCTGTTGTATACCCTGGATTACAAGTGGATACGCCTTTGCAAGTGAGATAGGTAGTAAGCAACAGAAGATTTATTACCGACCAATTAACACAGGCATACGAGTTGGTATTTTCCGTTTAATCTTTTATGATGGATGGAAGATATGGGAATTTTTTGACTACGTCGACCTGCAGCAATAGATTATCGGCCATCTGCTTGATGGCTCCTGAGGCTTATTAAATCTAATTGATTGAAAGATAATCGTTCATAGGGTATTGCTCCCGAGTAACTACGGTTTCCAATTCTCTTCCTCAGTTTTATCTTGAAGTGATTATTCATGTACGGTAATTTTTTTTCTGTTTCAGTAGATCTTAGACGTAACAGTTTTAGTATCTCTTCTCATAGCGTAGCTCGGCAGCACCGTCGAAGGCAGTGGTAACTAATTTAAGGAGATTTCTTAAAAATCGGAAATTATTTTATTTTTATTATTAGGTAATCTACCGGTTAAGGTAGGTTTTTGTATGGACACAATTATCAAATAAATATTTTGTACCTCCAAACAAAACCCAATCCAGCAACCTACTCTACACCAGGTCCCTCTTCATCTCTGTGTACTTCTTTCCTTCCTTCATCCCGTCCAACATCCCTAACCTGTTCCTACCCTTTCCTCGCTTGCCCAACATTCTCCCCTCTATTACCCTCTTCAACATCCCACTACCGCTCAATACACCTTCCATCCATCTTTCCTGCCTCCATAGGATTTCTCTCAACAAACCCCTCTCCTCACCCACCATCGCCAGTACTTCCTCATTTGTTTTCTTTTCGGTCCATTTCACCTTCTACAATTTTCACGATTCTACAATTTTCAAATCCCGTTAAATGGCCGCTGGAAAATGTTGGAATAAACAAATCTAGTCTTCTGTACTCGGATTTGATCCTAATCGAATCGGAAAGCGTAACGGAGGTGGACTACCAACAAGAAGACCTCCCGGTAGGAAGAGGCAAAGAGGGTATTCGCATTCGGTGGACATATTCCCACGTTGCAACTCTCATGCCCCTCTCCGCTCACATTTAGGTGAATATTTGTGCTTGACGGACCTTAGGGGTAGTTGTAATTGGGGTTTCCCAACGGCTGAATGCCACTGACTCGCATCGAGCGGTTCAAAGGAGAAATAGGATCTTCCAGAATATACATTCCCGGACTGGGATTCAAACTCGTGCCTTCAATTTGATACGGCGAGCTTATCTCCCGCCAAACTGACACTCTGCCCCCGGTGCGCTCCTCCTCGTCTATCGACACCACCCCCCGGCCACGATAACCGCGAACGAATTATGACGACGCGCCTTTTTTTTACGAGCGCCTCGGGTCGTATTTTTAAGCTTAATGACGGGCGACAAGAGCCGAATGATACGAGCGTAACATTCACGAAATAAATGCATCAATACGACCGCTCGTGCATCGATATCGATGGATTTTAAGCGAGGTTTGAGTGTTTCTCATTTCTCTTTTTTTTGCCCCCCCCCCCCTCGCGTTAAGAGGTGGATCGGTTATTCGTTTTGATTCTGATTGCCAGGAGAACTTCCGTTCGCATTATCTTTAAATTGGATCGGATGCTCAGGCATCACACGCGAGTGAGAGACCGGGCGCCCGGAGTTAATTGATGGAAGGAGAGATGCCTGCCTAACTTCCCATTATACGAGGCCCGGATTCGAGGGGAGGAAGGGAGAGAGTGACCGGGCCCTTTCGCGCGCATATCCAGACTCTCGCAGACGCCGCCGAGGGACGCGACGCCCCGTGTGCTCCACACGAGCGCCGCATTCCAATTACACACGCTTCGCCTTCCACCGCGAGAGATGAATGTTTCCCTCCCGCCCTTCCTCCTCCTCCTCCCCCCTCCTTACTTCCCGAAACCCTTTGCCTCACTCCTCGCATTTTTCCCTTTTACTTTCTCCGCCCTTCCTCCCTTTCTCCGCCCCGACCAACTTCGTTCTTCCTCCTCTCTTCTCGCCCATCTCCCCTGCCAGCCACCTGCCATCCTCCCCCCACACCCCCCTGTCGCTGACACCTCACCCCCCTCCACCGCTCGGGTTTTTCTCCGACCAACCGGCTGAGCCAGGCGGGGCGTGGTCGTCCGATTATTGTTGTTGCTGCCGTTGTTTTTTCCAGACCTCCCCTTCCCTCTCTCCCTTTCTATCTCTTTCTCTCGGCATATTCCTATCGCCATCCTCCCACTCCACAAAGCACCTCTCACGGTCTCTTTCGTTCCCTTTCCTTCCCTCCACCCCATCGATCATCAACTGTGTGTCAGCAGCTCCCAGAGGTGGAGAGGGGGGGGGGGAATAATCTCAATTGAAACAAACGTCTGTCGATGAGCGTCGTTATGCCAATAATTTAAGTCGGTACCGCGAGCGGTTCGGCCGTGGCTCTCGCGTGGGAGAGGGGCTGGGAGAGATGGTTTCGAGCGCGGGGGCTCACTCGAGGGGGCGGAGGGTGGGGAGGGGGGGCGAGAGGGTGGCGGGGGCGAGGGGAGTGAGAGGGACGGAGGTGGGGTGGGGGGGGTTGAGTGCAAGAAGACTCTGAAGAATGGGCCGCGCGATGCGGGCAGGAGTGCCCTGTGGTGCGATGGCTATCGGACCGCGATTGTTCCGAGAGAGTGCGGGGGAGGAGATTCTCGCGGGGAGAAGGGATGGTGGTGATAGCGAAGTCGTAAAAGAGAAGCCGAGTTTCGGGAGTAGGTATATATGCCCACCATTAACTGCTGCACGATTTAAACGAAATGTTACCTGCCATTTTTTTTTTCTCCCTCCCGCGCCTATTGATTTTAAGGCTTGGGGCTTCGGGAAGTCATAAGAAGAGTAAGTGCTTTTCAAGGGCAATGCATCAACCGTGGCATTTTCGCCCCTCCCATATTTCAGCCCGGCAGCGAAATGCTTGCGGAATATCTAGAATAAGAGGGATGAAAATATTCCCCTTGGTTCCGTTTAACCAGCTTTCCGATCACGTTCTTAGAATTCCTAGTTAGACCATCGATTCCAATGCTCCCGTGGTGTTTAATACGGAAGCACTGGTACTTGCTATTTCAAGTTCCTTAGCGTGGGATACGAAAACGAGTAGAATGTATTTTTTCTATCCGATGTGATTCCTTGGGCTCATATTTTAAGTATATCCCAGAAGAAAGATGGAAAATTGACTTTGTCGTTAAGTCTTGGTACGTAAGCATAAGGTATTTTTCACGGACAGCGTTCAAATTGATGGCTTATCAATTTGTTTAATTTTCAGGTGGAAAACTTGTCTAAGCCCTTAATGAAGAAATCGGAGATCAGTTAACGCAATTCCATTTTATCGTCGCGGATGCCTTCCCCACCATTTAAAAGTAAAATGAATATGTGTAATTATATTCAAAACTGGAATTAAAAATGGAAAGTGATAATAATTCGGAAATAATAATGAAGTGTTTTTTTTTGTTCTTGTCAGCGTCATTAGTGGTAAACTAATTGAAGTTCTGCCCCGTTTCTAATTGGTTTATAAACTTTAACGATATGGATACACCCTCGTTAAAGTCCAATGTGTTGCCATCATGTGGAATTCTATCTTTATAACTCTGTTGATAATATAGTGAGATTGCACGGCAAAACGTTGAATATATAGTTTTATTCAGGATACCAGCCATTACCTTCTGGCAATAATTAATATGATAGTTAAAACATCAGCGTTTATGGTAATATTTGGAAAGGTTTTGCAGGTATTTTTATATTTTAAAATAATAATTATAAAATAAATTCATGTCTGTAATCGTTTTTATACGGTTAATTTATTTATTGCCTTATACAACCCAAATGTTCCAATTAATTTTACTTTTACGATGTTTTAATGTGAGTGCATATGCCCTAAGGGAGTCTCGCGAGGCCCTTTAACGTGATTAACATCCTGTTTTCACAAATCCGCTGCGATATTCTTGAAGTGATTCGGACACTTGGCGTTATTTCAGTAATGAAGCTTCGTCGGAGAAATAGCATGTAATCAGGATCCAGGATGCCTATCGAAGTTCCCAAGCCCGATCCCGATTTCAGCAAATCTTGTTCATTCCAGCTCAATAATTGTTAGTCAACCACAAAAGGAATTCCCATCGTAATCACTTACATCGAATGCAACAACAGATGGCCCTTTCCGCAGAATTGGTTCCTTCGGGCTCGTTATTACCTCTTAGGTTCTGTAAATGGTTCAGAAGCGCTCGCAACCTCTTTTTAACGCTCTTCCAACGGTTCTCCATTCGAAATTCATTATTTAACCCCCTCTCGCATTCTCCCCGTCGATGCCGACCGTCTACGTTGGGTTTTTCCAGAAATAGGGGTTCCGAACGGAGTCCCACAGGACTTGAGCATGGAATAGGGTTGATGGGTTTACATTTTCACGTGTATATCCGCACACGGCCGCTGGTATAATCTCGCCGCGATATCGGAAAATTGCAATTTCCGATCGTAAAAGCATTAAGTGCCCCTTCTTCGGAGGGAGCTATTCTTTTTTACGATCTTTCATAAATGCCGTTCTGAATATATCTCCTTCTCTCTCTCTCTCTCTCTCCTCTCTTTCTCTCTCTCTCTCTTGAGTGGTACATTCCAATACTAGGCGTCCCGCGCGTCATCCATTTATTTCTTTTCCTTTAACATGCACGCATATTGTGTTGGAGATAGGATTGCGGAGGGGGTGGGGTGTAGGGGGCGGGGGGTTGGTGAAGGGGCGGAGAAGGCATAGGGAGCCGACAATGCGGAGGAGGGGATGCAGGGCGGGGGGTAGTAGTTGAAAGCCGCCTTCCCCCCAGCCTTTCTCCGCTCCTTCAATTCCAATCGCTTTCCCGAAGACGTGTCTGGACCAACCGACGGATGATAAATTTTGAGACGGGAATTCGTCTCACGCTTCGACCTCTCCGAGCTCTCCTCTCTCTCTCTCTCCCCTTCCCGCCCCCCCCCAACCCTCGTAAACTACCCCCACCCCTCCTACCATAACCGATCCACCATCTCCCTCCCCACGCCCCTTCACCCTCTTCGCAAGCGATTACACCGCCTTTAAACCTCCCCTCCCCCTTTCCCTCCACTCCCCCGCCCATTCCCTCCCTCTCACTCATCCTCCACAATCCCATCCTCCCCCTCTTTGGTCCCTCCCACTCTGTTTCGTACCACTTTTACCTTTATGAACGACCCTTTTATTTTAAGGGGATCCTCTGGTGGAGGAGGGGTGGTTTATTGAGATCAGCCGCTGAGGTGGAGCCATAGGGGGAACAGCGGGGATGTACAAAAATGGGGTTGTTCTTCATTTCTCTCGTCCTCCTCTTTGCGAGTTTCTTGAGGTTTTCCCGATCTCTTATTATATTCTGTAGTTGATGCGTGCAAATTGTCGAGCGAGGATTCGTCTTCGGGGTGATTCTGCGGGTTTTGGGACGGGAGTGAGTCCCAAAATTCTGATTGGAGTTTTTTTGGCGAATGGAAAATGCTCCTTGGCTGGCCCTTATTGAAAAAATTGAGTCAACGGCTTCTTTTATCAACTTTTGGATCGATTATGGTCTTTAACATATGTGCTTAATCATTTTCCTTTAATTAATGCATGTTGTTCGATGTGTGCTTATTTACTTGTTACTTAAGGTCTTGGCCTCTATATTTCGTGCCATTTTGATATCTGATATATTGTCGACTTTAGATTATGAAATATTTTTAATCTTCTCTCTGGTCGATTTCAAATATATTAAATTTGATTCAGTTTTGCTTATTTTACTCAAAGAAAAACTCTCATAAATTATTCATTTCGTTCTATTTTTTTTTGTCTCTCATTAGGGAATGGGTTCATTCTCATTCCGAACGCATCGTTTTTTCATTTGTTTCTTTCGGAAGTCCTTTTTAATCTGTTGGTTTTATTAAAGATTTATCTTTAATCATTTATAAATTATGTAAGAGCACCGCATGGGGTATATTTTTATGTGATAAATGTAATGCAATGAAAACTAAAAAAGTAGTAGGGACAACTGATGAGGCACATTTGACGACAAGATGGCCAGATGAAGGTAACTCTGCAGTGAAAATTGAACGGGAAGAGCCACAGAGGACGGTCGCCAATGAAAAACTTCAAACAAATAGGGGTTTACGTCAAAGCGAAGAAATGTGTCGGTGTGTATAAAGAATTTATCCAAAGAGAAAACTGAGTGACCAACTGAATCAAATTAGTTTTAGGATTAACCGGTGATGATGATATCCTGAAAATAGGAATTGCATGTAAATTTCATGATTTATTTTAAGGTATTCAGTCAGTTATGAATTTTAATATTCAACATAAAACTAACTTTCAAATAGCAACAGAAATACTCAAAGATATTTCTCTGTGTCTTTTTCCTCTTTTAACATGGCGATTGAATCATGCATGGTTTGTATCGTAAGTATCGGAAACAATTTTTTCCTGATGTAACTGTACGTCGCACCGCGCAGGCTCGGTGGTCTAACCTTCAATACACGCCAAGCGCCTGCGAGCACTCGTTCAGGATAGATCGTGATTTTAGTGGACCCCTGTCGAGTGACTCGGTTAAAGCGCAAATTGAAGCGAACAGCGGTACGTCATTTTATTTTATGCTGGACTCTGGGAATCGGGAACGGAGACTTTGGGCATGATTCGCCAAGTGTTCAAGGATGAAATAATGCCACAAATTGCAGTTTTTTAAGTGGAGCAAGCTCTTTGATGATGGCCTAAAGAGTGTGGAGGACGAACCCTGCGCTGGATGGTCATCGTCGTAAAGAACTGACGGCAACGTGCGTGTGCGTGAAGTGCTGAATTCAGACTGTCGTTTAAGGGTGCGCTTGATCGCAGATCGTATTGGAGTTGATAAGATGGCAGTGCACACCATAATCACTGAAAATGTGGGGCGATGCGAAAGATTTGCGCTAAACTCGTCCCGAAGGTCTTGACGGCCGATCAAAAGCAGAATCGACTGTATGCTTGCGAAGACCTTCTGCAACGACATCGCGACGGTTCCCCAACCCCCTTAGAGTCCCGACTTGGCACCAGCAGAGTATTTCCTATTCCCAAAAGCGAAATCCTCCCAAAAATAACACCAACATGGGGCACTAAGTGCCGTCAGAGAAGCTTGCACGCGTACCCTCAACGACCTTCCGGAATCCGCCTACCAGGGAGCCTTCGAGTCGTGGAAAAGCCGGTGGCAAAAGTGTATCGGTGCTCAAGGGACTTACTTTGAATAATTTTGAGGCATTGTTGCATTTTTTGAAATAAATATATTTTTCCGAAACTTTTCCCGATACTATTTAGGCATACCTTGTGCCAATTAGTCGTCCAATCCTAATTAAAGAACACACATTCCTGCACTTTAAAATGTATTTTTAACGCACTATCTTTATCATGTATGCCAGTTGTTATTTCACAACTAATTGAAGACAACTCGATAAGTCTTTAATTATGCAAAAATAATAATGTGCATACATACATATGTGTGTATATTTTTATATATATGTATGTATATATACTCGTATATATATAATAACTTAATAAGTGCTAGTGCGATGAGTGGGTATTAAGCACCAACGATTTCCACCGGTAACTGGGAACAAATCTCACGAATTATATTATTATTAGCAGATTATTAATGTAGACTATTATGAATCTCCTATGCCCCGTATTTTCCATCATCTCTCATTACTGCCAAACGCGCTATTCGCTTCGTTCCCAAAATTTGTGTAAGAATTCCAAATTTAACTTAATTTATGTGCATCTTATTCAATCCATATTTCTACATCATCTTTACCAGTAAAAATCTTTAAAATAATCATTGAGAATTGTAAAAATGATACCCCGAGTGGCAGACCATTTTCCAGTATGGAAATGTAAGTTTACTTCCTAAAGCTACACTATCAATTTCAAACAGGGATGTTTCTCATTTCAGCTGTGGATTTAAATGCACAATCGAAACTATTATTCCATTACGCTGCATCTGTGCGTGCTTAAACGCATTATTATTTAATAAATCACTCCAGAAAAATTACTTTATTAAAATTAATATTTGAAATTTCATCGCCTTAAATGACCGAATTGGGGGTATATGACGGAAAAAGGCAAAGGTTTTACGTTAGCACGAACGAAAAATTCGGAAGTTTCTGGTTGAAATCCTGCCTTCAGAAAAGAAAACAGTGAGCTTATTATTTATTCTCAGGGAGTTGCTTTGTAGTTTCAAGTCAAATATAACAAGAATTCATCACAGATGCAAATTTATGAGCTATTCGGTGAATTAGTGTGCCCAAATTCACCCCGAATTCTAAATATAATTCGTTCTGATTTAATCCATGTTCCGAGGCATGATATAGTCATAAAATGGAGAGCAGAACTGCGTAAAAGATGAAAATCATGGAAACATCCTTTTCCCGACCAGTTTTCCAGTCTTAAGTAATGTAATCAAACTTCGAATGAAAAGCACGAATATATTTAAGCTGTAATTCTTGATTAACAACCAGATGAATTTCCATGTTCCTGAATTCATTTTTCATGGCAAAATGTGGGAAAAAATTGTCCGAAATAGAAAATGCTTCGCTGAAATCTAGCCCATAAAAAAAATGTTCGGGATTCATAAAATTCCCTCCGTGTAATCAATACCACGGTTTCGCCACCGTGCACCTTACATTTAGGACGTGAGTCGCGGTTGACGGATTTCACGCACAACTCGCTCACGCCATAACGATTCAGGGCCGCTCTTGATCCATCTCGCCGCTCGCGCGAATGGAGGAGGGCAACAAGGCGGGCGGGGTAGCTGGAGAGAGAGAGAGAGGAACGGTGTCGGAGTGGGAGTGAGGGAGAGTGACGCCCCAAAAATGATTTTCATGGACTCGCTGGCGGTTGGCTTACGGGGCAGGAGGCAGTAACATCGACTGGCAGGCGGGGCAGGGTGGATGGGGCTTCGGGACGGGGAAGGAAGAGGGACCCGTGGAGAGGTAGGAAGCGGGTGTCAGGCGAGAGTGTTACAAGAGATGAGGGAGGGAGGGCAAGATGGGGGAGTGAGGGAAAAGAGAGAGGTGGAAGTTGAAGAGGAAATGGGAGGACAAACGAGATTGGAGTGTGCGTCCAGTCAGTTACCTACCGTGTTTAAGGGGCTAGGATTAGGGCGAGACGGTGAGAGGATGAGTCGCTGGACTTAGACGCAAAATAAGGTTAAAAGGTGGAGAGCTGGCGACGAATAGAAGGGTAGGGGCATGGATGATGAAATTGAGTCACAAAGACCAAGCTGAGATGCGATAAATATACACGTAGTTTTTAAATGAAAGCATGTAGTCATCATTACAAAATCATTTAATGAATGACAGAAAAATATATAATAAACTAAGAGCCTAGTAAAATGATATGGGTAAAAATTGCAAAAAATATAGGAACATAAATCCATAACTTGGATATTCATAAAAGAAGTGGCTATTAGAGCAAAGAGTCAGTCACTCATAAGTAGCATAGTTTATAAACGCAACTTGGGAAAGTGATTGAAAAAATTAATTCGAATCCAGAAATGTTTATTAAAATTGACAACTATGTGATGTTAATTTCTTGAAAGAGATACCGTCAGGAAATAGAAAAATCTATTGGTGATTCGTCCATATGATCCAATTTTAAATCAATGAAACGACTATCGGTTTCACACGCTATTGGTTTTGGTGTGCTCGTGGCTCGGCTGTTCCTGCATGAGATTTCGATGCGTCCTCAGATACGTGAGGTACTTCATTGTTTTCACTCGTATTGTAAGCGTTTTAGGTTCACCCATTACCAATTATTTCAAGTATGTTGATACGCATGCTCTTGACTTGTTATGACGGATTTAAAATGAACATTTCATGCAGAGAGGACCAAACTCTGAAAGCAGGTAACGTATTTAAGCCTTATCTTCTTCATTTTTGAACTAAAGATGTGCATGGCAAGTTGAGTGGACTGAGCTGACGAATGGAGACGAGTCTAAGTATGACTTAATCACACGGAAATGTGTTCATCACTGGAAGGTAGACGTTATGGGGCGTTATCATGCATTTCCTGTATCATCGATCAAGCTCAAGAGTCCAACTTCCGTCATGATGATTCCCTCGAGTTCACCCGTTGTCAACTCGGGTGGTGAAGAACCTAAATGCTAATAATTCGGAAAGGAGGAAGGGACCAAAATGAATGATGTGAAGAAAGGAACAAACAGAAAGCGGAACCCTTGTTGAACTCATCCAAGGCGGAGTTGGCGTAAACATTCGCGCCCATGACATTTCTCTCACGCCATTGGAAAGGCAATCTTGTGGTATTACATTTTCCCCCTTGAGTCATGCTTAACCGGAAGATTTATAAGTGCAATGCAGGAAAGAGAGGAAAGTCGGTTTGGTGTGACGACACTATTTGAAAGTGGACGTCAAACTATCAATTGAAGTTTTTCAGAAATAAAAATATTCTTTAGCACTCAGTAGTTTGGAATTCGTTGCATTGGTTATAGGAAAAGACTTAATGGGACGAATTCACCTTTTGTTTCATTCAACTCGTGGATGCACTGAGAAAGTATTGGCTGATTGATAGATGCAGTTAAAATAAAAAGTTACGTATTAATTTGAAATAAAGCCCCTTTTTCAATTCCATCCTTGCAGCATTTATAAGTTCTTTTCGTGCGTCTATCATCCAGGAAGGGGTCAGAGAACGGGGGGTACATCTTTCTTCCTATCGCGGTATAACTAAGATCGCCGGGAGCAGTAGATCGTAGGCTGGAGGATGCCTGGTCAATAAAGTTGACCTGGAATTTTGTTAGACGTGGGATTTTATACGCCACCATTTGTGAGAACGACAGGCCATAAATGGAGGGAGATTGAAAACAGCGAAGAAAAATGAGAGGGATGTCCGTCTGGCTTGACCCGGTGTGTAGTGTGTGAGCTATTCTGGGGATCGTGGGTGTATGGCTCTCTTCGGGAATGCATGTCGCGTCGTGGCTCAGCTGTTCCCTTATGAGATTTCGATGAAACCTGAACTCTGTCTGCCACATGCCATTTTACTGGACAATCGATAGGTGGATTCACTGCGATGAGTTCGACATGATTCTTGTCAATTTTACCCAAGACACCCTGGAGTCGATATTTCATCCAAACTTTAGATGAATATTTATCTTTAATAGCAATTATTTGAAATATATCTCAGTACTCCGTGCATGCAGTATAGACCTAGAGTATTTGAAATATAGTTGAACGTTTGGTGCGAAGTTATTTTTTGTCTTGTGGAAATTTTGTTTAATGTTTTCTAGTCGAATACGTATCGTCAACTGAAATAGTCATTGTAATTAATTGGGTACACTATAAAGAACTTGGAGTTATGTTGATGGAACTCCTTAATAGTGGTGGGAAATTCGACGCAAAAGTTAGATATTATACGTACGAGTGGTACTTCGCATTCTTCATTTACGTATATGGCATGATATTTTCTCGCGAGGTGCTATGTGGCTTCACTAGTAGTAGATTTAGGTAGACGATCGACAGTCGAGTTCATTTGCGCCATTAGGGGTAGATGGGGAAGGAGGAAGGACGTAGAGAAACCCAGCGTCGGCATTAGCCCGAGAAATTAATGAAAGGTGCCAAGGGGTCAGCAGTTTAACGTCCCATCCCACGGACGGCGTACTTACACAAAGTGCTCTCCTCAAAATATCCCAAGAACAGATCGGGATACCACCGAAAAATATTTGTTATCTCCAGTATTTGAACCCGGTCCGTCAGGGTTGAAAGCCAGTACACTCGCCTCAGCACCAACCCAATTCCATGTGACGTGATTAACTAGAGTAACTGTAGGGTAATCTAGGGGGATATCTACAAGCAAGTATTCCACTCTGCGACTGTGCTCTCAAATAATCAGATTTAATTCAGGAGAGATTCGGTTATTCAATGATTTCTGGCCGAAAGTGACATATCTCTCCGACAGAGCAAAAAACAAACCGCTCTCGTCAATTTTTGGTCACACAAGTTGCGAGAGTGTATAATGTGGCTCGAAATGCCTTCCTATTTTTCATCCCAGAATGCCACTAATGAGTAGGAGAATGTTAAACCAGCACGTGACCTTACGGAGAATCTCGAGTAAATAAAATCACAAGCAATTCTGGGAAAGGGAACGGGCGAGGAAGAGGGGAGTCCGGACGAGATAGTTGACGGAAGAACGAGGAGAAGAACGGGGCGAGATACAAAGTCGAGAAGTACGAGGGAGGGAGAACTTGGGAAGAAGACTTCGGGGGTAGTGGGAATGAGTGGAAGAGGGAGCGAATGGAGTGAGGAAGGTTGGACGGAGAGGGTAGGGAGGGGGGGGAGAGGAGGGTTGGTTTTTCTCTCGGTGTGTTATTATGTCATTAATCCCGCGAGCGAGCGATATATCCCGCCATCCAGAGCTCTCCCCCGCTCCCACCCTCCTCCTCGCCGGGACTCGGGCATTTTGAGTTTAGAGGCTCACGGTGTTGTGCTGTCCTCCTGAAAGGGGGAAATTCGATGGACGCCCACCTCATTTTTTCTCCACCCCCTCCCCCTCCGCCCTACTCTCACTCTCCCGTGAAAGAGCCCAAGCGTTTTAATTAGACGCAGGGCCGCCATCAAGGCAGGAGAGTGAGTCCGGGGCGTGCTACACGTGTGTGTGTGTGCGTGCGTCTGCCGGCCTATCCCGCTCTCCCCGAAGGAGCGACTTAATGAGCGTTACATTTAAGTCGAAATTAAAAGAAGTCTCCTCGTTATTTGCCCTCCTTTCATTTTTGTTCCAGCATTGAAAAAATATTGTTGCGGGGGGACTGCATGGTGAGGCCCCTTGTCTTCCGGGCGGTCTCAATCGTTAAGATATCTTTTTTTTTCACTTTCTTTCCATCTCTTCTTCGACTCGAGTCTCAGGGAATGAGGTATTCGCCAGGTTAATTGTTGGTGGGATAATTTCCTCCCCGCCGAAGCATTTATCGTGTGGAGGGAATCATTGCCCAGTTTAGAGCGTAGGAAATGGCGTTTCTTAAAGAGCTTGAGTGCGTGTAAAATGGAGCGTGGAGTGGTTCTGGGAAGGGAAATAATCTTGGTTTTGACGGCTGAAAAAAAAGCTATCATCAAGAAGCAGTTTTTGTCCTTTAAATGGAAGTTTCACAGGCACGCTTTGAGTCCAAATTTTTCAGTAGCTATGGTCTATCATCGAGTTACTTAGGCCATTTAGTCCCCGAAAAAAATGAAAATGAAGCTTCTCGGTAACTTATGACCTTCAATGTGCCCATATTAAGAACACCGTCATGCTTAGAGACAGATTTTGGAATGTTTTGGGTGACTTTGTAATTCTTTCAACTTATTCTCTGCTCTATGAAAACATTGAGGTCGTATTCTAACGGCTTCGTTATTATTTATGGCTTGCTATGTCTGCCACAAGGATTTGAACGAATACCGATTCCTTCATGTCCTTGTGGTAAGCATAGCACACTTCTATCCCTTAATTAGTCCGTAAATCACCCGTAATAGTGGTCAGTGTTTCTTTGTCGGTCGGTAAAATTCACATGAAAAATTCACTATGAAAATGTTGATTAGTCATGTATTTCACTGTTTCTAACTATCCTTGTAAAAGTTATTATTTAATTTTCCCTGGTGCCTAAATGCATTTAAATACCCCTAATTTATCGATTTAAATGAACCTTGATCGAAGAGTGAAATTTGAATGGCATAGTGTTTAAAGTATCTTACTTTTAATAGTTTAAAAAGTTTAGAAGGTTCATTTTGTGGACAATATTCATTTCATGCAACCCTCGCTTTGGTTATATATTTCAGGTCGTGCGATGTATTCATTAAAATTTTTGCCGAAAAATGGTTATGATTTTTGTACTTTTCAAGTAACAATTTCCATTTCACCTTTGAATAGTATTTTTATGAATTCCATACTTTCATCGGCTGTGTTTATTGAACATATTCGTAATTGGGTGTGCTTTATGAACAGTTTCAACTTAAAAAAATTGTTGAGGGATGATCATGGTCTCATTGGCAAAAAGGGTTGCCGTAATATAGTATTTTCAAATTTGTTTTATTCTAAATGAAACTAGTTACTCCTCAGGAAATCCGTTGACAGTTCTAATAGCCTGCAGTAATGAAATAAACGGGCAAAGGAGTTTGCGGGTGCCCTCTCCCCTGACCTCGCAAGAGAAGCGCAATATCGTCATTCGAAGTCGCATCTCTCTCCGCTTCCAGTGGGCAAATATTAACGGCGCGTCTTTATCGCGTCGTGGTTGGGGGTGGAAGGAGAAACTGTTGCTTCCCCTTGAGGTGGAGTTTCGGGGGGGCAGTAGTTGATGATGATATCTCCGCAAATGTTGAGCGCGGGTAAATGATATTTTAATGAGTGTTGATTTTGCTCGCGCGCACGTCTTCCGCTCTTTGGCAAACCCTTGCGTCGCCCACCACACCCTTCCCTTCCCCTCCCCGAGTGAGATCCCCGCCCCGAAACTTCTCCCCACTTGCATGCGCGCTCGTTTTTACGGTCAATTCCCCCCGTGTTCCTCGATCCGATAAGGCAGTCTGAAGCGGGGTAAGGAAAACCAAACAAGATTAAGTGAACTTTAAAATCCTAGTAGATTTGCAGTAAGAGGGAGGCAAGTTTATGGTAATCTCTGGAACATATTTACGGAAAATATTTTGAATCGGGTATTTTATAGATGAGTCTTAATTTGGAAAGTGCTGATTTATGATCGCGATCTAATTGAAAAAAAAATGGGTTCCCCTAGTGTTTTTTTTTTAGATTTGTTTATTCTTAATGGTTCGAAAGGTGACACCTCCGTGCGATGCATAATCTTTTCTGCTTATCATTGTATAATATTATCCATAGAATGTTCTACATAATATTATATTCACACATTTATATAAAAACATATATATTATAAATATATACACACATACAAAGACATGAACGCTAGTACACATATTAATATATAAATATTGTGTGTGTATATATATTAGGTAATCTACCGGTTAAGGTAGGTTTTTGGATGGGACACAACTATCAAATAAACATTTTGTGACTCCCCACCTAGCAAACTAATCTATATCAGGTCCCTCTTCATCTCGGTGTACTTCTTTCCTCCCTTCATCCCGTCCAACATCCCTATCCTGTTCCTGCCTTTTCCTCGCTTACCCAACATTCTCCCCTCTATTATCTTCTTCAACATTCCACTACCGTTCAATACGCCTTTCATCCATCTTTCCTGCCACCATAGGATTTCGTGTTGTGTGTGTGTGTATATATATATATATATATATATATATATATATATATATATATATATATATAATATTTTTATAATGTATATATATATATACATTTATATATATATATATATATATATATATATATTAATTCACATGGAAATAGATATAAGGAAAAGGGATAGTAACATATATATAGGACGAACAAAGAAGAGGTAGGGAAGGCGGAATCAGGCAGAATCACGAAGGTAAAAATAATATATAATAATCTCTATATCTCAAGTGGTTGGAGCATCGGCCCGGTAATGCCGGGCCGATGCTCTAACCACTTGAGATATAGAGAAGTAATTTACAACGAGATTTGCGAGTCTTTATGCAACCAAGTGCCCCGATTCTTTGGCCAAGAATTGGCGTTAGGTTGCATTTAGGCACTTAGTTGCATAAAGACCCGCAAATCTGAGTGTAAATTAAGTTTCCCCGGGATCTTAAGTAGTTAGAGCATCGGACCGGTATATATATATAGAAATATATATATATATAATATATATATACCGAACCGATGTATGTATATATATATCTCCCGGGCCGATGCTCTAACTACTTAAGATACCGGGGAAACGTAATTTACACTCAGATTTGCGGGTCTTTATGCAACCAAGTGCCTAAATGCAGCCTAACGCCAATTCTTGGCCAAAGAATCGAGGCACTTGGTTGCATAAAGACCCGCATAATATATATACATACATGCATATACAGGTGAAATACCGCACACACGAATATAGATAGACACATTTGGAAAAAAGGAAATTAGCACATATTCCGAAGTTTTTGGTGACATACTCAGAGATAAAATTCATACTATTTTCTTCTTTTTCACTCGAATCCGAGTACCCTGTAGCATAAGCAGGACATATTATCATCTTCTAATCATTTTATCTTTATTCGTCGAATTTCTCTAATCTCCTTCAAGGCTTCTCTCATCTTATTTTAAGTGTGGAGAAAATAGCAACTGAAGAACGAATAAAATTCTCATATTAATAGCCAAAGTTCACCAAAGAAAAACTATGGCAGGTTTCAATGTTAATTTAGACCGTCTCTATGAAAGAAATAGGGCGAACCGATTACCTTTTTTCCAAGTGGAATGCCATGTGGGATTTCCTGTAGTTCAACAGTGGCCCACAAGCTATCGTTGGCACGTCAATTTTTCAGTATCCTCTTTCCCATCCGTACCCTCCTTTCCCTCTTCCCGTTCAATTAACAGCCTCCATTCCATCCTAAACCTCCCCGTATTGCCATCCCACCGCGTGCCGGTCAGTGGGGAAACATTTCTCCATCTGACTCGCCTCGCAATATGGTCTCTTCCTCTACCTCTCGAATGAGAGGGGAGGAACGTTCTGACCCGTTATTTAAGGGTCAGGTGAAGGGAAATGTGAATATCGCGCGCGTGCTATAACTTTTAATCTAACCTTCACATTCGGTGAAGATATCGGCGTACACGAATGTTCTCGCGGCATGACCAAAGATTTCAATTGAATTGATTCATCCTTAGCATTCGGAAAACAGAATGCTAGCGTTTTCTACTTCTTGATTTAACGAATTTTTTGTCTCCTCTCCGTTCATTATAAGCACCCACACTTATTTGTTGGTGTTGGTGCATTATATCTTGCTCACTGGCGAGACGTGATGTGAATCGTGAAGTTACTGAAGCAAGAACCTAAGCTACTGATAGTTTGTATGCAAAGTATTCAGAATTATTTTGAAAATTATCACGTTTAGGGAAACATTCGCCTGTCGATATCCTTGGAACATGTATAAAAGCGAGTAGAATTTATGGTTAGTATTATTAGTTATTTGCCCAGTTAGGATATAATTTGGATGAACACAGCCAATACAACGGTACATCTATATATTTACTGACCTCTTTTAAAAAAATACAACCTTACATCCGATACTGAAATAAGCCCCTCTTCAATTCCGAATACTTCCTTTCTTCCTTCATTTCGTCTAACACGCCTATCCTATCTCTGCCCTTCCTCGTTTGCCTATCGTTCTCTCTTCTAGTCTAGTCTAGTCTTCAGTATTCCATCACTGATCAAAACACCCCGCGTTCATATTTCCTGCTTCTTTTGGACCTCTCCCAACAACCATCTCTCCTCCCCCACAATGCTAAGCACGTCGTTGGTTTTCCTTTCCGCCCATTTTACCTTTCCGAATCATCTCCACACCTACTAATTCAAAAGGCTCAAATGTACGCTTATCATCTTCATTCAACGACCATGTTTCCGCGCCGTACAAAGCACAGCTCCATTGTATAGTCTGGACTAGTCATTTCTTAACATCCTCACTCAATTTTATTAATTAAAATTGGCAATTTTCCACAAAATAATTTATGTTGACATGTTATTTATGATGATGTGATAATTTGATGTTATTTATGCTTTATGATTTATTTTGTGGAAAATTGTCAATTTTAATTAATCATGATATTCCACCATACTATATCACGCCTGAAACGTCTCTTTTTATCCTCACTCAACTTCTATGTCATCAGTTCCCTCCTCCATATGAATGCTTCTTTGCCTAACGCAATTATTCTTCTTATTCCCCAACTACTTTGGCCATTTCGGTCCAAAACACAGCCGAGATTGGTAATCTGTTCCACCTGCTGCAGTTTATGAACTCCTACTTTGATACATAACTTAGCTTTTCACTTTCTCTAAAACTGCGTGACCATTTATTTTGTTTACGTTTTTTTCTCATCCCATACCTATTGCACTAAGTTTCCGGTGCTTGCAAACCCTTTGCGGTTTGGCGTACTAATGATTGATCATCGGAAAACCTTAATGATTTTAAGAATATTTCTCACGACTTTCACTCAAATGTCCAGTTCTTAGCATGTCTCTTCAGTAATTTTCTCTTCATTCACGTTGAAAAGGACTGATGATAATGGATCCCCTTTCCTAGCGCTGCCCAGTCTCACTCCCCTTTCGCCACTCGCACATGTGAAGCCTGAGACATGTTCAGGTTGCGGATGTCTCCTATCTCTAAAATCTATTTATTTTTTCTGCGATACGTTCATTAATGCTACCCCATTCATCTATCAAACACCTTCTCGAAGACAGACTAATACATCATTGTTGTATTTCATGTTCCTCTCTATTAGTGACATCATTACTGACATGAAATCACTCGTTTCACTCCCCTTTCTCAATCCAAACTGATCATTCCATAAGTAATCGTTTGTTCTGCTCTCCATCTTCTTACTCTGTGAACCACTTTGGCAGTGTGCGAAATAAAACTTTCTGTTCTGTAAAATAGGAATAGAGGATAACTGGTTTTGATTTGATTTCTCTCTTCGAAGATTTGAAAAAGTGCTTTTGACAACATGTTGATAATTATCGCCTCAGCTCATTGTAAAATACTCTAAAAACTGTCCAGTTTGTTTCTATATCTAAAAATTTGTGAAACACCCTGCCGTCCCCAAAAGATGAAATAACGTAATAAGCTACGAAGTCACGTAAAATACAATGCTTATAAAAAGATTGATTGCTTTTTATATTACCATATTGTCTTTTGGTTTCAATTTAGCGTCCAAGGCTGCACTAAGTTCGTCATTACTCGTCTCAATTTATCAGGTGATAATTAAAGCAACCATAATTTTAAATCTGTCAGAAACTCCTTTAATGGAGAATTCATTGAGTTTTAATGCAAACATTTTTCATTTTTTTCAAGAGTTGTTAATTTTTGGCAGATGTCGGAACATTCCATTTCGATTTTAGTGTTGCATTTACCACAAATTCTCGGAATGGTGTTCTTGCAGATGAAATGTCGGCTAAAATTAAAACCATACTTTGATATAAATTTTAAATGCTTCTTTCAGAAACTTAATCAATAGAATAAATATACCTGCAAGTGTTCGCTGACCAGTTAAATTTCATTAGGAACTGGAGTAGAGCTTTCTCATCGACCGGGTTTATGCTTCATATTACAGGAACAAAAATTTGTATTCACCTGAACGTTTTAAGATACTCTCGGGTGTACATACCAACTACAAACATGTTTACTACTGACGCCCACCCTCCTATACTTTTCTTTTAGCAAACTATTGGGGAATTTCAAAATTGATAAAAAATACAATTCCCATATTATTTGAAGCCGACTTCTAAAAAATTGAGGCTGGTAAATGGGAATTGTGAATTACGATTGGCAAATATAACAAAACAATAATAGTGACTTCTTTATATTCACTTTCTGGATACATCTACGTAAATACCCTGCGAGTCACTAAAAAACGTGTGTGGCAGGGGGTATAACACCAGGAGGAAAGGGTAAGGGATGAGAGGGTTTGGATTTATTCAAATAGGTAGGGAAAGGGGGGGGGAACCTGTAAGAATATATATATATATATTCATTCAAACAGAAATAGGTATAAGGAAAGGGGATAGGAAAACACATAAAAGGCGAACACAGGACATGTGGGGAAGGCGGTTTTTGAGCAGATCACGAAAGTAAAAATATTTCCCTATCCGGGATAGGGAAATATTTTTACTTTCGTGATCTGCTCAAAAACCGCCTTCCCCACATGTCCTGTGTTCGCCTTTTATGTGTTTTCCTATCCCCTTTCCTTATACCTATTTCTGTTTGAATGAATATTTGTGCGCCGCATGGCGGGATTTTCAAGTTTGAATATATATATATATATATATATATATATATATATATATATATATATATATATATATATATATATATGCTCAGTCAGCCAAGGGGTTGCAAGCATTGTTGAGTGAATTGGAGGTTCAGTGCGATAAATATGGGATGAGAATCAATATTAATTAAACAAAGGTTATGCGATTTTCCAGAAAGAAAAAGGCTAAGCTAAATATTAAAATAGGCGGGGAAAAAATAGAGCAGGTAGAACAGTTTACATATCTCGGAAGTGTTTTGGACCAATACGGTCAAAGTGGTAGGGACGTAAGGAGAAGAATTGCGCTAGGCAAGGAGGCTTTCTCAAGGAGGAGGGAGTTGATGACGGGGACGTTGAGTAGGGATGTTAAGACAAGACTCGTAAAAACTCTGATATGGAGCGTAGCTATGTACGGCGCGGAAACGTGGTCGCTGAAGCAGGAGGATAGACGTAGATTGGAGGCTTTTGAAATGTGGGTATGGAGAAGAATGGAGAAGGTGAAATGGACCAAAAGGAAAACAAATGAGGAAGCACTATAAATGGTGGGGGAGGAGAGGGGTTTATTGAGAGAAATCCTATGGAGGCAGGAAAAATGGATGAAAGACGTATTGAGCGGTAGTGGAATGTTGAAGAGGGTAATAGAGGGGAGAATGTTGGGCAAGCGAGGTAAGGGTAGGAACAGGATAGGGATGTTGGACGGGATGAAGGGAGGAAAGAAGTACACCGAGATGAAGAGGGGCCTGATATAGATTAGTTTGCTAGGTGGGGAGTCACAAAATGTTTATTTGATAGTTGTGTCCATCCAAAAACCTACCTTAACCGGTAGATTACCTAATATATATATATATATATATATATATATATATATATATATATATATATATATATATATATACATATATATCCACGCGCAGTCCCTAACCTGTACGTTAATACTTATTGTAATGAACTGACTCCTGGGGGATTTCGACTACAAGCATTCTGGTCCCTTATCGTTCTAGGAAAAAATGACATTTTAAAACTGTCAGTCTTGCAGTCTCTCTAATCTTACATTCGTTATCCCTCCGACCGTAATACGTTGGGGTTCGTATTATATTCTTGATGTCATCGGAAAAGGGCCCATCTTTAAATTTTTAGTAAGTTTATTCTATATTGTAAACTTGGATAAGAAGTGTTCCGAACATATTTTTGCCGTTTTTAAATGTCGACATAAATTACTTTTTGGAATCATCAGAAAGAATAAAAATTGTCACTGCAAATACGAATTTCAGAGCCCAAAGTTGTGAAAATTATCATTCACGAATAGTGCAGGTATGATACTTTCACCACGTCGACAACTCGCGACAATTTATTGTCCTATTCTTCACATTTAACCATATCACTAGATCGACACACCATAATACTTCCAACAGTCGTTTCCACTTTTCATTAAGTTTATCTTGTTTTACATTTAAAAAAAATAGGTTTGCACGTAATATTCAATTTTATAAAGCGCTTCGGTTTTCTTCCGCTAATCTTCTTCCAACGGTTAAGTACTTTATTTCACCGGAATACCTCGTCACAGTGGATCTCGTAACCACCTCTCTTTCTTCAGTAACGCGCTCGTCTTCGTGCGTGCATTGCAAATGTCCCCTCTGCAAATGCGTGGACGCGTATCTGATCCCTGTTATTCTCCACTTCGTCTCCCTTCCGTGCATAGAAGCCGAGCTTAGGATAACGTGATGACGCTTAAAGTACCAGAACTGGAACTTTTTGAATCCTGGTTACTCTCACCGTTGGCTGCAGACATTCTGTGAGCACTCCCATTTCTTCCTAGAATCCGAATGCATAGCTGTTATCCTCAAAAGAGTCATCTGCTGGCTGTTTTACCCTTTGACACTGACGTATGGGCGGAGCATTCAGATTTTTCTTCTCTTTCTCAAGCTCCCATTGTATACACTGTGTTTGAGCTCATTATCAAAAATTTGTATGCGGCATGCATAATGTATTTCCATCAAATGCTGTCTGCAGTTTTAATCTTGTCGCTACTGGTCTTTCTTTGTGTGATGTTCACGCTAAAGACTGTTAATTGGCCCCCTTCATGTGGTCAATAGTTCGCCGGATTTCCGTTCCGGTTACCGGAATTTAATTATTTATACATTTTTTTAGAATTTTTAATGCAATGGGTATTTCTAGCACGTATGTGGACTTCAGGTAAATAACTCTTTAAAGATTTTCAATATTATAAGCCGTATACAATTTTAAATGGTGTCTGATCATGAACATAAAAATCCGTCATATATAATTGATCATGAATGGGCTACTTCGGATACCGTGATCTTCTCCTCTCATAATCACTGATTAAGTTAATAACTCGCATGTGCTAAAAAAGGAAAATGAGACCGGAGATCTTTCGAACGACACCTAGTATTTTTTCTTTTAGATTACGAGTTAAAGAGTATTGTGTGATGATTCCATGGTAAGTTGGAAGTGACTAGAGAAATGCTTAAATCTACAAAGGATACATTTTGAGCATAAACTTGCTAATTTGCAAACAGGCGAATTCTACGGGATTTAGGATTAGATTAATATAGTTAAGGACACTTTATTGAACACACGGGCTAGTTATGATTCAATAAACGACGTTTCGCGAACATCAATGAAGCCTCTTTCTGTATAATTGGAACGCAAATACAACAAAATGAGTAGAAGGGAAAGTGGAAAAAAATTTCATGTAACGGCATGAAAATGGTATTTCACAGAATTGCATGACATAATTCTGTTTAGTTTATAAAAATAATGGCCAAGGTCGGGCAGTAAACACAGAGTATTACATTTTTTCACGTTCTTTATCAATAATGTTTATCTATGTCAATTATCGAAAATTATGTTTTGATCATGTAGGTTTTTATCCCATTTCATTCTGTGATGAGAGAAAATGTTGCATAGGAAAAATCAATTGAATCACTTTGCTCGACCTTTTGTTTCCTTCGCCTTCTGTGGAGGCTAGAGGGTTATTCACCGAGTGTTACCGTTGAAAACATACAATTGAAATATGTCTTATGAGTATTCTCGCCCGCAATCAATTCGTGCTTCAAGACTCTCACCGTAGACTTTAGAACAAACGTTTGACGATTTCCAATTGACGCATCGGTTGTCTCTTTTTCGCATATTTTACTTTACGAATTCAGCCTACCGGTCGGGTTCCCATGTGCTAGAGTCGTTGCGAACACTCTATTAAATGCGACTGAACTCTTTTGGGGTATTTGGGAAGAGGAATGAAACAATCTATAAAATCCGGATTAACAAAATTCACAATGCCGCCTTTGTCAAGATGGAAATCAAGAATCACAGGGTGGAACGTAGGAACTATTTCACAATTTCGTCTTCTTCCCTTTCGGTGCTCTCTTCCCCTCTCTCTGTCTTCTTTCTCCCTTGTGACTCCTCCATTTGCTCCTCGCTCAATTTCCCGCATAAGACCAGAGAAACCGCCTTCGCTACCCCCCGCCCCACCTTAATTCCTCACTCGTTCAGAGGGACAAGGCAGTCCACATGTGAGTAAGACAGAGGGAGCGCCCGCTTCCAGGGGCCGCCGTCGGGTCGCTGGGGCGGACTATGGGGGGAGGGAGGGGAGGGAGGGGAGGAGGGGAGAGTTTCGAGGAGGAGAAGGGCGTAGGGGGTGGCTGAACACACTCCGTACGCACTGTCATCGAGGACTCTCTGGCGATCCCTTAGACTCTCGATGAAGTAGGCACACCGGGGGTCCCCACCTTTCCAACTCTCTCTCCCGCCCTCCCTCCGCCTCTTCCTCTCTATGCAAATTTGTTTCGTGCGAATTTGCTCACGTGCGTCGTTCGCTTCGCGAATGACGGCAGTTTGTTCCACCGCCGTCCGAAAAAAAGGCTCTCGGCGGCGCCGAACGAATTGAGCGTGGACGGCTTCTCCCTCGTCACTCGCCGACATTAAATTTCAGTCCGGGCTCACGTCGGCGATGCGATCGCTTCGCGTGATGGCCGTTGTGATTTGCCTTCCAGGAGCAACTTCTGGTCGATCGGAATTCAGAATTCGGGCAATGTCCGCGCGTATCGGCAAAGACCATCGCGATAATGCCTTTTCGAAGTGAGCAGATTGAAGTTGAAACGCTCAGTGCATTAGTAAGTGCTGTCTTGGTTTCAAGTAAAGCCATATGAGAGCGGTTGAGTTCCCCTCTCCACTCGATTCTGTTTGGGAGTTATTTTTGGCTGAGTAATATTTAGTACGCTAAAGGAGTTTCAAATTAAAAAACATTTCTATATATCAGTTTGGTATTTCATCATGTGGAAAGATGCACGAGTTCCTATGAGGTGGCGTTGAACAAAATAGTATAAAAGAGCACATTCTGCTCTGCACAGCTGTGAAAATGTAAGCCGGCACTTCATTGTTTAATATTGTTTCTTGACTAATTTCTAAGTTACGAGTACCAGAGAGTGTGCTTATTATTAATTCCTTATGTTTACACAGCAGATAGTTTTGCTGGAAGGAGTAATGATTCTGTTATCTCCAGTCCGGAGTAAGTGGCTTTAGAATGCATAAATTAGATATGGGCCTTCTTCCAATTACCTGAAGTTTACCAATCGACTTTGTATTCCGATAGGCAACAGTGTATATTTCCATATGCACTCAGTAGAGGATTCATACACTTTGTAATCGGAGAAAATTTTTTTATTAAGGCATCTAGCGGTTTTTTTTACATAATCCACGCATTTCGTATAAGTTAACAAGTGTAAATACTGGCAACCACAAATCCTTAGAATGTACTGAAATTTGGAGACAAGTTAAAAGCCCAAAATATATCCAAACTTTTTTCTCTAGTAATTGCAATAACATTCAAGACCTTGCTCCAACTTGGCAAACCGTATTTGGCGAAATCTTTCCCTTCAAAACCAATCTAATATATGTAGATGTTGACGATGTAGCTGTCATTACCAGACCGAAACGAAAATATACCGGCCGGCTTCTGAAATAAATGCGTGGGAAGGCACAAAGGGATTTATTCTTTTGAATCCAGCATGCAATGCCGACAACTCACTCCAGGATTCCTCGCATGGAATAGCGCGATTCGCCCGTTTTCCGAGGGGAGGGAACGCCATTCTATGCGGGACCACCCCCGCCCGCCCGACTTCGCTCCCCCCCCCCTTCAACCGCAGCCACTCCGGGTCCCTTTCGACTCCAGCCGCCCGCAAGGTCGCGAGTTCGATCTCCCCGGGGAGTGGCAGTTTGGGGTGGTGAAGAGAGGAGGGGATTGGCGGGCGGCGTTGGCTTCTCGGCCATCCTACGCGCTCCGCCGCCGGAACCCATTCATGCTGGATGCAGGTTTTTCGGTCGGCGGCGCGTTATACATTCTCGAAATCCGGCAAGACCGCTGGCCACCCCCTTCCTCGCTCCCTCCATGATCTCTCCCAGCCACTTTTTCCCCTCTCTTTGTCTCTCTCTCTTACACACACACACACACACACACACACACACTCTCCGGTTCTCTCCACAAAACTTAAGAGATGGCGATAAGTGGAAGCTCTAGGTTACCAAGCAAACAAATTATTTCCCCTTCTCTCTCTCTCTTTTCTCTCCTCACTCAGCTTCTCCCTCCGGCTCTCAAAATTCTCTCCCCCCTTCGCCCTTCCTTTCTCCCCTCGCCCCCTCCTCTTTCTTCTAACTACCTGTCTTGCTCTCCATCGTCTCCACCCCCCCCCCTCATTCTCCCTCGGCCTCGCCTAACCACAGTTCCCTCTTTGCATTTCAACTCTTTCGCCAGCCACTGGCTCAGCCGCTCGCGACTCATCAAATTTGCTTTCCGTCTCGATCAAATTCTCCCCGCTGCTGCTTGGCCCCACGCGCGACTTCATTCACCGCGCGCGGGCCCATTCAGCTCACTTCCACACGCCGCGTGGATCTTCGCCGTTCACTCGTTTGCACAAGGGCACGGCACGGCTATTCAGTTCTCCTTTTTGCTCTCAAGACAATTTCAGCAAGCGCGGCGCTCCTTTTTAATTCTTAATTTTCTCTTTTTATCCTTTCCTCACGGTGCTTGCCAAGCGAGCGAAGTAATTGTTGACTTTTTATTTTTCCCTCAGATTATTTTCTGTTTATTTAACTTTTAAGAAAACTGCTTATTATTCGTTTCTAATTTTCTCTTTTTTTTCCTGCTCGCTCCTTGACAATAAAGCCAACTAATTATTTACTTTGTGTTTTCCTCTCATAATAATTTCCGTGTGTGTGCGAGCTTGCCTCAAGCCCGTTCCTTTTGTGGAAGTCGTGGCGAACATCGACGTTGGGCACATTTCCCCTCGCTGGTAGTCAGACGGCGACACTTAATTGGGTGATACTCGGCAGTAACTCGAAAGATAATGGTGGGAAATTTCAATCATTGATCTCCTGATGTTAGCAGTAATTTTCCGAAAAAACCAAGATATGGAATTTGAAACCCGCATGCTATGTGAGTTATTCTCGTGAAATCCCTACATTCAAGTGTCATTGATTTATACTTTCATCCTCAAATGCTATGAATAATCCAATCAAAACTGTCTGCTTTTCATATCATGCTATAAGCCTATGAAACAAATACATTTGTGTAGTTTAGCATGAAGGTTAGCATTAAGGATGGCAGAAAAATAATATATGGCGAAAGTGGACGCCTTTAGTATTCTCTACTATTAACGAATAACGCAATTGGATGAAATATTTAGCTTTAATAAGTGTATTATGCAAAATATAAAACATTATTTGGAAAATATAGGGGTGATTGGATGTTTGGATGATGGATGATTGGATAGGAACATTTATAAAAACTGTCAAAACATACCTTTAGCAGTAGCATACCCTATGCACGATAAACTGAGGAAAGTTAAGAGAGGTATAAAAATGTAAAATTGCTCACCGATCAGTTCAACAATATACTGTTTAAAAAAGACGTTCGTGGCTATCTATCCTTAAGGCAACTTGCTCTTCGAAGGCCGGGCGTCAAGCAGCATTCATGAATGTATCAATGAAAAGCTTACGCGTAGGCGTGTTGAAGGTGGTTTTAAAACATGTGTCTTTAACTCTCGCATTCAGAAATAGTCTTGGACTTGTCATTGCTATATGTAAACTTATTCACGATCTTAATTGTTAAGTAAGTGATTATTATTTTTATATGATTTCAATATTTTAGTTTCTTTATCAAAGTTAATGCGAGTATGACCCTCATCCAATCAAGTGGACCCGCATTGTCATCTCTTACTTTATTCAGAAATCAGTATAAGGTTTAATCAATTACTCAAGGCTTCAATATTCAAGGATTCAATTCAAGGATGTAGGTCCTAGGAAAGTTTATATTAAAGACCGATTCGAAAGCTGATGGACTGTTTAGAAAGTTATTTCTCACGGAGATAATGAAAAGCTCAAGTTAATCATTGAGTGGATTTGACCAAGTTTGTTGATCATCTCCGTGATGGATAACGTCCATAAAATGAAGATTGAAACTGTTTCCTCAGTAGTTATTTTTGTTGCGTATTTTTCACTGTTCTTTCGACTTTAAAATATTATTTGTACGAGCTGAGAAGATTGTTGCGATGTGGTATCAGCATGTTGAACTCCAACAACTTGCGATGCCAAAATTTTGTTGCTTCATCTACTAATATTATTGAGCGCCTTTCTAACTTTTAATTTAACACTCGGATCATTTACATGAAGTAAGCCACTGAAGCACTTCAGACTCTTCTACTACCCCATCTTAAAAAAAATCCTTGCGACATTATAAGAGGATTTCTCTCTTCAGTCGCACTAATGCACTTTCTCTCTCTCTCTCTCTCTTGGCTATCATCCAAGTATTAAAAAAATATTACTCGCTTTATGAGATACTCTGTGCATTAATGGAGTGTTTTAGGCGTCGACACCGCCCGAGAGGTGATTTTAATATCTTTCTCCCATTTTTTTCCTTCCCACCCCTGCGGCGTAATGTGCATAAAATGGAAAATGGCGGCCCATAAAGGCTGTCTAATATGGGCATTTTCGTATACGTTCGCCTGCTATCCTTGGGCATGGCCCTTCAAACACCTCTTTTGGATTCAAAGTAGAGTCGTATGAGCAGGGAAAACGGCAATATATCCATCTACACAGCAGTGGTCTATCCATCAACTATTCGGGAAAAATGTAGTGGTTGAATCAGTTTTTCGTCATATTGTATGCAATGATTCTGGAGTGAAAAACCTTTACTTAGTTTTTTTCAATGCAAGATTTTTAATAGTATATATGTAAATTTATTGCATTAATAAACTAACTAATTGACAAATTGTTTTTGTAAGAACACAAAAAGATATATATATATATATATATATATATATATATATATATATATATATATATATATATATCATATTCGATTGGATGCAGTTCAAATTCTATTATCAGAAATGCTTTTTGGAAAGGGATATCCTACATGGTCTTTTTTGCAGGAGGATAAAATTTCTCGATGGATGAATCAATGCAGAAATATCCCCATTTCTGTGATCAATATATTCATACTTGATCATATTGATAATGAGTTCGAAAGGGGAAATACCATCTGCGACACCATAAAAAGGAGAATAAATGTATGCAATTAAAATAACATATACGATTAATTTTGAAAGACATAATGGGGATTACTCAGGGAAAAGTATTGAGTGAATAGTTAAGAGTTTGGTAGAAATTTAGTTTTAAGGACATAAAATAGTAAGCGCAAAGATGGTTTAATTGGAGTGAAAGTGTTATCTGCAAGTCATCGGACTGGAAACTGCCCTTCATGATTTTTACGCATTCGTTTCTCCAGATCTGATTTATTCATCATAAATTCCTCCTTGACCATCCATTCCTCGTCTATCTGCTAGGTAAACAGTGAGGAATTCTTCTCAGCTCTTGTTCGTTGCCACAGTAGTAGTGCCATTGCGCTCCGTGAAGCTATCGTCAATCTAATTTTTTTTTCTAAAATATGTCAGAAATTACATGGCCTCATTAACAAAACTTGACTAATAGTGCATCAAGTGAGCACAGCACGCGTTTTGGATGCGTTCGAGTAAATCTTGCGCAATGGGGCCGACTCAGTGCATGGGGCAGTCACTGGCGCCCCTCCAAATTACATTCGGTCCTCATCCCACTTGACTTATTCCACCCCACGATCCAGGACGTTCATTTCCATCGCTGGTGAAATGATTACTCAAAAGCTTCTTTCTCGCAGGATACAGCCCTCTGCCACGCTAATGATGTTCCTAGTCGTCTTTCTCATTGTCAGTATTACATATAATAGCTGTTCTCATTTTTTTTGTTTTGTCATGTCAATTTTCTCCTGCTTTATCATATCTGTTTTCTCCTGCATTATCACTTTGTGTTCATCCCACGTCTTCCTCACAGTCAATCAACAACGGCGTTAATTTTTCTGATGCCAACCATTGGTACTGGAAATACGATATCAATCATTTTTGGTAGCTGTAATGTTGTTCATTGATTTCAAAATTTATCGCTGTTTCTAGAAATGGTGCACACGTGATTCGTATATTTTTGCTCTAAACGATCTGATAACAATAAATGTAGAATTTACTTCTGGAAAAAATTATTAAATCTCGGGATCATGTAGTCAACATTAGTTTGCAACGTACCCATGGCTTATGCCCGCATAAACATCAAGAGAATAACGAGACTATATCATTGGTATTTTGTCGACTTTTTGTGACGCACGGATAGTTCTTCAAGTGTAGTATAATTGTCATTCAGATGCGACTGCAAAAAAAAACTTTTGCATATCTTTAGCAATAGGTTAATTCCTGCAAAGGAATCTTTTCCATCTCTTTAGTTGCCCTCATTTCTGTCCTTTGTCTGAAAAATATATCCCTTTATTGAGGGGCTATTACTGTAATGATTACTGCTGCTACTATTATTTTGGCCCTTCTGAAATTAATCAGGATCTCATTGTGCCATGGCTTTGTGAAGCCCTTAAAATCCATCTCAAATAATCTGTGACATGAACAAACTTTGCATAATATTATATATTTATTCAGCGCCGCATACTTTCGTATCTCCATTCATTCCGTCAAGACAGCATTATTTTTCCTCTCTTTCCACTGCACCTGCTTAACATTCTCCCTTTTGAGCACGACCATCAGCATCCCATTGCCCCCAAATACCAGCGTAATGCACTTTTTCTATTTCATTAAGTTTCCTCTAGAATTTCCTTCTACCACATTGCCATCTCTTTTTTGCCTTCATCTCCGTTAATGAATTCAATTATCTTTGTCAATGGTTGTTTCACTTACGCAAATCTTCCTTCATAGCGGCCCAGATTTTCAGCCGAATAGCCCCAGACAATTTGAAACTTTCACTAAAGGTTCTCTGAAGAAGATCTTATGCATTTTGAAGTTTCAGTAAGTTCACTCTTTAAGTTTTATTCCAGTTATTCTTTCTAAAAAAAGGGTATATTAAACGCAGAATTTTTCTGAGCGATGCTAATGTCTTATGCAAAACATGAAATATGAATTAACACCCCAGTTTTGGAATAAATATTGATCATGAATGAAATGTTTTCACTTTTGCGAAAAAGTATATATCACTATTTAGGCTACGTTTTGAGATACATGTATTATTACTTTTAGATTTTCTAAATTACTCAATATTCTATTCGTTAGGCAAAAATTACTCCTTGGTACCGTTCCTTTTGCAGGAGGCAGTTTTGGACGCTTTTTTCAGTTTAAATCAAAGAAACTTGAAAATTACTTCCTGTAAATGACCATTGTGGGTTTTTATAATGAGGAAATTATGCATATTTTTAGACCATCATTGACATATTTTATTAAAATATATTTGACAATTGATTTTACAGCTAAAGAATATTTATTTCTCCGTATTAATTTAAAATTTACTGAGAAACCGTGAGTCAGGTTTTTTTTATTATAATATAACCATATTGTATAAATTATCCTGGATATTTTTAAGTAAAATCGTCAGTCAATAGCGTTGTAACCCTATCACTGAAATCTTTAATATTGACAAATAAAATTTAATGTGATTTCCACGAATCTTGTATAGATGTTGGAACTCCAAACACTCGGCTTCAGTTCGAGAGTTTTTAAAAACAGTGAGAGCAGACTTTATCGACTTATACGCTCGGAGGTGTTTGAGTGAACGTAGCAGACCACATAAAATACTTGGGCGTCACCATCGAATCGGTTTCCACATGGGAAAAACACACGTGCCATTTGCGGAGGGGCCCTACAGAAGCTGGCTTTCATCAAACATACTACAGCTGGAAAATGTGGCGATGAAAAAGTGAATGAAGCGTGCTATTTTTATTTATTAATACCTCACATAGTGTTTGTGACGGCAATATGGGATCCATCTAAATAAAAACGCTGATTACATATTTGACAAAAGTTGCCGGGAAAAGTCGTCAGATTCATGAAAAATTCGCACAAAAGAAGAGAAAGAAAGCGTCAAGCATTTAAAAAAAAGACCTTGGATGGGAGACTTTTAGTCTTTAGATCTAGTTTTTAATACCCTGCAAGCCATCGCTAGGATGGGTGGCAGGGGTAGATTACACACCAGACTACCCTAGACGCAAGGCCCATTCCCCTCCTAGCGCAGTCGGACAATCGTTATTTCATTCTGACTCCTTATCTTAACCTTTATCTATGCCAAGACACTGACCTAGATTAAACGAAATGCAACGATACTAATCGTATGCTTTTGCATCCAACGTAAAGTATATAATGTCGCCCTTAATATTATCGCCAGGACAGAAAATTGTCACATGGACTGCCGATTGAATGGATTCTAGAATTGGTTTTTCACGCGCACTATTCGCGACAACAACTCAAAGGGGAAACTCTAAGATAGAAATGGATAAGTAATGGCGAAAATAGTCAGGATCTCTCAACTCACCCTTCACGGCTAGCATCCTAACATCCCCCCGGAGCGTCCTAGCGCCCTTGGGTAGGGTAGTGGAGGTCGTGTAAATAAATTTGTTGATCTGATACATTTTTAAATTTTCCGTCCTAGATGAGAAGTATACTTCCTGGTAATTTGTGAATACATTTTATGAGTGTCCGCCAGTTTGAATGGGATTCCTTATTTGTCTTCTCAGTGTAGTCCCTTGAATTGGTACTACTAACAGTAAAAGATTCGTAAGGTTTCTAACTGATGTTTCACAAATGATGTCCGTTCGTCCTCCTTCCACGCGCCCGGTGGATGTAGGGGTGCCATGTTAGTAGATTAGAAATAGGATGGCTGACGACCGAACACACCCTTGGGATATTGCGTGGTAGGAAATGAGAAAAATGATCCTCACTTATTTGAGACCGAACCACCTTAATGACCATGTATTGATTCCTTTTATTGTCAAAAATGCTACCAAAATGAGTGAAATGTTCTTCCTGTTTCACGGCATACCCTGCTGCTTCGATGCTAGGATTGGGAACTGTTTAATTGTTGAGAATGTCATTACAATTCCCCATACCTTCTACTGCTGTTACGAAATCACAATTTTCATGCAATCAGGAAAAACAATTAACTGTCACCACCCAGCGACCTTTGCAAGTCCGCTTCTGTCTGGGGTGTCCTATGTGTTAACTGGCGATGCGTGGGAGTAAATTGATTATAATAAAATATTTCAGAATTTCAACGAATAATTATTCGTTGAAATTCTGAAATGCAACCTCTCTACGGTAGCTTCACTCGAATTTGTCAACCCAGCATGACCGAATATAATAAGCATTTGGCTCAACCCAGCCGGTTTGTTGATTATGAAGCAATAAATATATCCATATATTGTTTGTTGGCATAACAACCTGGCGATGTCGTGGACCACTTCTTGCCCTGAATATGGGTCGCTCTTCTGTAAAACGATACGCTGCCCTGATATGAACGATGCACGACATTGGCCACGTGCGTTCTGAAACATGCACGCCGATACTTCTTTATCATCTCTTTTTCTCAGCATCCCGACATCAGTTATCATAGCGATACATTTTTCTCCCTTCTATATTTCATCGCGCATCCCGCTGGTCAGCGCTTGAGTGGCAGTTACATCTGCCATTACACTTTCATTCTCTTCTACTTTTACATGCTACCTTACAAGCCACCGCTAGGAGAGAGACCAGGAATGCATCACCAAACATTTAGTTTTCTAAATTTTTAGGTACGATGCATACATAAAAAAAACCACAAGTAGATCATGAACACCACAGGTACATGTACCGAGGTGTCTAAGTGAGATATGCTTCTCTAAGCTTACGAGAGGACTTGTTGGTTACAAAAAGGGCAATAAGTAAGGATAGGTGAGATAATGACAACAAACTAGGCTACTTGAATGAAAAAATAAAAAATACTTTGCCCTCCTTCATTTAAGTGATCTCATTTTTTTCCCTTCCAATCTACACTTATTTCGTTTTTCTCCATGGTTAGTCACGTTTAATCCCGAGGCTGAATAATAAATTAAATGCCCTCACTATTTTTAAAACTTTAATACGATTCCTTCAGTCCGCCGGCAAGTGACGTAAACCTCATCTGGGAAAGAAGGAAAGTAGAAACGGAAGTCCTCGAGGACTTGGAGGGTAGGGATTTTTAACGAGTTTACTTTTGTGCGGTTCAGAGAAGGCAGTTGATTAAATTTCGGTCTCTGGACTTTTGCCGCGGCATCCCGTTTCTGTCAAAAGTTTCGAGTGAGCTTCAGTGGCAGATCAGGAGAGGGGCTGAGAGGTTTCAAGAGATGACGGTTCCTCAAATCTCTACGTTTTCAAAGTGATAATGTACTTCCCTCAAATAGTTACCGCTCTCTTTACTCGTTTGCCCATATCGGTCCCAACCCCTTCTGTATCATCCACCTCTTTACTTCGATCCTGGTGGGCGTAGGACCACGAACTCGAACGGAGGAACACGAACGATGCAGTGGGGAAATTGTTATTATGAGGATTGGAAGTAGTAATTAATGCCAGATGGTAACTGGACCGGGTAAGCAAGGTGGGTGACGTCCTCGTCTGGCAATCCTAAGGTCTCTGGTTCGAGTCCCGCATCGGTCAGGAATATTGCGTCAACTCTGATGGAGAGCCTGAAGGCTTCATCGGGATGACAAGGGACGCACCACAGGCGTCCGGTGACCACAAAAATGCAAACTTGTGTATATTTTTACTTTCTTGTGAAATTCTGATCGTATTTCCAATGAGACAGTGTTGATGGTTTCGACATATTATAAACTGCATAGTTGCGTTACATGTACCTCTCTTGTTAGTTACTAAGAGCTATTTAAAAGAAATAAATAGGGAATTGTAAAAAATTCATGAATAATGGCGAACGAATTTTCCGGCTTTTGTAGTAAAGGAGAAATGAGGAATGCAATTAATATGATGCATGTCAAACGCATCCCGAATTAGATCGCGTTCAGCGTAGAGCTAGATTTTTAAAGCGTTGAGATGACAAAATTAATAGCGCATCAATATTATTAAAGGAGCTAGATTGGTAATCACTCAAGGAGCGAAGGTTTAATTACAGATTGAATCTCCTGCATTAATTCGAAGGATGTTTCTTTAGCAATTATGTTGAAATTTTGTTGTCAATAAAATTCGAGAGTTTAAGTACGGAACAGATGGATTTAAAATGACCTTTTTCCCGCGAACGCTAAGGGGTCAGAATTGCGTCGTCCGACCGCGCTAGAGGGGTAAAGTATTTTGGGTCAAAAGTAGTCTGGTGTATAATACCTCCGTCCACACATCCTAGCGGTGCATGGGGTACCATGCAAATAAATAAAAATCAATGTCGAAACTGAAATTGAGCACTAGTGTGAAAACGTCTGGCAGGAGAGGCTATCTGGAGGTGGGTAGTTCGAATCGTCTGATTTCGAATTGCGGGATTATGCATTGTTATGGTGGTATTCCGGTCTCCATTTGGGTTGCCATAAGACTTCATGCTTTGTACGTATTCCGTGTACCGCATGGAGTACCGTGATAGCATGACCAAGGAATGTGCATAATGTGATAAAGATAAGTGAGCATATATGAAAGCGGTGTGCATTCTTGTCGAAGAAAGCAACTAACTTAATATTTAAAAGCGTGTTATTTACATTAGAAATTAGGTATCATGGAATTTATAGCGCTTTATTTTCATGGATTGGAAGTATCAAGCCAATGGAAGGGATTCTGAGGATTAAGATGCGTCATTTAGAAGTCGATATTACTATTTTAACAAGTGAAGCGCTTCTCTTATTATTCTTTTAAATATCTGTACTTTTCAAAATTGAGAGGGTTTCAAGGGAAAAACATTTTACGTTTCTATTTTGCTTACATATATATATATATATAAATTGTCCTTGCTTTGTCTCTCTATATCTTAATATTTTCTGTGTTTATATTTATGTATGTATATAGAAAATATGAACTCTACCATCACCTACCAAATTCACCTTCTGGTTGATTACTGTGTTTTTTGTATATATATATATATATATATATATATATATATATATATAATATTATAATATAATTATCAAGATATTATTGTGATTGTTCTTTTTATGTGTTCTCGTGCTGTGTGTTACTGTCTAAGTTTTTTATTCAACACTTCCGTGTTACTTCGAAGAAATCATCTATATATATATATATATATATATATATATATATATATATATATATATATATATATATATATATATGTAACATTACAGTACATGTTTACTCAGTTCAGCTGCCAAATCGTAATGGTTTTGTGAAATACAAGTAATACCGTTCACTCATTAACGTACGCAATTTTTATCATTAAAATTCAGGTCACAAACACACACGCCGTTTTACCATTCAAATAGTTCAGTTTACTCTTGTCTGTGTTGATCTTTATCTGTTGATAGTAATAAATCGGATTTGCCTTAAAATATTGACGCATGAAATAATTAACATCGGGAATGGGAAATAATTTCTGCCGAATAAACTCGAGAATAAAATCTCTGCATAGCATTTGTGGGATTTTTCACTCTGCTAATGGAGACTCCCTTTACAGCCGGGGATATTTTCTTGACACTGCCAGAGGTGGACATATTTGCATTTCGGCCGGTATCGTGATGCTTACGTTCTCGGGCTTGTGAGTATTTGGCCCATTGTCCGTTTTGTAGCGTCACCCACTGTTTGACGGCCATCGGCGCTCACCATCGCATCTCCGGATGCGGAGGTCGATTGCAGGTGGGAGGGGAGAGGAGGACCGGTTATCGTGGGGTGAGCCGAACCCACCCCGTGGGAATTACAGGGGAGTCGAAGGGCGCTCTTGGCCTTGGGGGGAGATGCTTTGAAAGCCAATCGGCAACCGTCAAACACGCGAATGGGGAAGGGGAGGAGAAAAATCTACAAAAAAATAAATAAAAGGGCGGGTGCGTGGAAAATTTCTCTCGCCGTCTTCCTTCAATCCGAGTTCTAGAAGTGTGTAAAAGGCCATGCGAGGCACGAGGAGGGAAATGAATCAATGTGGGCCAAAACATTCTCTATCCTCCCAGCGACTCTTCGGACACGAGGAGTGTTAAAATTTTGTTGTCGTGTCTGACGGGTTTTTCCCCACCCGTCCCATCTGCTGTACTAGAGGCGGAGTAGAAGGGGAGAAGGTAATACATTGGTGAAACTTTAATTGTTCAATCGAGTTCGTCACTCTGAATGGAATATCAAGTGCTTCCCGATGTTCTGAACTGTTATCACGATTTCCAGGCAAGCACTTAGTGCAGGGTACTCTTCTTCCGTCTTCAGCTCTTCCATTCCCACCGTTCCCCGCATTTACCCGGGTCTGCCTTGCTAACGACTCAGTCTCAGAGACACCGTTCCATCCCAGAGATGCCACTTTTATTCTTATTCAGTTTCGTTGCGCAATAAAGCTTTTGAATTCCCATCAAAGAAATATTTCGCGAAACCTCTAAGCTTATAGGTCAATAATTGGTATTACTGGGATGTTTTTTTCCGAAATGAGCTGGTAATAATTTCCCATCGGGGGAAAAAGGTGTTGAACAGTGCCACTAAGATATATTCATACATGTATGTGTTTCATCGTAGAGAACTGGGACTTGGCGCAGAAAATAGTTATTTATTTTTTAAAAATAATTTGGAGAATCGAATGTTTTATTTAAACAAAGTACAGAAAACATTTTGCCATACGATTTATACATAAAATTCCCTATCTCTTTCCTCAAATTAGTGAATACAATAAAATGTAGTAAAGAGATGACGTGCCTTTCATACAAATAGCAATTATTATTATAGTAATCCCATTAATGTCTTGAAACTATCCGAATGGTAGACGAGTTAATTAATCGCGGAATACTTATCATCTTCGAATTATTCCAGTGGCATGGTCCGTTGCTGAAGTAAGTGGACTGTCGAAGAAAATGATGGTAGAAATATTTTTTCATGTGAACGATTCTCGACATTACTTGGGGACATAATGTTGAAGACAACTCGGCATTTTAGAGTTTCTGACTCATTATCAGTGTCATTATTTAATTTTCATTATCATGCGTGCATGTCTATGTTTAAATTAATTTCTTTTTTGTCCCTATATTCAATAATTACTGCGATTTCTAGAGAATTTTATCGACAGATGACCTAACATTCTCGTTACACTTCCAACAGTTAGTAAGTGCACGTTATGGAATTGAAGATTATTTCTTTGTAGCGATGGAATAACAGTTTCGTCAAAATAATCAGTAGAAAGAAAAGGTTCTGTTAAAGTAATCACTGTCAACAATCGAGTATGAATTCTTTTATTTTTCTTGCCAGGACATGATAATGGTTTATGCTTGACGACCATTGACGGCGTACTGCAAGTCCTCTACGTATCTGTTCTAGTAGGTGTGGGGGACTCAGTTTACTAGTTCCCCAAGGCCCACGTAGAGTGTTTCTTTGTCATCAATTATTCAATCCCAACAGCAAAGTTTACATTTCGAGATTAGGTTCTACCCGGACAGAGACCTAGTTCCCCATTTCTGTTTGAGATGCTTCTACGTAATGCCCTAGTAATAAGCGTCCTTGCCTCTTCTGACGTTGGTCCTGCCGTATATTCAGCTCGGCCTTCCTTCCACATCTGTTTAATCTTGCGAGGTTTCGATGTTTGGCCACCTTGTAAAATATATATATATATTTCTATATATATATATATATATATATATATATACATCTACATCAATACCCTGCGAGCCACCAAAAATGTGTGTGGCAGGGGGTGTAGCACCATGAGGGAAGGGTAAGGGTTGAGGGGGTTGGGGATTAGGTGAGGAAAGGTGGGGGGAACCTGTAAGAAAAAATATATACATATATACATATTCATATATATATATATAAAAAAAACCATAAACACAGTAATCAACCCGAAGGTCGGTTTAGTAGGTGATGGTAGAGCTCACCCGTGTACCAAGCCCGACGGCGTGTGAATATTCACACATCAGGGTAGGGGGGCCAGTTCCTTTCCCTGTGCCCTGTGGTTATGGTTTCCCAGGAAGACCTGGTACCCGAAAAATCAACTAGCTTGGGTGGAGCTGCAGGTGCCCAGAGTCCCTTGCCCGGGAATCGAACCCGGGACCCTCCGGTCAGTAGTCCAACGCTCTACCCCCTAGACCACCGCGACCCGCATATATATATATATATATATATATATATATATATATATATATATATATATATATATATATATATGCACAAACACACACATATATATACACATATTAAAATATACATACATATATATATGCGGGTCGCGGTGGTCTAGTGGGTAGAGCGTTGGACTACTGACCGGAGGGTCCCGGGTTCGATTCCCGGGCAAGGCACTTTGGGCACTGCAGCTCCACCCAAGCTAGTTGATTTTTCGGGTACCAGATCTTTCTGGGAAACCATAACCGGCACAGGGAAAGGAACTGGCCCCCCTACCCTGATGTGTGAATAGTCACACGCCGTCGGGCTTGGTACATGGGTGAGCTCTACCATCACCTACTATACCGACCTTCTGGTTGATTACTGTGTTTATGGTTTATATATGTGTGTGTGTGTATCATTATATGAATATATACGTTCTATAGGTGTGTGCATATATATTTATGTATATTAATTGAGTCATCTATTTAATATATGTATGCATGTGCGGGTGTGTTTTCTTTGCTCTCCGGTCACCTCTGGTGATCTACTTTTCATCAGCTTCCCCAAGGATCGAAACATCAGTGTTGACACGACATTTATTTCCTAATTGTTACTCGAACCTGATGTGGTGAACAGGTGAGCGCGTAACCACCTGACCAACCCGGACGGCATATACTTATGGATTTGATGATTTGAACATTTGGCACCATCTTTTGTTTTTTTTGCTAACCAGCATTCTCCAAACGAAACGACTCCTGCGTTGTTTATGGAACCATCCATTTTTCTCTTTTACCCCTCTCATCGTATCAAAAATCCCTTCATCCTGATCCCGCATACCCAAGGGGTATCGCAGCGAAAATAGTCTTCCCATTAGTTCCTCAATGGAGTTGGTATTGGCAATCAATTCACCCCGAAAATTAGGCGGCGGATGATTTTCATCGCATTACTTCCACTCGTAGTGGTTCCGAGGGAAAGGGAAAAAAAGAGGAATATGAAATCGTAAAGTTCGTGCGGACAATAAAAAGAGCAAACGCGGCGAAAGATGGGAAAAATCCCTGAGGTGAAATCACCCCGAAGAATGAACTTGCAATTTCCACGGCCGCTTGAATAATTCAAAAAGAACCGGACCCGCGGACTTGTTGGCACCTTCCTCCTTAACTCTCCGCCCCCCCCCCCTCCATCCATCCTCCCTCACTCCTCCCCCCCTTCGCCTACACGCTCGGACTTTCGCGCGAACGGAATTCGCACAACGCGCTGGGTCTTGCCGATCCTCCTTTGAAGTTCGCAGGAGAAAGGTCCGGGAGGGGGGGGGGGTCGGGTGGAGGCAGGGGTGTTGGGGCAATGTCGGGCAGGATGGGTGGCCTACGTTCGAAGGTGTATGGAGGTTAATTGGCGCATTTTTTCCCGTAAGCATTATGTAGGAATTAAAAAAATTCAAGCCGGGAGCATTCCTCTTTTCTAAGAGGGAACGCTCGCTGTAACACGCCGGGTTTCTGTTGGTTTAAAATACGAGTAAATACAGGTGCAGAAATCACTTCTTAATTTCGGGAAATTGTGTTGATGGTGATCCATTGCACCGTTTCTCGAGATTTACGTGCATATTCCGGGATAAAGAATGTTTTGTTTCGGGATGGTTTCATGGGGTATTTCATGCACGTATTATCCAATGTTAAATATTTTTGGTTACGCCAATTGGAGTAAATGTGTTGATGGTTACTTTGATGAAGACTATCTATCATATTATTCAGGTGGCCGTTTAGTTGAAAACGCTGGGTAATGTTATTGCGCATTTTCTCTAAAACTGCCATTTATATAAATATATAAATGCAAATCCCGGTTAAGGAAATATTTTTACATTCGTGATCTGATCAAAAAACCGCCTTCCCCACATGTCCTGTGTTCGCCTTTTATGTGTTTTCCTATCCCCCTTTCCTTATACCTATTTCTATGTTTGAATGAATATTTGTGCGCCGTGTGGCGGGACTTCGTATTTGAATATATTATTTTATTATTAGGTAATCTACCGGTTAAGGTAGGTTTTTGGATGGACACAACTATCAAATAAACATTTTGTGACTCCCCACCTAGCAAACTAATCTATATCAGGTCCCTCTTCATCTCGGTGTACTTCTTTCCTCCCTTCATCCCGTCCAACATCCCTATCCTGTTCCTACCCTTACCTCGCTTGCCCAACATTCTCCCCTCTATTACCCTCTTCAATATTCCACTACCGCTCAATACGCCTTTCATCCATTTTTCCTGCCTCCATAGGATTTCTCTCAACAAACCCCTCTCCTCACCCACCATTTCCAGTACTTCCTCATTTGTTTTCCTTTCGGTCCATTTCACCTTCTCCATTCTTCTCCACACCCACATTTCAAAAGCCTCCAATCTACGTCTATCCTCCTGCTTCAGCGACCACGTTTCCGCGCCGTACATAGCTACGCTCCATATCAGAGTTTTTACGAGTCTTGTCTTAACATCCCTACTCAACGTCCCCGTCATCAACTCCCTCCTCCTTGAGAAAGCCTCCTTGCCTAGCGCAATTCTTCTCCTTACGTCCCTACCACTTTGACCGTATTGGTCCAAAACACTTCCGAGATATGTAAACTGCTCTACCTGCTCTATTCTTTCCCCGCCTATTTTAATATTTAGCTTAGCCTTTTTCTTTCTGGAAAATCGCATAACCTTTGTTTTATTTGAATATATATATATATATATATATATATATATATATATATATATATATGTATATATATACACTATATATATATTCTATATCTATTCTCTCTATATATATATATAATAATTCACCTTAACACATTCATATTTTGTTTTGTTTCATTCTTACCCGAATGGAATTTTGCCAATTTTCTCAGTCGCTATTATGAGAGCCTAATTATGAAAAATGGCATTTTTCACGATATTGTGTGCTATTTTTTAATATATAACTACGTACCACTATACTAGGAAGCAACTATGTGTAGATAGGTAGCTTAAGGAAAACAATCGGAAGCATAATTATCTACACTACTCTTAAGGAACAATGTTTTTTCAATGAGTTTGAACAACAAGAATGAGTTTTTCATTTCAGAAGAAAGGCTTAAGTTTTTTTGAAATTCTGAAATAAATGAACGCTACCCTATCATCTCAACTCCTTGGTTAGCAAAGTCGTGGCAAACGATGGGTCGCTGTATCCCTCCTGGCTTAGTCGTAATATCTAACTACGAATAATTCGAGGATAATCGCAAAGGATCTCTATTTGTTTTAAATAGTAATAAAAGTTTACTTTTAATAATAAGTATTTTATTTTCAAGCTTGAAGATTTATATTCAAGCTTTAATATCTTGATGATTGCCATCTCGGTCAATGCAATTGTGTCACCGCTGGGCCAGTTGTGCGCATATCGTCTTGCTTAAATGGCCATGTTTACGCTTCTTACAAAACCACACTTCGTGTCCAAGTTTTCAATAATATTTTTTTCCTTATTCACCCTCCCTGTCATCACATCCCTCTTTCCTATAAAAGCTGCGGTACCCAACGCAATATTCTTTCTTTTATCCCTACTACTTGAACCATTTTGTCTCATAACACTTCCGAGATTGGTAAACTGCTCCACCTTTTCTTGTATATGACCACCTAATTTAACGCTTAGCTTATTATAACTTAATAAGTAATACAATATCTTAATTTTGAATTTATCTAGGATATACGACACTACCAATTCAAGAGTCAGGAATCTCACCACATTTCTTCGCATATCTTTTCCGCTGCCCTTCCTTGAGGTGTATTCTGACAATGGACCGTTTTAAGAGATGATTTAAAAAGATGGAAATCGCTTTATGGAGTAGACATTGAGATTTTAGGCTACGTTAAACCTATTGCTCACAACATTTAAATTATGTATTCGAGTATTTTCTTACGCTATGTCATTTACCTACTTGAAAACCTTTCTGCGAACAAACTTTTCCGTGCACCCATCATAACTAAGAAGAATCACAATTTCAACTGTTGAGCAGATCTTGGTAGCGTTATTTACGATATCATATGGAGTCTGTTATCTGTAATTGTTGACTGGTTTGATGGATCTCTGTTGCATTCTATGTCCCGATGATGCATCTTCAATGCATTTATTAACCTTACGTATTAGTGGTATCACAATACCGAATCTATTTTTTTTCTGTTGTTGCGTTAAGCGGAATTGAGTTTTGGGAAAATTTCACAGTACTGTGATAATAGTGAATAACCAGATTTTAGTTCCGATTATTATTTCTGCGGTGGGTCGCGGTAGTCCAGTTGTAGAGCGATGGACTACTTACCGGAGCGCCCACGTTCGATTCCCAGGTGCGCCTCTCTGGGTATCTGCAGCTCCACCCAAGCTATATGATTTTTCGGGTACCAGATCTTCCTGTGAAACCATAGCCGGGACACAGGGAAAGGAACTGGTCCCCTTACCATGATGAGTGAATTTCACACACCGTCGACCTTAGTACTGGGTGAACTCTACCATCACCTACCAAACCGATCTTCGAGTTGATTACTGTGTTAATGGTTTTATGGTATTAAGCCATGCGACATTCTTTTGTATTTTCTTTGAAATTCTCTTTTTGATGTCTCTTGAATTGGCAGTATTCTGATTAGCCTTTAGATCCTCACTACCATTGATCTTATGGTAAAATCTGCCGCTCATCTAATTTTAATTTCATGCATATTTTAATAAGGCGTTTGAGATGAACTTTTAATTTGGAGGGAACGTTTAATGGATAGCTATTTGACGTAGCGGTTTCTCCAACGGAAGTCGGGCGCGAGGTGTTCCCTCGGAACATTCCGCAGAACTTTTGCCATTATTGGTATACGTATTCCGCACCTTATTGAAAGTGATATTATTCCATGAAAACTATGTACGTAGAGCTTTAGTTTATGTAGAACTGGGAACGTCTGGCTTTTGTCTTAAATCTCGTCTCTTCTGAGTCTGCTCCCTCGTATGTCACTTCGGCATGTGTAAGAATGTTTTGCAATGGATTAGCATCACTCAGCAGGAATTTGTCCTGAGAGTCCTTCCAGGGTTCATTTAAAACTTTCCTATAGGCTCACGTACAAAAAATGTGTACTATAAATGGAGAAATCGAGGTTGATATTTATCGCATAGCTTTTTTCGTTCCTACACATGCTACTCCATACATTTGTTATAATTATTAAGTAATCTACCGGTTAAGGTAGGTAGGCATCATTATTCATCCCGTCCACTATCCATATCCTGCTCCTGCCCTTTCCTCGTTGACCTAATAGTCTCCCCTCTATTACAGTCCTCAAAATCCCACTGCTGATCAATACGCCCTTCATCCATTTTTTCTGCCTCCTCACGATTTCTCCCAACAAACCCCTCTCCTCACCCACCATCTCCAGTACTTCCTCATTTGTTTTCCTTTCGGTCCATTTCACCTTCTCCATTCTTCTCCACACCCACATTTCAAAAGCCTCCAATCTACGTCTATCCTCCTGCTTCAGCGACCACGTTTTCGCGCCGTACATAACTACACTCCACATCAAATTTTTTGCGTGTGTTTTCTTAACATCCTTACTCAACGTTCCAGTCATGAACTCCCTCCTCCTTGTGAAAGCCTCTTTGCCCAGCGCAATTCTTCTCCTTACGTCCCAACTACTATGACCATTTTGGTCCAAACCACTTCCAAGATACGTAAACTGCTCTACCTGCTCTATTCTTTCCCCGCCTATTTTAATGTTTAGCTTAGCCTTTGCCTTTCTGGAAAACCGCATAACCTTTGTTTTACCCGTATATTGATTCTCATTCTATATCTATGCATTGAATTTCAAATTCACTCAGCAGTGCTTGCAACTCCTTTGCTGACCGACAAACTAGAGCTTGGTTATCAGGAAACCTAACTGATTTCACGCATTCCCCTCCGACTTTCATTCCTACCTACAGCTCTCCCCATGCCTCTTTAATCATTTCCTCCACACATAAGATGAACAGGACCGGTGATGATGAGTAACCCTGCCTTACACCTCTTTCTAACACTGCCCATTCGGAATTTCAGTCCTCCACTCGCTCCTGAGCAGTCTGATACATGTGCGAGTACAGGTTGCGGATTAGCCTTCTGTCTCTCCAACCTGTTCCCATTTTCTGCAATATATTCATGAGTTTTTTCCCAGTTTAATCTTATCAAACGTCTTTTCGAAATCTACGAAACAGGTAATTAGGTCCAAATGGTATTCTACTATATATTCCTCTCGATTACTGATCTCATTACTGCAATGGCATCGCGCGTGCTTCTATCCTTCTTAAACCCTAACTGATCATCCCTTAAGTAATCATTTAATTTGTTCTCAATTCTTTATTTGGTGATCCTGAGAACCACTCAATTATGTATACATATATATATATATATATATTTGTTTATTTATTTATATAATTTTAAAAATCACGAAATATTTAATTGGACGTTATTGCGGCGGTAATACTTGCTGAACGGTTTGATTGAAGCTCATTATTAATTAATTTCTTCGATTTGTAATGACACCGATAGCGATACCGTGCGATGAAATCAAGAGCAAACATATACGGGGAGTGTGTATTCATACACACACACACACACATGAATTATCAGACCATACACACGTATCCATTTTTATGAATACCTGAACACGACGAGCAAGATCACTCACTGACATTTTTTGAGCCGAAAAAAAGCGCAAACGTTTAATGTGATCCATGAATATGTTATGCGTATTTATTTATTGGGTGGACTTAAATGGTGCAGACTTCCGCGATTATTTATTTACCGCAAAGTGAAATTTTCATTAATTCTACGTTTAATTAATTTTTTCATTTTATTAATAATAACCCTCTTCGTTGGTATCTAAAGGTCCCACAAGCATGTATAGTATACTCACTGCAGGAGGCTGTTAGAATACCATTCATTACTTTTCATTAGGAAAAACGTTTGTATTTTTTTTGCATTCTCAGTGCCCTGGGAGGAACCACTAGAGCATGTAGCTGGGGGTGAATACACCCCAGACTAAGTTTGACCCGAATATTGACTATTATATATACATATATATAATATATATATTGATATATATTATATATATATTGACTATATAATACTGACCCTACCGCGGTCAGATCTTCTGATCCCTTATAGTTCGTGGAACAAATTATATCTTAAATCTATCTGTTCTACACTTAATCTCTCTAACTTTATTAGCATTATCTCGTCTACCGTAGTACGATGGGGGTAATAAGACATTCTCGACATTTTTGTCAAAGAGACATCCTTCCAATTATTAAAGAGATTACCTCTGTAGTTCAACCTTCACTCCGTGAGTGGTTCCCAGCCTAGCTCCTCTAATACAAATTTTGGTTAAACTACTCAGTTTATCACAAGAACGTATTACGAATCTAGCTTCACTACGCTGCACGAGATACAATTCGACAATTAATTCAACTTTGGGAATATCCCATTTACTTGCAGAAAATTTTTAATGAGGCATAATCAGCGAAGATAACATTTCTCTTTGACCTATTCAGCCCATTTAACGTGTATTCTTCTAATAAATCCTAATTTTTTGTTGGTTTGTTCACATTTCCCCAAATGTGTTTCACCTAGAATAGGTCGTGAGTGATGGTAGTATTTAAGCCCAAGTATTTAAGCGGGTCCACACATTCCATTTCGGTGTTCCCGGCGTAGTAGGCGTCCAGAAGAGATTTGCTCTGTTCCAAAAATTCATCACTACATACTTCTTTAAGTTTAATTCTAATTTCCAAGTGTCGCACCAGTGTTTTATATGAATAAAGGTCACCTGACACAGCTGCTGTATCCTCAGGATTACGGATATCTCGGTAAACCACTGCATCGTCGGTAAATAAACGTATCTTACTAGTGACTACGGAGTCATGTGGTTAACGTAAAGTAGGAATAAAAGAAGTCCTATAACACTTCCCTGGGGAACACCTGAGGTAATTTCTATTGTATTTGAGCTAACTCCATCTATAACTATTCTCTGTGCCTGACAATTCAAAAAGTCTTTAATCCAACCCAGGTTATTTTTATCTATGCCATATGCTTCTAGCTTGGTGACTGGTTTACTATGAGGTACTTCGTCGAAATCTTTCTTAAAATCTAGAAAAAACCGCATCCATTGCAGCATTTAGCGCATTCCCTGTTAGCTGTTACTAATATGAGTTCGAGCAATGGGTCCCAGAAATGGTTGTGGAGAACGATCACGCCGAGTTCGTTAACCCAATTTCTTATGGCTCAAATTCCATTGGAAAATCCGTATTTTATCAGTCTGGTGTCAATTTACCTCATTTTTATCAGGGAAACTGTTAATGACTTTCATGATCATCTCGTTATCAAATGTAAATGCAAAACTCGTAATATTTCGAAATTAATTTGAGGGTTTGGCGAAGCTTCATTTTGAAGCAAAATTAAAGTCCTTCTGGGCTTAAGCAGAGATTTTTTCTTTGCTTCTCAAAAATTTATACTATTCTAGCCCCTTTCATTTCCCCATTAGTTTCCCGAAAAAACATCACCTTTAAAAGCACCCGCGATTTTGAAGTAGGAAAAACGTTGGTACAATGCTCAACCGACTATCGCTTTGACTCCATCTCATTTCTCGCCACCAGTTGGTCAAAATTTTACTCGCGCTTGACGAGGGATCGACCGGATGAGAAACACTTTTGTGGGACAGAAGAGATTCATGTACGGTTCCTCTGGTCGAGACGAGGCGATCGAAATTCCAGTATTTGTGTGTCCTTTACTCTAAAAAAAAAAGAGAGGGAGAGAAAAGTCGTATCCCATTTTTCTTTAAAGCATTTCTTCTGGGCGGCAGTTTCTTAATGCCCTCTGTGCCTTTGGGATCAAGAAAATGCCGAATTCAAGGAGATTAATGTTGAATAGTCGTTGTACGCTTTTTCTGGTACATAAAGATGCAAACTTTTAGTGCATAAGAAAATTACTTTCATGACTTATAGTTTAAATATTGCTCATATTTATCCTGGAAATATTTATTACTACATTCTTGGTATATTTAATACGTAGGTATATTTCAAACGTTCTTCCTTAGACGTAGCAAATATATTTTAGGTTTAGCAAAATAATCTTTTCTTAATAGAAGATTGTTGACTAAGAAAATTTATGTGCTTAATTGTTTAGAACCGATTAAAATCCATATTTTTAAAATGCCTTCTCTCCAGCTCAAAGCTGGTTGGTTCGAGTCCCGCCTTGAGTGTGGGTGTTGTTAAACTCTGGTGGTTTGACCTGGTTGGAATATCTGATGACAAGCCAAATGGATTATCGGGAACCCAGGTGGCGCACGGTCCAACGATGACATCCGAAATAGTAAAGGACAAAAATATTCGCGTGACTTTTGACGAATATTTTTTAATATGAATCACTGTTCCGCAAAATTTAAATTAAAGTATGCGGTGATATTCAATCGATTGCCGCAGGAATGTTATTTGTATAACTCGTCCCAACTCATTTTATTAGCATCAGCTGGGTAACTTTCTTCAATATTAATTTTTGATTTTATTTTGAATATTAATACATCTCTAAATATAAGGCAGAATTTGATTTCAAATCCAAATTATCCCCAGCGATAACGGATTTGAAACCTAGCTCATAACATGTGGCACTGAAATTATTTGATTAGTTGATCACTCAAATTAATTCATCTTTGCGAACACCACGAAATGTTTGCTTATTAATTAAAAATAAATTGGTAAAAAGAACTATCTAAAACCTGTGTACCGCTCCAGTTTGAACTGAAGCGGTACATAGGTTTGTACGTTTACGGTGTACGTTTAGGGAACGTATTCAGCATTTCACTCGCATTACGAGTTGAAAACAATAGCCTCGGTCGCGATATATTTTTACGTATGTTTTTTTTTAAACCACGCAGTTTTGCGATTTCCGTAACCCACTAAAATTGTGTAATTTCGTCGACGATGTTCAATTGTGCAAGCTACTCTTTGAATATAATACCCAACCCAAACAGAATTATTTTTGTTTCTTTGAGTTTCTATTCCAAATTAATGTGTGTGGGCTCTCAACCTAAATCCCATCATATCTCTCCATTTCCGCAAACGTCACACATGCTTTATTCATTCCAAAGAAAGCAATTACGTTTTAAAGTTCAAAATTATTAAATTAACACTTGTCCTCCTCATATTTTTTCTCCCCAGTGTTTTCCACATCATCTACTCCATCGCGTAACGATACCATTTTCAATGGAGAATGATCGAATCCAAATCGTTTTCTTCATCAAAGGAAATAAAAAAAAACGCTGCACGAGGCGATTTTCAAGTCTTCGCCGGGAGTTCATTTTTTTTTCGCCAGATTCGCCCAACGCAGCATTGCAAATGTCTACCTCCATTTCCTTTCCACACCCAGTGAAGGAAATAAAAATACTCTCAACGGTCCATCGCTCCGGGAAAAAAAAGAGCGAGCAAGAACCGATCCTCCAGAGACGACGGGAATGTGTGTCGATTTGACTCTCGCCCCGCGCTAGTGTGTCCCATAAGACACAGTTTTCCTGCCGAGTGGCCTCGAACGGCGAACCCTGAATTCTAGATGCGTGTGCTGCGTCGATAAACTTCGCATTACGCGCCGGGACAAATGGATCCATCGGCATGGGAACTGTGCGAAGTGGTAGTTTACAAGCGGCGCCAGTTCCTCCTTTATTTCCCAGGCCCAGGAAGGTTTTCGCTGACCTCTCATATATTTCCCATGCCCCGCCCCGCCCTCACGCCATCCCACGAGAGGCACGCACGACGGCGCCACAGATGGGCATTGTTTCACCGCGCTCAGCATCGCTATCCATTCTCTATTTTAAATATTGATGCCCTCAAACGATTTTCGTTACACGGTTTCCAACTTTAAAGGGTTCTTTCCTCGAAAACGAAAAGTTCATCGTAGCTGACACGCAAAAGGGTTCAGTTCCGTTGCCTTTTCAGCTGGATCGCTTTGAATGTGGAAATTCCTCCTCCTGCACAGTGGGCTTGTCAGAGGATGAAAATCACATCTTCATTTTAAGTTGCGAAAATGTTATGGATGTCAATATAGGTTTCTCAAATCTCGCGCTTCAAGTCCCATTTCAAGCCCGAATTAAATTAGCGAAAACACCGGCTGTAAGGTTTCCCTGCCTTCAGAATCGCTATCCACTTTCTGTTCTAAATTTCGGAACCTTTAAATGATAATCGTTGCACGGTTTTCAGCATTAAAGAGCTTTTTTCCGGGACACACTTACTTGTAGTTTGCTGCTGGGGACAATAGTGTTAATATCTTTTACCCTTTCAGTTAAGTGCCAGTATGGGAATTCCTCCACCCCTTCGTGATTGTTAAAAGAACGAAACCGCATTGGTCTAAATTTTATGCTCAAAATATTCTAAATTCCCCAATCAATCTTTCATATTCCGTATTTTAAGTCATACATTCTAATTCTATCTCGGTGAAGATCGCCATATTTTTTAATGAGACGCTGTCGTCCAATCTGTGAAAACGAAGTCCTTATGGATATACCTTTTTGATTGGGGAGCTATTTCCGAAAATGGTCTCTCTAAATTTGTATGCAATAAAATCAATCTTTGTAATTTACTCTCGATCTTACCTAATATCATAACGATGCATTTCATCGTCAGAAGCAGGATTCTCTCCCTTCTTATGGTACCATATGGCCAACTGCAGTGTACTCTCCTTTTGGCCTAAGTATTACATTTGGCATTTGTAGAATCTGTATTAGTTTTAAGTATTCAATGGTTAGTAAGACCTATCTATACGTCGCATGGAGAAGATTCTTCGTAAATGATTGGAATGTGATAGTGCAGTCAGTAGGAGTAATTAAAATTATTGTGCTTATTAGTAGGCGTAAAATGTCTTATCAAAATCGTCTATAGACGTTAGGTTAATTTTTTATGATTTGTTACCGGGTAATTTCCATGTGCATGAATGTATCTTATGGTGGGATTTCGTGTTTGAATATATATATATATATATATATATATTCCAGAAAGAAAAAGGTTAAGCTAAACATTAAAATAGGTAGGTAGAAGAGTTGTTTGCGTACCTCGGAAATGTTTTCGACCAACACGGTCAAAGCAGTAGGAACGTAAGGAGAAGAATTGCGCTAGGCAAAGAGGCTTTTACAAGGAGGAGGGAGTTGATGACGGGGACGTTGAGTAAGGATATTAAGAAAAGACTCGTTAAAACTTTGATATGGAGCAAAGTTATGTACGGCGCTGAAACGTGGTCACTGAAGCAAGATGATAAAAGTAGATTGGAGGCTTATGAAATGTGGGGGTGGAGAAGAATGGAGAAGGTGAAATGGACCGAAAGGAAAACAAATAAGGAAGTACTGGAGATGGTGGGTGAGGAGAGGGGTTTGTTGGGAGAAATCCTGAGGAGGCAGGAAAAATGTATGAAGGGCGTATTGATCGGCAGTGGGATTTTGAAGACTGTAATAGAGGGGAGACTATTAGGTCAACGAGGAAAGGGCAGGAGAAGGATAGGGATAGTGGACGGGATAAAGGGAGGAAGGAAGTACACAGAGATGAAGAGGTCCTTGATGTAGAGTTGGTTTCTGGATTTTGTTTTTTTAGAAGTCACAAAATATTTATTAAGTAATTGTGTCCATCCATAACATACCGTAATTGGTCGATTACTTAAATATATATATATATATATATATTTATACATATACGCACAAACAATTATGGAAATAGAATTAAAGGAATGAACACCAGAATTGTGTAAATAGAACGAAGTCGGTTTGTTCAAAATAAAATGAAAGTTAAATGCTTATCAAAGTCACTTGAATGAAACATAAGACAGATAAGTGTACACAGCATAATTCGAATGCTATACTTATTTTCACTTCTTACTTCCATCATTAGTTTTTGGCTCCTCATTTCAAAATATGAACTCCGAATTTAAAAAAGAATGATATTTCATCTGATATTTCCGCGAGGAAAAATTTGCTACCCTCAGATTGAGGTTTAAATTTTTCCATGTAAATTTGATACTATTGAAATGGAATGTTTTTGTGTCCTTAAAATTGCCTTCGTTCCAGCTGTAACATGAAACTGAAACGTGATTTGAATAGCTTTTATCAATAAATTAACTTAAATTGCTTTCTTTATAGAATCACATGATAAAATGTTGTCACCAATGTGGAATTAGGATTGAAGGCGTATTTGTGTGTATTCAGTCATTTTCGCTTATGTCCGTGCCTTATCACTCATTTCCCTCTCGGTGGCACTCGTAGCTCTCTATGAAGGCGATGTCACCGTGCCATCAGTACAGTAAATCGTCATCGCACGAACTAGCAAGTCATTGAATTCACAGGACTGGATATTTTTTTCATCCCCCTCCCCCAACTTCCTCCACGAATTCACTCACCTGTCTTGCCGTTTTCAAAAATGTTTCAATGGGAGATAGTGACGCATCCCTAAAGGCCCTCCTCATTGGTGGAAATTTGGCCAAACTCACGGCTTCATCCTTGTGTGGAAATACATCATTACGCAATGCATGCATGCCGGGGAGGTATAATTAAAAGAGAGGTGAAACTGGGTAGGGGTTGGTTGGATGGAATGGTGGATGAGTTCGACCCAGCCGAAAATGAAATGGGTACGACACGACAGGGCTAATATAATAAGGGCCTGCCTCGGAGGGCGACCGGCCTGGAGTAAAAATAAACTTGAAAAAAAAAGGGATCCCATTGTTACGAATTCGACGGATATCTTTCTCTACCCTCCCCCCCCCCTCCACTCTTTCTCTTCTTTCCTCTCTCCTTGGAATTTCCGTGTGCCCACCGCGCATTGTGAGTGATGGAGTTTGGCGATACAACGAATTAGGAGGAGTGGTTTCGGAGACCCGGAGGTATAATTAAGCATCGGAGAGAGAGAAGAGAATCTATTATATTTTTTTCAACTTTTTTTAGACTTCATTGTATGAAAGACGGGGTGTGGGGGGGAACAATTTTAAGAGGAATGTGCTCTTTTCCGTCCAGGCGTATTGCTGTATCTACGTGATACCCTGCAAGCCACCTCCAGGGTGTTCGGTAATTTACTTGTGTCATTATCTATCCTCAAATACTGTAAGGTTTTAAACCTTAAGAGAAGTTGTATAATATAAAAATATGTTGCTTCTTAATTTAAAAACAAATTGTCGTGCACTACAGTGTTTCAGTTTTACATAGTAGTATGTATTGTATTCCTACTGTAGTCGACCAAGACACAAATTTACTTATTATCATGATAATTTCACACAGAAATGGCTAAGAATTGGACTAATAAGTCATTCTAATACTAATTGGATGAAAAGTCTTATTTTACGCCGTAAAAATGACATTTTAATTCATCCGACTCTACCTTCTCTCTCACTCCCTGATTAAAATTTTACCAGTCAAATCACTTTCTAACGCTTTTTACATCTTCAAGAAAGAGATTGCCTCACATTTACGTCAACTCCAAGGTGCTTAGTTGCACTGAACTTAGGGCTTGCGAGCGAGCGAGCGAGCGTGTTTGTGAGATGAAAGTGTATTTTTATGCACATTACATGGTTAATGATAGTTATCATCAAATATTTTTCTAGATTCAGAATAATAATTATCAATTTGTAGTCATTTCACCTGCTCGAAATATTATGTGGGAGTTGTTGCCATTGTGAGCAGTGGATAGAAATCGTAGTTTTACGGCCGCGGTTGTTGTTATTTTATGGTTTTGATATGTTTTGACTCGATAAGTATGCAGAAAAAGGAATGTGCAGAAATCGGAATGAATTTATAATTTCAGCCCATGGTATTTATTCATGGAAATTCGCAGGATGGTGTCCGTCACGAGTTAGCTGATTAAATTTAATCTTCAGGACGTTCCACCCAAAGAACTCACATACGATTCACATCTCTCCGCTGGCAATTTTTCCTTTCGAAGTCTGATTTCATGCAATACAAGACAATTCAGTGGCGTCATAATAATTTTCCAGGGCAGAAACTTCCAAATGTGAAACGAAAAGTCTCTTATTTGCACATAAAAATGTTAACCTTCGAACTTAGGAAAAACTCGATGAAACATTTTTAAGATGGTGGAAAAAATATTTCAGCTCTTCATGAGAGATACTTTCATTCTACTCCTGCTCTTGAAGGTTTTTTGACCATTGTGAATTCTGTCTGTGCGATATCCAGACAGTAGGGGTAATCATTTTAGCGAATCTCGACCGACAGGTACACCATAGCCTTGATAATTCCAATTCTACTTGTGCCCGGTTCTGTTATGGTTCTTGCTTTAAAAAAAATAATATTCTAAAGAATTAAGAATTCTGAAAGAGGTGTTGTTTCAGAAGAGCGTCGTCGACAAGGTCAAAAGCACAAAAAAATGGTTTAAGAATGAGAAAAATGGTTTTTTTTCGTGAACTCAACGGAGACTAGTCAAAGGTATCAGGCATGTATTTTCCTCCTCCTTGTCGACTATCCCTCACAAACATTTTTCGTGTTTGGATATACTGATCACTGGTCTTCCGCCGGTGAATCTCGATGTATGACTACGACAAGAGCCCCCTAAAAATCTCCAGGCTCTAAACACCAGGCTTTAACGCATCGGAAATCCGAATTGTTGACCTCGGGTTATATTTCCTGCTCCGCGCATCAAATATGTGAGGTGGGATGCCGACGGCGTTCGCCGTGCTCCCTCGCCCTGTGACATTGGATTAACGAGGGGTAGATTCCTCTCGCTTCACGAATCGCCTCGGGGCGGAGCGACCCCTAGGTGATCGCATTACGCGGATCATTAATCCGTAGTTTTTTTCCCCTGTCAAAGCGAGACGAATTTCATCGCTGACGGATGTCTCAACTAGTGAGGGAAACTAATCTACAGGGAGCCGTCTCACCGGTGTCCGATTCAACTCATAGGTGAAAAAAAAATCAAATAGTAATCCATCGTTCAACCTTAATGGCACCCTTTGAACCTTGGAATTCATTTCGTTTGTTCGATAGATTTTGTCCTTAGATTTACGTAGGATGCGATGTATTATCGAAATTTTCGTATGTATCCTTATCTGATTTCTTATTCGTCTTATGATACAGTTATTATGGATTTTGACACTAAAATATTTAAAATGAAAAGACCATGACGTAGCAGTATTTTTATGCATTTTTTTATCATTGAAGAGCAGAGAAAATGGGTTTTTAAAACTAAAACTCCGCCCGTAAGATCCGTAAATTCCGTAAGATCTTTAAAAACGTTTAAGCATGCACTGTATTGAGTTTACTTTTACAGAGAGGAGGTAGGTGGTTGACCAGCAGACTACGAAAAAGTCTCCCTAACCCCAGGTTGCAGAGTAAAAGCTAATCTCGTGCAATAATTTTGGGAGATGGCGATTAACTATGACTACGAGGATGGTCCCAGAAGTACCCGCCCTGACCTAGAGATGGCCGTAGTTGTTTAAAAAATATCATTGTATTAGAAAGTATGTAATCTATAAACTGTATGTTTCAAGTTTAAAGACCCTACGTTGTTTAGTATTTGTTTGATAGCCATTAATAGTGAACGTTTTCAGTGAATTTGTGAAACTGGAGAAAATTGGTCATCGTTATGTGATACATTACTTTTATTTGAAAGGCCTCAGCTCAACCAATATAAAAGCTGAACTGGGTTTTACTCTGGGTAAGTCTGCTCCTGCATTTACAACAGTAAAAGTTTGGGTAGCAGAGTTTAAACGAGGCCGCACGAGTTGTCAAGACGAGCATCGCATTGGTCGACCAAATGAGGTGACGACTCCAGAAACGGTGGAGAAAATCCACAAAGTGATACTGAATGATTGTCGACTGAAAGTTCGCGAGCTAGTAGGCATAGTAGGAATTTCAAAAAGTGCGGTACATCGCATATTAACTGAAAATTTGGACATGAGCTGCGTGTAAAATGGGTGCCGCGTTTGCTCACACTCGAGCAAAACCAGTGTCGTGTGTCGTAATTGCTCGGATCTTAGTCCATTAGACTTGATAGATTCCAAGAATCATTTAAAATCGATAGATACATGCACCTAACGTTTGTCATTTGAAAAATGTTAGTTCTTTTTTCTCAATCGATTTTTTGGCGTTTATTTTTCTATAACCGTATAGTCATTAAAGAAGGATATTAAATCGACGTTGTTAATAATATCATGCACTGCCTGATTAATTTTCGATTACAGTTTTTGTTGGAAAAAATGCGTACCGTAAAATTTCGTGATTCCAAGTTGTTTGAATTAGCATTTACCTTTGCCTTGCAAAATATATTTACATTAGGAGTGTGATTGGCGGGTGTTTTAGGGGATTCATCACGAACATTTAGTTTTCGCGGGGCATTTTTCAGCAAAGTGCACGTCTTCTGATGACTGGGCCCATTTCAAACTGTTAGAGACATCATTATATCACATCAAAACGTCCATAACGGGGATTCTACCGTGGAATCATCGTTGAAATCGTTCTGAGGCCGGAAAGAGGGTGTTGGCTTCGAAATTAATAGTTAGTCTAATTTGGTAACACGTGTCTGTTGGAGCAAAATCAGCCCCGGGGAGAAATATGGAAATGCACGGTCTCCCAGCCGCTTTCTGGGTGGGCAAAGTGGGCTTTACGAATAGCTAAACAATCCTCAGATTAGGGTTTTAAACCGTGAGAGTCCTTGATCCTTTCTTAAGAATAGGAAGTTTTTTATCATTGTCGAGCATCTCGCGGCTGTGTATAAATAAATTAAAATGTACATATATTATTTCTTGTATGTATACCACGGGTGTAAATGTTGGTGTATAAATATGAGAAATTCATAAAGCGTTTAAATTAAAGATTTTTTCAGGAATGGTATAATTAGGTTGTTACACTCTTAGGTACGCCTTCTAGCTTTGGGAAACAACGGATATTATATTATTATTATTAAAATGTACATGTGCAAATAGACAAATTTCAGGTGGCACACAAGTCCCAAGTGTTACAATAAACTTGCCTTGGAAAAATAACATGGTTTCTGAAATGCAATCACCATCACAAAAGATAATAAATAAAATCAGTCAGAAAAAAGAAAAAAAAATACACTTTAAGGAAATTTCCAAACACCAATCTGTAGTACATAAAAAAAAGAAAATCCCCATTTCATTAACATTTGTTTCCCAATCAACAAGAAAAAAAATTAAGCTGTTACATTTAATTTTATACAACACATCAATCAAATGATTACAGAAGTTGTTTATATCTTTTCTTAAAAGTTTGGACTCTGTTAGGAAAGGGCTTAAAAATTTTTGCAGATAAATTGTTCCAATTAACAATTGTTTTATTTAGAAAAGAAAATTTTTTTATTCGTTTTATATTCTATGCGTGATATGTGGAAGAAAAGTGGCGCCTTCTGCTAATCAGGGATCATTGTACCCGAAAGCTGCTGAATACCCGCAGAAAATTCAGTTAGCACAATCAAAGAGAGAGAAGTAGAAGGACTTGATGGAAAAGATCTGTGATCAAAGGGTAAAGAGGTAAGGGGCCTGGAGAGGACCGAGGCAATCTAATTTGGACATGGTCGAACAGCGAGGAAATTATCGCGTCTCTTTCATAGACTCGCGATTTTTACAACTGATATGCCTGGGCACACTTCTCCTCTATTTATTTTACTCTGAATTGATTAAATTTTTGGTCATCCCCCACCCCTTACCGAGTCACTTCCGGTTTCCTGTGCATTTCATATGGTTATCGTTTCTGATCCTTAAACGATTCCATACATTTCGTCATTAGCCTGCCAGCGATGACATGAAAAAAGATCCCAAACTTCCAATTAACAGTCGATTACTTTTCAAATCGTTGGTGTATCCGGCACTGACGCAAAGACGAAATAATTTCATAAATCGGAATTTTCTTTGTTTAATTTACAAAACCGCTCGTTCCCTTTTATGTATGTGGTAGTGGCACCAATATTTCTAGGCTTCATTTTCCGCACTAAATGGTGAACTGAGTGAAAACATTCAATCGAATGGTACTCCCATAATAGGGTAATGTGGTACGAAAACGCGGGCTTTAGGTTGGTTGACCCACACGCTGCCGTATTAAGGGATTTTGGCATCAATTTATTTGAGCTAGGCGGTTTTAATGTCGCTGACGGATATTCGGAAATGTGTTTTGCGCTCTTCAATGCGAACACTTTCAAACAGTAATCAGTTGATTTGATGAACATCTCGACCGGATGAGGATCATGACCGGAGGATCTCTTTAAACTTTAAGAACTCAATGTATACTCAATTGTGCCAATGTAGAGGCACTAAATGTAGTCATTTGGAAAGGGATTCTCTCTTTCTATTCCTTCCCGAGGAAGCGGACATTTCTATCTCTCAGCAGTTCAATCCATTTGCCTTTCCCCTTCCTTTTGGGGTCTTTGTTACTATTTAACGAGGCCCCTGAATGATATCCTCCAAACACGTTGACTCGTAAACCTACAGACCGTAGGTAAACTCCCTAAGAGTTCAATTTTACAAGGTCTATCGCGACCGCTATAAACTTGAATCAAGTTCAAAGAGCCACTGAATTTCAGGTGAAATTGTCCATGCTTTGAATGGCAAAATGAAGAAATTACTCGACAGCGTTGGAGATATTCGGAAGCGTTATGTAGAGTATTTCGAACTGGGTTGAAAAAATACTCCTTAATAAGGACGAAAATTCCTCTGTGGACAGTTGTTTCCCTATTACATATACTCTATCCTTCGGGTAAAAAATGATTCGAGTATTAGTATAGCATTTTTTCCCTCATTTAACAAAATGATTCGAGTATTAGTATAGCATTTTTTCCCTCCGTTGGTATCCCATTAGAAATATCATAGAAAAACGTATTTGGAATCTAATACCAGTGAAATTAACCAGAAGATAACCAACCGTATATAAATTCTTAATTTTGGCAGTTAAATTTAATATGCGAGTAATGATGAATTTGAGAACTTGTCTTGCGAGTGCTTCTTCGGAGGTTTTACATTGCTTATGTTTGCTTACAGAAACCCATTAATTGGTGCGATATGATATTTTCTTTACGGCTTGGATTTATTGTTTTTTTAAGAAATAATTGAATAAACCTCCTGTTACTGTGGCTCAGGTGTTTTATTTTTTTGAACTGCTATTCCAAATCCCTGCATTTAAACCAACTCTTAAACGAGTTAGTTAAAAGTTAAAAATAAATTGCTTAAGTTAGTTCAATAATTAAAATCCTCATCCTTCACTGTCCTGTCGAAAAAATCATTAATTTTTAATATTAACTTTTGAAAAGTAGGTATTTTTACTATGTCATTGATACCTTAAGTTAAGTTTATGTAACTAAGGCTACTATCACCACACCAAGGTTACTCTCTGAGGTACCATTTGTTATCTGCCAAAGCATTAGCTCCTTTCCAAGCGTATCTGTTGGGTAAAATCTTCTCGGGGTTTTCCCTGGTCAGGTTTCAGCTGATTTTTTTGTGATCAAGTCGATCAACGAAGCATCGCCTCAAATGAAAGAACCGTTGAAATCCTCAGAATTTATTTGCGTTTTTATTGTAATAGCATGATATCATTTAACAAATACGAGTTTATCTTTATTTAATAAATACGAATTTAATACTCGTACTTCTCAAAATTATAAGAATTAATTATTTTAATTCTGGAAGCTTCCCTTTGCACTAAACAGGGACTTCCAGAGTTATAATTAAATCAGAATAATAATTAGGATAGGTGAGTGTTCCGGGCAAGTTTGAAAATATAAAAGGCAAAATATTGAAGTAAAACTCCCTTCTTTTTCCTACGGATAATGTGACGGACTCTACGTTTTTCTCAGCGCTCGATCAGGAGTCTCAGCTCTGGGAGTCCAGCAACATCTGGTATCGATTCCGGGATCCTTGGAACGGGTGCCAGCACCATAGGCCTGCGAGAGACCACTCCCATTCTACCCATGGATTATTATCCGATTTCTAGTCCACTACCCACGGGTCATGAATTAGAAAATAATATGATTTGAGTGAAATTTGAACCCCGGGGAAATTAAGCGAAAAACTTGTCTCCACACTTGGAACTGAATACAACTAGCTCCGGACTCCGTCCACATTTTTCCAGCTGCGCCCCGTTTTGCACGCCGTAATGTCATGGGACCCACTCGCAAGACACCATTATGCTATTGAAAAGAATTTGTGAATAATAAATAAGAGAAACGTCTGCATGGATCGAGTTTCTGGGAAAAATGACGTTAAGGTTAAAGGAACATTCCGTTCTTTCCCTGAAAGGTGACAAGGAACCCTGATCTCAAAGCCTTTCGCTTCATCTCTAGAAATGCAAATGGCTAAAAAAATGTATACAATGGAACGAAATGGTGACTCCCGGTTTTCAAAATTTTACTATATTACGTGTGCATTGAAAAATAGGTTAAAAGTGGATTCAAATGCAAGTACATGTGTGTACGTCCATTTGATATTCAACCCGAGATTTGTTCACAGAAGGCCACCATGTTTTCTCTCATTCTCAAAGTCCTGCATAACTCTTTGTTTGATTTAATATTTTTGACTTGGAAATTTAACGTGTCTCAAGTTACCTCCAAATTAAATGTTTTCTTCCATTCACTGAAAATGCGTGAAAAAGTTTGCGGTGCAAGCCTATGCTATGTTTATGTAAGATATGCTGCTGTGGTACAGTCAATCAGATGTGGAAACGGAAGAATATTATTTTAGAAAGATTTAATAACGTTTCTAGATAAAAACGAAGACAAAACTTTATGGAAACGTTTGGGTATCCCTGAAGATATTAGTTATGCAAAGAAATTGGTGAGAAACTAACAGAAGAAGCGATTGCGGATTTGGTAATATTTTTCGCAAACAATCATTCGTTTCGCATTCAATCATTTGTTTCCCATTCAAACGTTCGTTCAATTCATTCGTTGAATTCATTCGTTCGTGAATCATATTTCCATGGTGATGAAAATATAATAATTCCGCAAAGAGTTATGACATCATTTTAAATATAGGTGGTAATTCCATTCTTCTCTATCCCGTGTCGTTTTCCCTTTCCAAAGGCGATTTGGCAAGCGACGGCGTACATCACACATCAAACTGGCAGTCGTGTCTGTCCGAGTGGCCGTCAATTTTTTTTAATTGCATAACATCGCTTGTCGGAATCTGGTTTGGTTGGAAAACGCTTGAGCCGAGTGGCACGGATTGGACTAGACCAGAATCCGCCGAAGCGGAAATGAACTCCTGATTGTTGAAGGGGCGCGAATCGGGCCGCGCCTGATATCTGGGGATCAAACTCTTCGTCCAGGATGGGGCATTATCCCCACGCGTAATCAATTGATCCTCCGAGCAATTATCGCACCCTCAACGCTGTCGCCCGCACGCATGCGCCGAGGCACGGAACTCAAAATCATAAGTGGGAGCGAAACACAAAGGACTTCGGCTCATTATGCCGAATGACGAGCGTTTCGGATTTAACGTATTGATAATGCTTTCGACTTCAATTGATAATAAACTTAATTCACAAATTAAATTACTCTCGTTTTTTTTAATATCCGAAACATTCATCCATTTTTCTCCGCGTGATGGCAGAATATTCAAATGTACGTAAAGTTCTTACTTCATTTTTTATCATAAATATGCTCGAGTACTGAGTCATGATGATATCGGAAGACGGGCTCGATGCGATGGGACTCAGGTTCAAATATCGTCTCTGAGGTCATGTTTTTAGCCTGATGCTCCCAGAATTATTCTTCCTACCCCGACAGGCTATTCCTCTTGCCTCGGAAGTCGCGACGCCGCCCGCGTCGTATCTGCTGATCACCCTGCGTGCAGCTAATGCATGATGTGTATCTCAGCGTTCGACAAGCGTTCGGAGCCCACCGTGCCATCCTACTATTTTCACTTCGTCTCCCTGTAGATATGGAATCAATCTCGTCTCTCATCTTCGCTGCTGTGGGTTGAGATATTTTCTCGCTAAAATCTAGGAGCCACCGCGAGGATCCGTGCGCCTGCGCAAATAGGGCGAACACAACAACTTTGCGGGGCCTAGCGCTATATTTTTTTATTAACCCCTTCCTCCTCACGCGTGGTTGTGCACGTTGAGCGTCCGACGGTGTTTATGCGTATGCTGGGCGACCGCGCGTGTGTGGCCGACTTCGTCCGTGTTAGCGACCGCGTCTGGATTCATGTCTACGTTTTTCTGCGTCTGGGAGGTCCGTATGGTTTTCGGTCTAGGGGTTTAAGGCCCGAAGGTTTTTTTTCCTCGATTCCGCGGCACCAAAACCAGATATGCCTCGATTCTACTTCGATAATCGTTTCCCATCGAAAAAATTCTGTCGCTCATCGCTTTATCGAGTCAAGAAGACGTCGTGATTAGAGAAAAGAGCTCAACACCATCGACGTCGATGAACCCGGTTATAATTTAATCGGTAATTCGGCAAAAAAAATATTGTTCAAAATCCTATTATCCGTCCTTCGAGCAGCCCAAGCCAAAAAAACTACGTGCCTCGTTCTTGCACTCTGGAGAATGCAGGAATCCTCCAGTATTACGGCAAGGCGCGCTTGATAGAGGGGAGGGATGTGTGGGTTTTGCGGGGGAGAGGACTTGTCGCTCTTATTATCCTCCGCTGCCGCCGACTTCTCCCCCCCCCTCCGGCTCCGTAACTCCGTTATCCCCGGGCTCTTCATCAGGGGCTGAAGTACATATCCCTTACACCCGCCCACCGAACCCCCCACTCGGATTCCGTCCCAGTCCTCCCACTCCCGATGCGCCCACGCCGTTCTCACCCCGAGGTAATAACACCACGCTCGCATTCCACGACATTATCAAGGAAATTTACAGGTCCTCGTGTCGGGGGGGAGAGGGGGGGAAGGGGTTGGAGGTGGGGGAAATACTGCCCGGATTCTTGCATTAACAAAAAAAAAACGTCGCGTCGACTCGTCCGAGTACTTGTGAATAAGTTTGCGCGGCTCGAATAACTCTGGTGATAATACAAAAGAGGATGGCACCCTTTTCATTTCTCGAGACCCTTGGTATTTAGGTGCGCTGCTGCGAATGGGATGGCATTGGGATATGACGTCTCGGGTGTCAACATGTGCAGCGGGCGCATGGTTTCGCGGCTTCCCTTGCAGGTTCCACCCTTCCTCACCCCTCGGCGCTCATCTTCACCTTCCCCCCCATTCCTCGTCGTTCGCGGGAGACGGAGGATCGGGCGGGATTTAATTCAATCCAGACTTATTCCTCGGGCAAGGTTTCATTTTTTTCATTTCCTCCACAACAGGGAGGTATCACGAGATTTCCTCCCCGCACACGTCGACCGGACACCCTGCACTCTCGCAGTCTCGCGTACCCCAATGTATCCTCATAGTCCACTCCAAGGGGATTCCCCACACCCACAGAAAAAAAATCCCTCGAAACATCTCACTGTAAGGGACCAGCCCCCTCCCGTTGCGCATTTATTTCTTCTCTTATTCGCTCCCCCTTCATCCCATACCCCGAATCGCATCCCCCCCTCCTGCGTCCCTTCCATCGCTCCCCTTATCCACCACCCCATCCCACCCCTCCTTCCCAATGGTTCCGCGGACCCCAGACACTCATCCCTCCGCCCATCTGCTTCTTCCTTCTCTCGAGCTCCTCACTTTTCCGCCTTCCCCTCTCTCTCTCTCTCGCCCGCGTCGCCCACGCACATTTTCATCTGAGCCGCACACACACACACCCCTCGCCGCCCTCCATATTCTTCCCCAACTGCCTGAGCTACGCCCCCTTCTACCGTTGCTGCACCCTCTTCCCTCCCGTCCCTCAGACACACACGCATCTCTCCCTCCCTCCCCCCCACACCTCGTCCGAACGCGCCCCACGCCTCTCTCTCTCGCGAGTAAGGGGGTAGAGGGAAGTTTGGGCCTCGCCGCTCGGAGATGGGGTCGCCACGCCCAGGGATCGATGCTCCCGCTGCCGTTCTCCCGCGTGGGACGATCGATGGGGCCGCCGCCTCTCCCGCCTCCTCCTCCTCCTTTCGCCGGAGCACGTAGTGGCTCTCTCGTGGGCAGCGCGGGCCGGAGGTGGAGCCTCCGCGTTTTCTCGGGGACCCCGACGCGTCGTCGCTCCCGTCGAGCGGCCCGAGGACCGCCGCCACCTCCTCGTCCGCTCCTCCCAACAACGACCCCGGTGAGAGTTTTCCGGGAGGGCGACGACGACGACGCCTCCGACGCGTGGCGGTGGTCGTTGCGTGGGGAGAGGAAGAGACGGGGGTGGCCGCATCGTCGCCGGCTGATCCGCCGCCGTCGCCCGCGAGCGGGAGGCGACGTATCCGAGCCTCGAGCCGCGCGCCGTCGTCGACGCGGCGGACGGGATGCAGTTCCTGGAACAGCCTCCGTCGTATCCCGGTAAGGGGCGGTGAGGATTTCAGGTTCCCGCGTGGGTGAGGTTGTCTCGCGCTCGTTCTCCTCTTGGGAGAAGCATTTTCCTCATTGCTCCCCCTCTTCCCTTAACCGCCTGCCTCTCTTCCCCCGAATAACAATCCTCAACCCCTCTCGCTTCGTAAGGGCACGTCCCCTCACGGTCTCACCTCTCCCGGTTCTCCTCCCCACCCGCGAGGGAAACGTTTCGTCCCATCGCCTGTGTTTAACCAAATCGGAAGCTCTCCTCTCGAGAACGATCGGGCCGAGATCGCGATACGAAAAATGAAAGGAGTGGGGTGAAGAGACTTCCCGTTTTTATCTCGTTCGACGTGAAAAATGTAAGACGCCCGAGGGTATGGGAAGAATGCTGACTGAAGGGAATTCCACCGGTTAAAAAACTGTGAAAGGAATTTTTCTCGTGACCATCCGCCCCTCCTCCCCCGCCGGGGTTCTTCCTCCCCGAGACACTTCCGCGTCTCGGTCTCGACACGCCTTCTCTTCCGACGCCGACGGGGTGAGGAGGACTGGGAGGGGAGTTTTGACGATCGTCCAGCCACCCTTCTTTTGTTCTTCCCCTGCGGTCAAGCTTTCCGGGGCGAATAGCCGTTCTGGAGATCCTCCTCGATTCCGCGGGTGGAGGACTCGGGAGTGGGTGATGGGGGAGGGCGGATGTGGGTGTTGGAGGAGTTTTTGGGGTGTGGGAGGTTGGGGAATACCCACGCCCACAGACACACGTATTCAGACACGAATTTCTACATCCCCTAACCCACATACGAGCTCCCCCGTGCGGCGTCAAGGGCCTCTACTACGAGTAAATGGCTCGTCTTCCATTCGTCACGACTTACCGTGGCAAGCACAAAACCCCGCCCTTTTATCCAACCTTGCGGGTGTATTAGGGAGATTGAGGATGGGGAGGCGGGGTGGTTCTCTCTTTCTCGAGGGAAAAGGGCCAAGGGATTTTTGTCAGCTCGTTGCCTTGCTTAACCCAGTTTTATATCCTTACCGTCGCCCTCTTGCTACACACCCTTTCCCCCCGGCTTGGCCCGCAGGGAGGCACCCCCGAGGGCGTAAGGGGTCGTCGTAGTAGAGAGTAGCCTTTGGCGCGCGAAAGCTTTCCCAAGGCGCCATCAGAGAGCTCCTCTGATTACGACGGCGGGAAGGGGGAACGTGGAGAGCAGGCTAGAGGAAAGAGTGGACGCGAGCTACGCTCGTTATCCATTCATCCATCTCTCATTGGGTCAGTCGTCCGAAAGCATTCCCTCCCTCACCCCCGTCCGTATATTCTTCATTCCTCTCTCTCCCTCATCCCTTTCCTCCACCCTCCCCCTTCGTTTCCTCCCTCCCCGCAACCACCCTTTCGCCTCCCTCCCTCGCAGCTCTTGTCGCGCGCACAAACGAACAATGTCTCCGCATCTCGGTCACCCGTGTCGCGACGTAATCGACAAGCCGATCGCCGAAGGGTTTTTTTTTATTCGACGGTGTTACTGACTCGTTAAATTCTCTCGGTTCGTCAGAAGATAAATAAATTGTGCGGAAAGCTGTTCCTCTTCGCGTGACACCGTTGATTTGAGTGGGGTCAGTCGATGGATGAGAGTGGCGAGGGTTCCCGATGAGGACACAAATGGCTCTGCGACGCCCCTTTATTATCGATGGAAAATCTCGGGATTTTTCCATTTGAGGGCTTAGTTGACGGAGTGAGGTAGTTCTTTCATCAATTTTCAGTTGGTAAATCCCGCGACATGGAGCGACGTTCACTGATTGGAAGGCCGTATTCCATTGTAAATGTACTGTAGTGGAATCGAATCTCGCAGACGTTCCCCTGTCAACCCTTTTTTCACCCTGGGGGGTTGCTGTTGTTTATTTGACGGTAAATCGATAGAATAATCTGAAATGTAGTTAGATTTAGATGGAAGGGCACGTGTGTTGGTTCCTATTCTCGCACTCACTAGCCCACGCCCCGCCCTAAGCATAGATAATCAACTGCGATAGAGTAAAAAACACCTTAGTGTTCGTGTCCTTTTTATATTGTCATTTGAATTTCTGACATGTAGTCCTGTCAAGTGTCACTCATATTCGTCTTCCTTACCTAGGCTGATCACAATATATAGCCTTGGCTTTGCCAATTAATGCATTTACTGATTTGAGACCAAATTTTTCAATCACGACACAGTTGTTCATGATGTAGTTTTATGGCATAATAAATTTGATGTTTCTCTTTAGGCAGTATTTCTGTTTTTGTACTAGGCATTTACAAGCCCGCATGAAATTGCAATGGCCATTTTTGTTTAAAATTTCATTAAACTATGGCATGATATGAGAATAAAACAGTATCTCGAATGTGACATGTGTCGATTTGCAGCGTCAGTCAAATTTCACGAGTAGCCCGGTGGTGTAAGAAGCAGAAGTTCTTGATTCGATTCCCTTTCCAGAGTGCCTTCTTTCCGTATGAAGTCGACAGCTTTCTACCAGCCCCAGAAACCTTGTGTTTATTATCCTTCCACGTGTGTTCCCTCTTCTTCCTTCCATTCTGATAAATACTACCATCAGACCTTTGTCGGATAAAATGTTGACTACATCATAGTCAGAAAGTGTATGAATTTCACTAACCCTGGGTTATCTTACGCTCTGAAAAATGCCTTGTTAATGCGACAAAAGTATAGAAAGAAAGGTCACGGGAATGAGGTTTAGATTCGCGACTTGAGACCGGAAGTGTAAGGAGGAGGCCTCCGTGAGTCTCAACATTACATTTTGGAGAGGGCGATGGATGAAGCGTCCCCAGGGTGACTGATTCAAGGGCCCTCCTTCTTGCTTTCGCACAAGAGCGGCAGCGCCTCAATCCCTGGTGGCAATTAAAAATAAATGACCGGTAGTTTTTAAAAATTTAAACGCCCCTTAAATACCATGAAAAAAGTTTTTGGAGTCGCTCGGAATGTCACGGCATTTATGTCTATGGCATAAATGAATTTTTAATCACAGGCCGCGATCAGCTCATCCGGAGAATCCGGAAGCAATTGTATTATCTCTAACGTTTTTCCTCTTTATTTAAGTCAGTGATTTTTTTTTGTCGTTCCCTGTCGGTCTGATAGCAAAATACTGTATTTATTAGTTCTTCGTTCATTCAGAGATCATCACGAGTAAAATAATGGGGTTGGCTTTGATCGTAACCCAACGGATGTCCCATAATCGCATTTAGGGTGAATTTAAGTAAGGGTCCAAAATAAGATTCCAAATAATATGATAACATATTAATGTGCGCGAGAGCGCGGTAGTACGCAGAATGTGTTGCAGAAGCTTAATTACGTGGTTAATTTGTACGTATAGAGTGGATAATTTGAGATGAAATCATGTAAAAATCTCTTCCTTTTCTCTCAAAAAATTAGTCGTCCTTCCTCTATAAATGATTTTCGCCCATTGGGTATTTCACGCGCCACATTGTGACGTTTCATCGCCGGAATCGAGTGTTTCCCATTGAGAGATTTGTAACCGTTGAATCTTGTTTACTTCGATCCCAAAAAAAAAACCTGGATTGAGATCTGTATTTAAAAAAATAATATCCACGCATGATATTTGTGCGGAGAAACTTCCCTTTCGTCGCAGTCAATCCCGTCGCAGCCGCGTCGAGTTAATGGTTCGCGGCACCTCACGTCAGCGCATCCCCCGTCCTCAGACGAGTTCATTCGGAGAGGTGGTTTTGTTTTTCACCCCACCCCCTCCCCTTCCTCCCTCCCTCACTGCGTTCTGCGGAAAGTGATTCCACATTTTTTTTATCTTAATCGCATAACGCTTCATGCTCGCGGCGGTTTCCTTTTCATTCCGCCGTCCCCTTAATTGGAGGCCTTCCTCTCTTAGTTTCCCACGCAGCGTTTCCCATCCAGGGACCTTAAAACCGTTCCACTGCTTTGCTGCACTGATCTCCTCCCACCCTTTCACCCCCCACACGTCCTTCCATCCCTCCCCTGCCGGGCACTGCTGCTTATTAATACTTGCGCGGCGGCTACTTCCTCGCCGTCGTGCTCCTGTTCCTAGAGATCCGCATAAAAAAACACCTCCCGTCCCACCGCCACCACACACACACACACCTACCTACCTACCTACCTACTTGCCCGTCTCGTCTCTTTTTCTCGCTCCGACTCCTCTCCCCCACATTAGCTCCGTTCATTCCATTAACTTTTACCTGTCTCGTATCTGAATATTTCTACGCGTGCCTTCCCTTTGAAAAATTCAAATAGGGAAGAGATGACATCGTGTGAGCGTACGCTGCCATATGTTAATGGCGACGCTAGGTTGTTCTCCGGAATACTCTCCGGGCTCATCAATTATGCACGTGGCACTTTGGTGCACCGTCGGGAGGCCGTCGTTCGCCCAATAATTTGGAAACCTCTCCCTCGTACTCGGAACTGGAGCATATCCTAAGCCTCATAAGCATGATGATTTGCGTTCCCCGAAGCATTTATAAGGCCCGCGCAAAGACGTAGCCTTTTCACGTGTGCTAGACTTGGTGGACTCGCTCGACAAAAGGGGGAAAGAGTGTGGAGGAATTCCTTGTTTTACGAAAGTTAATTTTCTCTTTGATGGAGGGAGTTTAATAATGTAAACTACCATTTAGTTATTATTATAATTTCTTTTGAGCGTGCGCTAATAACAGATTTAACAACGCTGTGGAACCACTAAGTTAGCTAGTGCATAATATTAGATAAGTAGGTTCATAAAACTACTTTTTTTTAGTGAATTTTGGCCAGATTACTGTCTTCCGATGATTAAAGTCATGGGAAACTTTTGGTTGCCTTTCATGTCTTGAATAATTGTGGGTCGGAGCTTATTTTTTCTTCTTGAGGGCAATGTGGGCCAAGGCGCATACAAAAACTTATCCCTATTGCGTGGGATAAGTTTTTTCATGCGCCTTAAGGTCCGAGCGCATGGCTGGAGCTATTCCGCCTGATCTTGCGATCCCTTTCATCAATTCGAATCATTTTCTTTTCACGGAATCCCGAACCCTTTTTTTGCACAAAAAGAAACTTCGTGGATCTTTCCGAAACTTTAACCCGTGAGCGGGCCGAGGGAAACACGGGGGGGGGCGGGGGGTTCCTGAAGGTGCCGGTGGAGAAGAAGGGGGGGAGAGGAGGGTGCTGGAGGGAGGACATCCCCCGTGATAAAAGTAGGTCGGAGGAATAGCTTAAGCCATCCCGGGGAGCGGGGAGGTGGACAATAATCGTGTCGCCTCTGCCGAGGCGGTGCCGGGCAAGGCGTCGGAGGGGTATGCGTGTGAGGGATGGAGGGAGAGGAAGGACCCTGGGACGGATGCAGGGGCAGAGGGGAATGGAGGAGGATTTGAGATGAAGGAAAGTATGAAAAAAATTGCGCGCTCCCTCCTTGGTTAATCTAAATGAATAGCCTCGCATGTACAGCGTGAGTTCGTTTTTTTTGACGCCGCCATATTGAGGGTGGTGTAACGACGCGATGCAACTCCTTGAAAAACATCCCGCTTGCATAATTAATCATATTCGCACACTTTGCAGCTGTCACTCTCTCCCGTTTTCCAAAGTGAATGTTCCCCTCCTTTTCCCCTTCCTATTCCTCTATCCCCCCACCCAATTTGGGTCCATATTTATTTCCTAACACACCTCTCGCCTCCTTTCTCTCCTCTGTTTCTCGCTCCCTTTCACATCCTCCGTTCTCTCTCATCCGTTCATTTTCCCTCCCCCTCCCCCCCTCTCTCTCTCAGTATTTTCCTCTCACTCTTTCCCTCGGCCAAAATTTACGCAGAAATTCAGTCCGCCGCCGCGTTGAGGGAGAACTGGCTACAAAACGGACCTTTCTCTTTCTTTATTTTCAGGGAAGGCTTTTTCATCGCTTCTTTATTGTTTCCATTCATTTTTCTTTTCTCTCGGCGTTATAGGCAGCCATCGCGGAGTTTCTTTTTTTTGTTATTTTTTAAATTCCTTCATTTATTTCCCTCTGTGCTTTTCTGCACGAATTAAAATGTTTTCCTTGTCGGGATTCGACACCCATCTCATCGGATAACCAACCTCGTCGGAGTTGGCCGACCGTGGCGTCGACGAGTCATGTTTCGTAACAAGCGATTTAAAAAAAAGCGCGCTCTTGCATGCGCGGATGCTCAAAGATTTCTTTGCACCTGCTCTAGGTTGAAGTACGCGTTTCTTGATCACAATTAGACAAAGGGGGATAAGTATGAGCGACAGAATCCCACACCGCTGCCCTCCTCACTTTCGACCCTTATCCACTAACAAGCGGCGAGAATCGTATCTAAAAGCCACCGTGTTTCCTTTGATTTTTCAATGTAGCGTTATTTCTTCATTCGCAGCGGGGATAAGGATTCAGCTCCATGTTACCGGCCAATGGTCATTTTTCCGATTTTTCTTCGCGACCATGTGTGATTTCCCCTCATTGAAGTCCTCTGAGTTAAAGGTACTCACCAAACACGCACACGCATTAGACTTTCCAAATAAATAAAAACATATATATATATATATATAAATAAAAACATATATATAATGCATGTAATATATACATATATATATATATATATATAACTATTTGGAAATTCTAGTGTTTATTTTGAGTGACGATTATTTCATCATGAATCCGTGTAAGGGGAAGATGTAGGAAGGAGATGTAAATTGCTTTTATCAGCCGATGTTTTTGTGTATTCGATCTCCGAAAAATGCATTCTTCGGCGCATATTTACGTGGTTCCTTACAATAGTATTGTTTCCTGAGAAAGAAAAGGGGCGATTACATTTGCGGGCTTTGTAATTTCTGTTTATGATCATAGGTCATCTAAAAATATTTTCATGCTGAAATATGGCTGCCTCTTCGGAAAATTATATCAAATGATTATTGAACCTCGCGGCATATGTGACAGTTGGTGTCAGGCTTTTATCCCCTTTACCTGCAAATTTTTATTTTTCGTGATACATACATCATTTTTTGGTTTTTACGTGTGATATCAACTCTCTACTAAGTATTCAGGGAATGTGCAGATGCTGCAATAATAATAACCAAACCGATGTCCATACCAATAGTTGCGGCTTGGTAATTAATTTTTATGTCTGTTCATCAATTGATAGTGTATTCATTTACGTTTATTCCGATAAATTTCTAAATTTAATTGCTGAATATCACGTAGTATTTTACTATGGGTTGACAGAATCATTGCATACATTTTCAATGCCTCACGTTATTTGTACCAGAATTTTATCACAGTTACATTTTCTAAAAATCACCATGAATGATAGTTGGATTTGATTGAAAGAATAATAAAATTTGATCTTTGATTCAATCATTTTTCACCAGACCCGCTTATCCTCGAGCAATATTCTGTAGTTATTTTTATTCCTATCTTAGAGGTAATTACATGAAACAATTTAAATAAAAGAATATCGTGGCTCTTTTATCTAAATTGTATGATGGAATAAATACAATCAATATAAATAAATACTTTGCGCAGTTTCTCTTCGTTAATACATAAACTAAATCATTTCTGGTGATTTTTGTTTCAATTCACTATTTTAATGCATCATTAATTATGCAATAATTATAATTACCTCCTGACAGAATCAATACAGAAATATATAACGCATTATTATAAAAAAATTTTACGCTTTTAAAATATTATAATTATGAGTCATTTATTGAAGGCATTAGGAGTTATACTCATCTGTATACTGTATCATCAAATTCTATCAAAACTCAAACATCATTGAACGATGGAAAAGACTTGGAAAGTGTGCGCCAGAATCTAACATCTGTTACTGTGAGTGCAATTAAGTGTCTTTTTAATTTTTTTCAGATTTCGTATTGCAAAAAAGTATGGGGACTTTTTTTCTGAGTCCCGTTTATAAAGTACACTAGAACAATATGACTTTCACAAACGCGCTAGTTAAACATTAATGTCTTCATGATATATATATATATACACAGACACATGTGATCTGCTCGATTACACCTTCCCCACCATTCCTGTGTTCATCCTTCATGTGTGTTCCTGTCCCTTTTCCTTTTATCTAATTCCATTAGAATGAATATGTGTTCGCCATATGGCGGGTTTTCGTGTTTGAATGTGTAAATATGTATTTATGTATGCACACACACACATGTATAAAAAAAACAATAACTTTATAATAATATCTTTAGGAAATAAATTATAATAATATTGAATAATAATAACTTTAGGAAAATAAAAATTTCACCGCAAAAATGCTCAGGGTAAAATTTTGGGCACAGTTAATCCTGCAGTGCAAAACAATAAATTTATTTTTGCAAATTGTTGAAGACACAATAAAATTTTTCAAGGAATTGAACTCAAGTATGACCTTTTGTTTGCAATCTAGATAAATTCTGACCTCTTTAATCCTATTGTTTTATGCAAGACAATTTTTTTAATGATTTCATTCTTTAAATGAACTTCCGCAGTGCGTCGGCCGCTACATCTTCTCACTGCCTCTTTCTCATTAATTCTCTTTCAGTGTATGCATAAAATATATCTCTTTTTTCTTTTGAATCGCGATCGTCTGTAGGGAGGGAGCTCACGGAATTATTTTTTCCATGTTAGTAGTGTTGTTATTAATCTGTTGGAACATTTTTGTACTCTTCATTGACGCGATTTCACATTTAGAATCCGTAATTCCATATTACTGATGCTTCTACACTCGCCCCTGTTATCGTAGTTCTCAAGATTTTAGCTGTGAAATAATTTCAATATCCCTCCGCACTGAAAATCCGAATTTCTCTTAAGAGCAAACTCTTTCATTATATTCGTGGTAAATCGCATGTTGCGGAGGTTGTCGCGTGTAACCCCCACAGCGATTCCAACCGCTTACCTGCTCTCTGAAAAAGAAACACCTTTCTTCCATGTTAAAGGTGCGGCTATTTCCTTTTCCGTGCACCATAAAATCCAAAAGATGCCCAAGTCTTGACGATGATCGCAATTTCCACGCGGCTTTCCCTTTCAAGTGACAGCGGGGAATGTGTTCCCTCAGTCTAATTAACATTCGCCCCGGCTAACGTGGCGATTATTCCACTCGCGAGAGAGGAGTGCTGAGGGAAGAGGGACGGGCGGCGGAGGAGAGGATGGGAAGAAGGCGCTTGAGGTAGGAAATATGGAGTGCCAGGGAGTTTCTAGGCGGTAACGAGGGAAACGCGAGGGAGTGTTTTGGCGCAGTTAATGTAGCGCGGTAGATAACTTCAGTGGAGGTAGAGGGTAGTTGAGCTAGGCCGTGGAATGGCCAGCACTCCTCCGGGAGTCAATGGAATTTCCAATTATCTGAGGATGATATCCTGACTGCCCGTGACTAGCATTTTCGCTTCCAATTTTACATTAAAGAAAGTCCATCGTCATCTTAAAATATATATATATATATATATATATATATCCCCTCCCACCTCAGAGGTCTTTAACCCTGCGACACGATTCGCAATATTACTTAAATGATAACTTTTTTGTAGTGTTTTTTCAATCCTCAGAACACCGAAAGCCATTGGTTTCTGCGGCTCTCTGATAATTTATCGTCGCTTGCGGCCGCGCGAATCCCTCACTAGTCGTGAAAGAAGTAGCGGGAGGGGGGAATTGGCTATAGGGCCAAGCGGGCGGTGAGACTTCGACTTGCACTTCGGTGTAGTTATGTTTTTCATATTTTTCTCCATCGGAAGTTACCGTTTGCTCAAAAATTCACCTTAAATTTCGACAAACAATTGAAAGACTGGACGCAGCTCTGTTCTAAACCACTTAAAAAAACAAAATAGGTAGAGAGTTTGACCACCGATCTGAGGGTTCCCGTGCAATCCTCTCTGGGCACCCTCAGCTTCACCAAAGCTGTATCGGGTATCATATCCTCCTGAGAAACGATAACCGGCGTAGGGAAAGACACTGTCCCCCCTACCATGATGTGTGAATTTTACACGCCATTGGGCTTAGTACTGGGTTAACTCTACTGACTATCAAATTGACCTTCTGGTTGATCACTTTGTTTATGGTATTCTCGTATATGGTGGCAATGGTACTCCGCCGAGCATCTTTTTTAGTCATCCTCTCGCAACCCTCTGAGGTATTAGTGTCTTAATTATTCCCTCTTTTCTTTTTTGGTAAGCCGAGGTGCATATCAATCAAGAACTCATCCGAAATAGCAATGGATTGAATTTTGACGTTCCCACTGACTCGGTCATGGTATCATGATGTCCTGATGAACAGCGTATCCGAGGTGGCACCGGACTCGGAGCCATTCGGGTTTTCCTGCGTTGACCCTCTTCACTAGAGTGCTTGTATCGCACACAGCACGACTGTGCGATGTGGAAAAGATAATTGTTTGTCTCCGGCAATTGAAAAAAATTTCTGTTGATGCCCAAAAAGTACGTTGCATTATTCACGCTCTCTCATTTCTTTTTAACGTAGCCATTAGATCAAGAGAATTTTCAACTAGAGGTTACCAGCTTGAGGATCCGCTCGTGGCCCGGTTCTCTCGCCCGACATTCCCGCCAGTCTCCTTTGCTGAATTTCGGCATTTCACTAATAACCCGGGTTTTCATGTCAAAATTTAATCATATGAAGTTTAAAAAAAAATCATCCCTCCCGAAAACGTTCGAAAGACATACACGTCATTTCACATGAGATAACCCAACGACATTCTTTCTAAGAGTTACGCCTGAGCAAAATTATGAGAAAGCCGACTGCGTAATAAATCATTTAGTGCCTAATTAATGTCGCTGCTGTCACCTCTCCTGGATCTCGCATCTCTCCAAAATATCCTCCTGACAAAGTGTAGGGTCATAGAGTTGGGCGTCGGAATATTTTTTTGTTTGTTATGTTCTTGGCTCACGAAATGACTGTGGGACCGTTAAAAGTGCCAAAGTTAAATCACAAGTCATTATTTTTGTGCGCAGTTTTGGTGAATGCCTGTCAAAACAACACGTGCCTCGAACTGCACTGACATTTAGCGGCTAAAATGTTCATTTATTTTTTTTATTATTTCACAAATGGAAGTGGTCGCCATAGTCCCCAATGTCAAAAATAAATACAAGAGTAAAGGATTTAATTTTAAAATTTTCAATGAGAACTTTACATCGACGTTATGTGCGTTACAAAATACAATCCGACAGAAGTACCTGTAAGAGAACTAAATCGTCGTAAATTCAAGTGTGATCATGATAGCGAAGGACTTAAAAAGCATAAGTTTCGTATGGTGGAATACCAATCAACCTCGTCCCGACTCAATATATTGATCAAATGAGCATGATGATTCAGCCTTCTGACGATGGATTAAAGTTAGCCTCTCAAAGGTTATCGTGATTAATTTACGTTTGGCAAATCCCTTTCGCTCAACGTTTCCTACAAGCAAATAGACTCCTCTAAAGTTTTATTGTATCATGACGACATTTTAAGACATTTTTTTCTTGCTTAAAGTAATTCCAACGTGCTTTATGTAATATGCCATTGGGTTACGACGGCATTTTCTCAAATCTAATACTTAATCAATATGGATTTTCGCAACGCCCGTAGAAAATAAAACTGTGATACGGTAATCGCTTATCTCTTAACCCATCATCTCGTTCGGGCCACGTATCCCCGCCCACAGGGGCCAACAAATGAAAACGCCACGACGACGCGCCGGGGCTTAACTCGAGGGTGTTTTATGCCACCGCAGTGCAGCAGTTATTCTTTGGGGCTTTACCAAAATTTTTCCAATGAAGCGATTGGCCAGAGTTATTTCTTCCCCCTCGCTACGCCCTGAGTATTCAGCTGTGACACAGCACATAAATAGTTGGCCTTCGCGTATCTACTCATACCTTCCCTCTAACCACCGCGGGGAATTTGCATAAGCTGTATAATGTACTCTGCGGGCGAACTACGCGCGCACCTTTGGAGGCCGGAAATGTGCTACAAAATATAAAATAGGGCTCGAGTGAATTCTTTACCTAGAAATTATAAATATGGTAATTTAGAATTAATTATGGTTTTTAGCATGTAAAAATCATTGCATCTGTTTAAATACGTAATGTATTCGGTTGCCATCGTAACTTATCAACTCTTACATTTGCACGACGAAATTTCATGTATTTGAGGATATTTATTAAACTGCATTATTAATAAGTATTTTTCTGCGTTTCCTGCAACATTTTTTTACTCACCGTTAATTCTCGTGCGTCCTGTTAGTTCCTCTTTCTCACATCCCTCTTTACATCTTCGTATTTTCCCCTCGTTATTCCTCGTGGGGCATCCTCTGCTACAATATTCTTAACAAATCCATTATTTCTCCAAATCTTTTGCGTAATCTTTTCCGTATCGCTCTCCATATAGTCATTCTCTGCTCTCTTCAAATGTATGCTTTTTCGTGTTCAATTGTTCCGTTCGGACCTTCAGCACCTTTCATGTCGAACGTATTGTTGATGAAATTGTTAAATTATTTGAACAAGATAATTTCTTTATCAAGTCATTTCAACCTTATTCGCGTTAATTTATTCCTCCTATGCAATTTGAGTGAAGTCATGAATGATAATAACATGAATATGGAGTCTCAATTGCGCTTATTTATTGTCATAACGGTGTTTTAAAGTCGTATTCGATGAGGATGCGTCTTTTTAGGGAAAGAAATTGAGGCCGGATTACATAATTTCCGATATTTTTGTCAGCAAGGAAATTAAAAGCAATTGATGGCAATAATGTTGCACTATTGCAGTTCCTTTTCCAGATATTAGGAAGTAATTATTGGTTAGCTTTCATAACACTGGTGAACTAGCTAGTTGCACATTGCATGTGCTACGTTTTAATATGTCAATGTTTCGTAGTGTACAAAACGAAAGTTTACTTGAGGACCAATGTTCAAGAGTTATGTCATCTTAGATTAGCAAAACACAGCAACGAGTCTTGGGAATTTTTTTGATACAGTTCTTGTGAACTTCAGATTACGAAAATATTCAAGAGCTTAAAAAAATATGTACTGCGATTAGATAACTTTTTTTGTGAACGTATATATTAATTTCGGACACACATATCGATGGTGGTGATTAATGGAACATCGTCATCTCCTGAAAGATAGCTATATTTTTTATTGGAGCATAGTTAGGGTTATTTTAACATTCAACAAATTGCATTTTCATGCAAAATACTGGTCACTGCTGAGTAAAATTTCATTCATATATTCTATAATATAAAATTTGTCGTTCTGTGCTTGTGTTGATTAAATGAGAAAAGTCGTTACTTTTTCCTAATTCCCTCGGGTACATGAAGTCTCATTTATACTCTTTTTCAAATGTATCTAAACTTAAACGATTTTCGCAAGTTTGTGTGAATGTGGTTGGCCAATTGGTGGACATTGTAAATAAGACTTTTTTCGTGCTAACTAGTGTTTCGATTCAAATGAGCAATTATTAAGTAATAGAAAATGTCATGAAAAGTTAGCAGTCATTAGTGAGGGATATATTTTGGAAGCAAATAGTTTGACAGGCCAATAATTATTAAGTTTTATTGCCTCTTACCGCAATTGCCCTCTTAAAAGCTGCATGTCATTCTTTCATTTCAATGGTTATTACTCAAAAGAATCGTTGGATGGTAATCAGCTTTCCTACAGTGAAATGATTGGAGCGTGTCTACTCTTAAAGTTGACTGTAGAAGCCTCAACATTTTGAAATTCCACCTTAATGTAAACAAATGAAATTAACGATTCGTGTCAAATTGTGAAAGTTCACTTTCTTCCAAAATATTGCGGCAGTTGCTGCGATTGTAACTTTTAACGGAGTCATCCTTCAAATGTGAATTACAATGCAACAACTTCTTTCAAGCGTCGATAATTTAACTGGGCATTGCACTCGGCGGGACATTGAGGGATCCGGGTTCCAATCCCGATCAATCCCGGTAATGATTTTTACACTCTAAAATTTTTCACCATTTTATTTTTATTTCTGTCTGCACACCGTGTTAGCTCAGTTTTTAAAACAACAAAATATCATTCCGTCGTCTGCTTCTCACCGCTTTTGCTTTGCTATCAACGATAATTGACGCTGGTCACTTGTCCAGCTTATCACTTAAATTTACATGTTTTATTTGACGATGAAGCGTGTCTAATCTCGCTTTCACTGTGCCAAGTCGGAATTACAAAACGAGTAATTTTCTGTCTTTCTTAACCTTTATCACAAGTCAATCGGAATTTGCAGTTGAACGACGCTCGGGTTCGTGATTAGCGCAGTGGGATTATTGAAATCAAGGGAACTATTTTGGTCTGGAAACTAAAGAGGTTTCTCTTGTTAAACTCAATAGGGGCTAATCTGAAACGCCTCTTCAGTGCTTACCTAACGTTCTCCTCTTAGACTGTTTTGCCATTAAGCTAGGGTCCTTTATCTTCCATCAGAATGGGCCAAAATTAGCATTCAATTCCAATTCCAAAAGTTGTTTTAATGGGGATTATTCTTGTCAGAAAATATAAGTAAATCAGACTCAAATTTTCACTACAATCCTTTCCTAGGTACGAGGCGTGTTCATAAAGTAAGGCTCGTTTGGTCACAGGAAAAAATATACTTATATGAAACACATTTTATTGGCACTTTTAGTTAGCTACAAACCTACTTCACTTATCTACATAATCGCCGTTCACTTCTAAGCATTTTTCGTACCGCTGCACCAGCTTCTTTAACCCCTCAGCATAGAAACCCGCCGCCTGAGGGTTGAACCAATCGACAATGCCATTCCTGAGTTCCTCTTCGGTTTCGAAACGTTGTCCACCGAACCACTGTTTCCAGTGCAAAAAGAGGAAGTAGTCGCTGGGAGTAAGGTCAGGACTGTACGGTGGGTGGTTCAAAGAGTTCCCAACGACCCAAAAACTCTCGTCCACTGGACATTCTTTGCTCTTTGTGGTGGTCGGTGAGCATTTTCGGTACCCACCTTGCACGCAATGTGTGGTATCCGAGGTTTTCCGTAACAATATTGTAGACAGTAGTGCGTCCAAGTTGAGGAAATTGTTCAGTCAGGCCATTAATTGTCAATCGACGATCACATCGCAGTTTTTGTTCCACTTGCGAAACAATTTCATCGGTCTGAATACTGGGCCTACCACTTCGCTCTTCGTCATGGACATTTGTTCGTCCATTTTTAAAATCACAGCACCATTGTCTAACCTTTCCTTCACTCATAACTGTAGGTTTATAAACTAGGCATGATTTCCGATGAATTTCAGCAGCCGACAATCCTTTTGCATACAAGAGTCGTATGACAGAACGCACTTCACAGCTGGCGGGATCAACGATTGTCGCGGACATTGTTGTTTGCATGCACGGACAAGCAAACGACTTCTGAAACAAAAAAATGCGGCTATAGCTTCTCAATGAGTCAGTAGATGGCGCTGCAGGAGCAAAACTGTGCTCTAAAGCGCCAATATTTAAATATAAGCAAACGGTACTTACTTTAAGAATACGCCTCGTAGCTAAAATCCACCCTCCCACTTATTTTTTCTCTCTTGCCTCTATCAAAACCAATTACTTTGCATACTCTCCGTTGTACTAAATCCATCATGCATGTATATAACCTTCTCCAAAATCAAATATCCTTGCTCAAAGCGCTCGGTTTTGGTGAACTTCCTTAACTTATCGTCTGCTTTTCTAAACTTTAGATCTGCTAGGTCTTCGTCTGCGGACGTAATGCAGTACTGTTTTATGTCGGAGTCGCATTTAAACAATGGGGTGGCAGTGGGGATCGTTACATACATCTCCGAAGCTTCCTCGCGATCGAAACGTTTGAATTCACGACACGTAGGGTGCCCTTCCATGTGTTTGAGCCGAGCTAGAGTTCGTGTCGTTATTATTTCTGCATATGGTGTCGTCTTTATCAAACCTTTTACTTAACCGTCTTTTGCATTCTTCCCCTCACTCCGTGACCCCATTCACCCCCGTGTTTATGCAGTGACCTCCACACCTCCAGCTGACGTGCTGGATTCGGATACGCCTGCCAGGAGTTAATTAGTTGTTCAGGGATGTCGGGATGAAATGGAGCGAAGATGCTCAGACGCTTAGAAATTCAGAAGTCTTAGATGAGAAACCACTCGTCACCGCACAGAAATCCGGCTTCCTGCCTTTCCTTCCTTCCTTCCTCCTCCTCCCAAGCGAAAGTTGCCTCTTTCGAAAATGTCTACATTATTCCAGTGCATTTCCATCTTTAAAACAAACACTAGTTGCTGCACACCGCGTACCCGTTTTAACCGGATTCTCTGCAGGATATCTCGCAGGAGTTGGCTCGAACTGTGAGGCAATTTTTTCCTCTGCGGTCTTGGAGGTGTACTGTGTTCTTCATTATTACCACGTTATCGCGAATTATTCTCCGAATTTGGTGATTTTTCGCAGCCCTTTAATCTAGTCCTATCCGCACCGACCGGGTGGTCGTGAAGCTCGTGGGGTTTTCTTTTGAAGGATGAATTATTCATCGAACATTTTCGTGAATATCAATTCACTAAGGATGGAGGCAAGAGGTCTTCATGAATAGAAATGGCTGTAGATGTTGAAACCCTCCAAAATCGTATCGATTAGGACCGTAATTATGATCTATAGAAACGCCTATGAAAAATTAGGCAATAAATATGTTTGTATAGTATGCCCACGGGAACGTCAGCGTAGAAGACCGGTCCTCTTCATTCCACGTTTTATTTATATTTTTTTTAGAAAATTGAAAAATCACGCTTATTTAATTTATCTAGTTTATGAGTTTCCATGCTTTTAGCCAACGACCCGTGAATGCATATTTTAATCTCTATCAATAAATTGAAAAACCGAAAAATAATTACATACAATTAGTTTCATTGATCTCGTTAGCATAGGAAAAAATCTTATCTGTGAACACATTTAAATTTCTAAAACTCAGCGAATTCTCTTTTAATGGAAAAAGATATGCACACATAAATACCAATCGCTACGCAAAATATGTCAAATAAATAATTTTTAAACTTGAATTCTTAAATTGTCAGTGCTATGTAGCAAGTACTTTGTGAATATACACGGAGCATCAGCAAGAAGAAAGCTTGAACCCTGTGAGGATAAAATAAAAATTTCCGATTCCACAATGAAAGGATTAAAACTAGAGCAAGTGGATTCTTTCATCCCTAGGTAGTAGTAATACATAGAATGGACGAAGCTCGAACGAAATCAAGCGAAGAATAGCTCCAGCTAACAAGGCAATGGTTACAAAGAGACACCTCGTTTTTTGTTCGAATAACCTGAGTTTGCAAATCAAGTAAAAGGAAGTTGAGGAACAAGGAAGTACGTATATACAAGAGTAAAAGAGGTTGCAGTAGCAATATAGAGATCTTTATGAAGAGTTAAATGAATTGGGCACAACTTGAGGCAAATCCATTAAGTTTAAAACCTAACGGAAAGGAAAAAGAGAAAGGAAAATCTCTTGAGTATGACCGAAAGACAGGTACAGGTGCACATGTACTTAGGACAAATGTATTACGACGCTGAACAGAAAATCCGACAGCGGGTGAGGGAATTAACACTGGATAGAGGAAAATGGAGGGTGACAATAAACCAATCTTAAGATTGAAACACTGCTGACGATGAAGGTTCTTAATGAAAATAGATCGGTTAAAATGCGCCATAGTGTAAACATGGCGTATTTAAGAATAAGCTGGATTGGAGTCCACAGGAATTAATTAAAATTAATTTAATGTACGAAATAAATTAGTCGCCATTGAAATTCACGTATTGACATGTGAGAATATCATCACCTTTCTTGGATTTATTAATGAGAGCGTGACTTTTTTTGAAGCTCATACTCAAGCCCAACTTCAACTTGATTTACACGCGTAGTAATTTGATAATTTTCATTATTTCAAGCATCATGTTGGAAGGATGCAAAATGCAATAATCCTATGAACTACAACTAATATGTAGTTCCTCGTAAACACCCTCTTAGGGTGTCGTTCTGCAGTTCTCTTTTATCTTGGATCATATTATTCTAAATGTATTCTAATTCCCCTCTCGATATTGCACGGGGAACTAAATATTAGTTGTTATTATTAGGGTCATTGCATTTTGCACCTTTCCAACATAATGTTTGAAATTATGAAAAATATCAAATTTCTAAGCGTGTAAATCAAATTGAAAATCTAATAGAATCCAAAGCAAAGAAAAAGCGTATCAATTGGACAGCATTTCTCTTTTATAGTTTTCAGATACAAATCAAAAGATAAAAACTGCAGAAGGCTACTTAAATTAATCTAGGCCTTCCTCTTATGAAAGAGAACTCGATTTTTACGGGCATTTTGGAGAAGAAATCGGTATTTATAAATGCATAAAACAAAAACAGTATGGCAATGTTAATGTCAACGTTAGGTAAATGGGTTAGTGAAATCAATTACCGTAGTTAATCGAAAACGTAAAACTTTGATGGTATATGATTTTGTTACCTCAAAAGCTTCCACTTTATTCTGTAGTAAATAGGTACCATTCATCTTTTATAATACAATGGAGATGTATGAGTCTACAGATTAGTTGTTCCTTTTTATATGAAGTCAAGTGATACAGCGTGCCATAGTAATCAAAGATGAAGTTTATATTTTTTTCATTTTGCAAGAGTTAAAATGTAAGTGAATTGATGTGTGCTTATTTAAGTTATTGGACGGAGAAATCAAGAACTGACATCTTTTTTTGAACAGCAGTCATTTCAATTGATTTTCTTCAAACACTATTGTCGTTTGAATATAAAGAGTTTTAGTAGCCTCTTGAATATAGCACACGGTTACAGAGTCGAGAGCTCGGGTTCAATTCCTGGTGACTTCACATGTTTGTGTAACCCACCCACGTTCACGTATCCACTTGCCCATGCTGTGATTTTTCGCGTACCAGATCTTCTTAGGAAATCGCAGCGAATCAGGTTAACGGATCTGACTCTACCTACCCTGACGTGTGCATTTCAGATGCCGTATGGTGCTTTGAATGAGGTGAGCTTGAACGCAAACTTTTAAATTAATCTTATGGTGGTCGAATTAATAACAAACATACAGATCTGTGCTAACAGTTAAAGATAAGTGGGGTAAGATAATAGTTGAACCAGAAAAAATCCAAGAGACATGGAAGGAATATATAGAGACACTGTATAGTACAGAACTTAGGCCGACAAGGTTAGACATAGAAAAGGAACATGACGTAGGAAAAGATAGCTTAGGTCCAGGCATACTCGACGATGAAATAGAAAGGGCATTAAAGGAGATGAAAGCAAATAAAGCCGTGGGGGTAGACAACATTCCTGTGGAGCTGTTTAAGTGTTTAGGAAAATGTGGGAAGGAGACTCTATATGGACTGATTCGTAGTATCTATGAGTAAGGAATCTGGGCGGAAGATTTTGTGAGATCGGTGTGAATTCCTATTTCGAGGGATTTGTTGAGAGAAATCCAATGGAGGCAGGAAAGATGGATGAAAGGCGTATTGAGCGGTAGTGGGATGTTAAAGAAGGTAATAGAGGGTAGAATGTTAAGCAAACGAGGAAAGGGCAGGAACAGGATTGGGATGTTGGACGGGATGAAGGGAGGAAAGAAGTACACAGAGATGAAGAGGGACCTGATGTAGAGTAGGTTGCTGTATTGGGTTTTGCCTGGAGGTACAAAATATTTATTTGATAGTTGTGTCCATCCAAAAACGTACCTTAACCAGTAGATTACCTAAAAAAAGTTGAATTATTAGCGAAAAAAATTGAAATCCTGCTTTTGAACAAAAATCCTTATTAATCAGCTTTCTTCCATTTTCAAAATTCTACTATTTATTTTTTTAATAAAAAACACGTTTACTCGTTGAAGTCTGTAATTTATTATTAATAAAACAAACTATTAAAATTTAAAGTACTTTCTTTTCCCTTCAGATTGTGTGAACACCGTACCATGCACCTGTAGTAGCGTGCAAAAGGCAATATTTTCTGATATTTTGCTTTAAGTTCTCTAAAATAATTCGTCATTCATTTTTGTCGGATGTGCATACTCAGTGATAACCTGCAAGTAAAGATGCAAAGAATCGTTTCTTACAGAAGTTCCCTAATTGTAAAATTACCATCAGTTAATTTTTGGCGTAAATTTAAACTCTCGGGGAGTTCCTAGTATTTTTCCTTTCGAGTTTTGTCGAGCCACGAAGTCCCCCCTCTGAAAATTAACTCTTGGCATACTACCCCATGGTACTAGATGTGGGAAGCTGATAAAATAACCGCGATAGTGATTGTAATAAGGTTTTCATACTAGTATGTAAGTAACTGAGCTATCCGGAAAATGTTGTTTTAAGGTAAGGAAGTGTAAAAGAATTTAGATTAACAAATTATGAGACTACTGTATAAGTGTGTATAAACAAAATAAATATCGAATACAATAAAGATACATAAGTTAGACGGTATTCGATCCGTTATTAATTCCGTGGTAAGGTTAAAACAGAGCAGACTCAACTCAGTTCGACAATCGACTTAATTTAAGATCATTAGTGTGCATTGAACATCACTGAGTCCTCATGCTAAACTGGTGAAGAGGACTTTTTTGACTGTTCATTAGAATGTTTGACAAAAAAGGGAAGAGATAATAGAATTGAAGGGACCAAATTGTCTGACAAAAGATTCCAGGCTCTTTTCAGCCTGTATCTTTTGTTACGTTACACATAGGCAGTAGGTTCGATATACATCAACTGTAAAATTTATTTTATCCCGGATTCATTTTTATTGGATGAGTTTTACTGTCCATGGACATTTTATCCTTTGGAATACCAAGTATCCGTCAATCCTGGACGAGGAAAGAAATGCGGGATAGAGTGAACATCAATTTTTATCGATCGGACACCATACTCCCATTTCCTTCAAGCGAACACGTGCACTTTGCCGATTTTATTACTTCATCCGCCCTTCCCGATGCGATTCGACTCTTGGGATTTCCCTCGGCTCTTCTCGAAATAACACCGGAGTGCATCGGACGACATTTTTAAGAGGGGTAATAGGGCAGATGGGAAACGAGAGGGAACAGGAGTGGAAAAAGAATGTAAGGGAAGAGAGTTAAGAGATGGGAAAAGGAAACGCAACACAAACTGTTTGCGGGAGTGGGTAGAGGGGGCAGAGAGGCGAGGTGGGGAGTGGTGAGGGGCGGAGGAAGAGACGATGGAGGCGGGAAGAGAGGGGGGTGGGAGAGTGGTGGAGTTGGGCGGGGAGGTGAGATGAGAAGATAGGGCCCGGGGAAGGGCAAGAACGAAGTTATGTTTACGGGATCCGACAGCCCGGAGGCCCTCCCGAGCGAATGCTGTCCCAGCCATCTTGGAGAATGACGCAATGCAATTGTTATGTAGCCATTACTTTGGGGTCGAGGAAAATTTCGATCTCTGGTCGCGCGAAATCACATTTCCTTCCTCCGTGTCGGGATCGGACGGGAGTGTTGTGTACACGCTGCCCGTATCCATCCACGAAGGGGTCACGGAGATTTGTTCCGAAAGAGGGATGACTCCCGCCGCCGGTGTTTTATGCCAGCGGGTGTCGTCGTGGCCCACCAGACCGCCTTGTTCCTCCCAAACATCGAGCGTCGTAACCCTTCGAGTGTTATTCACGTGGAAGCATAACGTGAAGACTATTATTATATTTTTTCAGTTTTGCCATCAGCAATAGTTACCATTATCGCCGATGCTTTTGATGCTAATCATGACTTGCGAATGAGGAAGAACCTCGAAAGTTTCCTTCAAAAGCAGGTACAAACTCAAGAGTGTGGGACAAGTTAAAAGACATTAGCATGTAGCGGTGCCGAATCTGAATTTTGTGTTATTTTTTTTTAAGTGGGAAGGATTGTGTTATGTATGGAAATGAACTTCGGGAATAGATGTCCAGATATCTGGGACAGTTCTGTATGCATGAGCGTTTAACACTCCGCTGACCTCATCTGAGATCACTCCTCCGAAAATAGACACATGTGCGAACTGGCCCATTCCCGATTAAACAATGGAGCGAGACCGAGAACGAAATGCTGCTCTTCAATCAACGTTTATTGTTTTCGAGTCCGATAGAGACGGAATGCGTAATCTGGGTCCGAGGAAACAAGAGGCCCAATGACTCGGCGCCGAAAAGTGGAAGGAGCGGAACTCCTCGGAACAGGGCCGACGCGAGCAATGCCTGATAATCTACGGAGGAACTTTTCGAGCTTATTTCCACCACCTTCCCCCGGGAACTCCCACCGAGGGCATAAGGTCCCTCGAAAAGAGAAAAACGAGAGACTTAAAGTAAGAAAGGCGAAAGAAGGGAGAAAAATAATGTAATCCTGGAAGGAAAAAAAATATGTCTCCGTGCTTCTCGAGGTTGATATAAAATCTGGAAATGTAAAACTTTCCCCAGCCTCCCTTCTCAGTCACCGCACGACGGAGTTATTGCACCGAAACAGCAAAAGTGTTCGGGGCTAAGGGAGCGTGGGGGGAGGAGAGACTCCGGAGTCCGCCGTCTTTTATAGCCGTGACCCGGCCTGACCTGTCCCCTGCCTACCCGCGCGCGGCGGGCGCCTGAACTCGATGATTTTATAATGCGCCCTCGGTCGTGCCGGGCGTGTCTCCTCCCAGCGCATTTATGGCCTCCTGGTGCGTCCCTTAATTTCCGAAGAGCAGCACCGCTCATAGGGCGCACGGGGCCCCGGACTTAAACCGTAGGAAACGCGGCCGAATCTCGGGAGAGATTCAAAACTTGAGCAAATAATATTATATTCTATCAGATATTTTCGTCAGCAGATGACGAAGAGCGGCGTCGGAGGACGTGGAAATGTCGCTCGTGTAATCGTGAGAGGGCAAAATGCACGGGAGAGGGGGGAGGGGGGAAGTGGGTGGCACCCTCTTACGTAGGAGTGAAAGGAGGACATTTTACCGGTTGCTGTAAAATCTCCCTTCTTGGGCCAAAATAGTAGGCAACCGAGATGTTTCAGGGCACATGCGAGTGAAAAATAATTTTGCACTTAAAATGTAAGTGTTGGCTGAACAAAGCACGCGGAAATATTTCATGGGCGTATTTTTGTGAACATGAGCGAATAAAAATGTTGCTCGATCAGGAAAATTTATTTTTGAGTAATAAAAATATTACACACCATTCCACTGAGGGTGGTGGGCTGTACGCATGGTTGAAAGGAAAGAAAATTTAAGATGATTATACCAGAAAAAAGAATTTCCAAATCCAAGGGAGAAAATTCCTTAACTATCGTTAATTGGATAACTGCTGTACAGTAAAGTGTCAAAACAACTCAGCCCTACGCACCCAAGGAAGTGGCAAGTATTGTTTCTCAAAATTTGTCACAGGGACCACTGTTATTAATTGTGAGCGCGTCCAAGTGGTGGGTTTGAGGGCGGAGGGCGATGCAAAATTCCGTCTGCTTGCTACCCAAGAAATTCACCTTTCGATGTAAGCCTTTCTGTACCTTATCAAAAAGTGATAAGACGCCTCCCCGAATAACCATTTGTAGAAAACAAGCAACTAACTAAAATAAATGCAATAAAAATAAGTCATCAAAATTATGTATATGTATGTGTGTGTATATAGACTATGTAGAAGCACTCACGATAGTATTATAATATAATATTTGTACGGCACAATAGAACGAAAAAATAAAATAGATAGAAATATAAGTATATAAAAACAAGGGATACGGACGAACACAGTTGTGGAAGGCGGAATCGAGCAGATGACAAGTCCAAAGTATTTATTTCCCTGACTGGGACTTGAACCACGGATCTTTCGACTTTTCGGGCCGATGCTCGAACCACTTGACCTATAGCGTTTCCTCGACAGTATACCCCTTTGTCTACACTGGGGGTGTATACATTTCGATAAACCATTGTGTGAGCTCTCCGCATTTGCAATTAATATCCAGGTCATCATTCCTATGGTTTTTTCGTCGCATCTCTTCACTCAGTTCTTGTATTAGTGTTCGTGTAGTCACGAAGAGAACTTTTTATTTCATTTATTCCTTTCCCTTGGCATCTGCCGTAACTTGTCCATGCATCTCTTCCGGAGTTTGACTCTGTAGCTCCTCCCGTTCGTTTTCCACTCAATGGACGTCTTAATCAGGTCAGCTTGTCCCAACATGTATCCAGAAATATGAACGCCTCTTCTTTTCAATTTGTTCGTCAAACATTTTCTCTTCTCCTACTCTTCGCAGATCATCTTCTTTAAGCATTCGATCCATCCATTTGTTTTTTTTTTAACGTTGTACTGTTTCGGCAGATTTCTATTTCTCCTCCTTATCTTCAAGCTTTAAAAATCAAAATTTTAATTTAAAATATTGTATTACTCTAATGAAGGCAAGCCCAATGAACTAATTATCCTGTTTCCTAAAACTCTTCCACTTGTTCCAGTGTGTTTTTCCGTAGACATGCTTCGAGATGTACTCATCTCCCCTACTTCGACTGTAGACCATTAACTTAGTCATACTTTTGTTTATCTTGACATTGTTCTTTTTCGTTACCTTCTGTAGATCGGCTAGAATCCTTGTAGCGTCTTCTTTCTTTTCTGTCACCAAGGCATTTTCAAATTTCAGCATCTGTAAAAAAAATCGTCATCTTCAAAAAAATGTCAGCATCTGTAAACTCGTGCCACCTCTCTTATCTTTACTTGATCTCGTTAATTACCTTCTCAATACGCACATAAGACATCAATGTTCAATTAGCCACTTTTCCTTACTCCTTCCTTATTTGAGCTTCTTTTCAGCTTTCACCGAATGTATTCACTGTTGCCTACTCTCCAGAAAGAGTGTGCATCCATCTCCGGTCTTTGGAGTTCATTCCAATTTCCATGATGATATGTAGCATCATATTGGATGAGTCTGAGAGATAGAGAGTGAATAGATTCTCTAATTCCTCGACTTCTTCCTAATCCAAATTGATCGATCCTCTCTCAAGCACTCATCCGTTTTCTTCTTCACTCTTCGGTATATTATTCTTGCTAGAACCTTCAATGCATACGCTGTCGAACTAATTTTTCTGAATTTTTCACATTTTTCTTCCTTTTTTTGTAATTGGACGATTAAATTATACCGAACGGATTTAATTTCTCAAGTACAAATGCAAGTATTTAAAAAATAGGTTGTATATTTATGTCAGGATCGTATTCTTGATTTGTTCTTCATCATTCACAATTGTATATCCTCGATCCCTTGTGCCTTGTTTGTCCTTTTCCAGTTTTTCAGTCTTTAACTGCGCCATCAAATTCAGGCTGAAGAACATTGTCTCATTTCTTATTATTGACGAACACATCCTCTATTTCCAGTTTTCTTGCTTGCATTTCATCGTGCATTTCAACATATGGATCCTCCAAATGCTCCTTTTGTCACTTTCCTTTGTCTTAAACTTCAAGGGGGATCGGGATGGTGCGGTGGCTAACGTACGGGCTTCCCACCGAGAGGGCCCGGGTCCGAATCCCGGCGGGGACAGATATTTTTCAGTGGTATCCCGATCCCTACTTGAGGTGCATTGTGGAGGGCACTTTGAGTGAGTACGCCGTCCGTCGGATGGGACGTTAAGCTGTGGACCCCTTGGCGCCTTTCGTTATGAGCAGGCTAATGCCGACGCCGGGTTTCTCTCCACCCTTCATCCTTTCCTGTAATCCCTAATGGCGCAAATGACCTGAGCTGTCGATCGCCTCCCCAACAAAACTAACTTCAACTTCAATGAGATTTTCACCCTTTCTATCCCTATTGGAGTTGATAGCTGATCTACGTTCATTGAACAAGTGTCTCACGGTTCCGTAAATTATTTCAACTTTTCTTTGTGCAAGATCGCACTTCATGTCTTCGGGCAGGTTCACCCATCTCTGTCTCTTCTCAATTTCTTGATGATCTCATCTATCTTCCTCCATAGCATATCTTTCCTTCCTCAGTCCTCTAGGTTTTCTACTTTCTTCTGATTATAGCACTTCGTCAGCGATCCATGGTTTCCTTCTCGTATGTTTCTTATGGGCTATATTATCCTTCGCGGCTACCAGAAATCCTGTCTTCATTTCTTGCCATATTTTTCTTCAATCGATCGGGTGCTGTTATACTTACCATTTTTTTTCCTATTTCTGCTGGAAACTAACTTTGGCTGAGTTTCTTACACTCTGTCTAGCATCCATTGACTTTACTAATTGGAAACATTTTCTCGGATATCGTGTTTCGCGTACTCCTTCCATCGTTGGGTCCATTGAGACCTGAAGTCCCTATAGCTGGTGCGACTGATAATACGGTCGCCCTGCCGTGCTCATGGCCGTGCGAGATTCAATTTTATTGCATATTACGTGAATTCTTCTCGAGAAAATGTAAATTATTTATTATATCTTATTGTGAACAAAATGCGGGTTATGTATGTCATCTGATATTCATGAGTAAATACATAGGTATTGTCAGCGTCGGGAAAAAAGATGCACCTACGGACCTCAATTTCCGGGTAAACGGGGTACACCTGGTAATCAATAATACAACTTAAAAAGATTTTTTTAAATTTACTCAAAAAAAACTCACATCAGTTCACCAATCGATTAAGTAGGAAAACAGAAATCTGGCGGATTAGGGCAGGAAAAGCTTAGGACGGCTAAAAGAAATTAATAGAGGTAAATCATTAAAATGGCCTTGGATAACTTAAACTTGAAGAGTAAAATTCCTTTATTTTTTTAAATGGCTTTTTAATGTGACATATACGATAAAATTGTATGCATTGCATAATGGTTTTGTATTTCACCGGAATTTTGCGCTACTACTTGGATCTTATTTAATCTCATTAGTCAGCGAGGATTAATGGATGAACTTCAAAAGTATATTGAGAGTTAAGAATTTGCTAGATCTGATGGGGATCGGAAGAACGCCATTACCAGTGGCCAAATGGATAAAACGCCGGGGGCCTGTGTCAAAATTACCGGGATTGGATTTTTTTTCATTGCCTGCCGAGGTGTCGATTGCATGAACTTCAGTTTGTTGTTCATCGTCAGTGGAACTAAAAATTGAAGGCGACCACTCGAGATATTTCGGCCAACAGGTTAATTCGACGCTGAAATTCCTTCCACGCTTACGAGGTTCCCGGTTATTTGTCCGGTAGATATTAGTCGGCTACACTCTTAAACGAATCGAAAGCAACTACCTCAGCGTATCTATGGTGTTCAAAACAACTTTTATTGATATCGAATGCAGTGTTAATTACCCAAGTAACTACGAACACAATAATGAGAAACCAGGAGTAAGACGATACATCTCATCTGTTTAGACGTGAAAGACATCCCTTAGATGCTTTTTGGCACAACCAAATGATTTAGAGCTAAAAAGCACGTCATATACCGAATTTCAGGTCACTCGCACCATCGTCTCCCTTCGCTCCTCTTCCATTCCTCATCCTTGGTCTCCTGATAACATTTTCTCGTTGCATTATCAATATTTATGTGTCCTTCACCATCTCCACTCCTCAGTATTCGTTTTCCTTCTTAGTACGAGGCCGGCATAGCTTACTTTTCTCTTCTGAATCTTGTTCAATTGTGTTTAAATTAATCTTATGATGGTCGTATTAATAAGAAACTTATGGCGGGCACTAGTTAAGTAAGTAATATTATATTAGAGCAGAAATGTATGATCACCGTCAAGGACTTCATTAGTATATTTAATGAATGATACTGAATATGCCTCCGTAAATCTATTTTCTCCAATATACCTCTGTAGGATTTCCAGACGAAATATACTGTTAAAATTGTGTCAAAGTATAAATAGCTTCCGCGCTTCTTTGGTCTCTTTCAAAGTTTCAAGTGCGTGGACTTTAAAAAATATGGACGATAATTTTACTTTGAACGTCGGTGGTAGTATGCAGCCGCGATTTCTCTTAAAAGCCATTTAATCTTTTTCAAGCAAAAATAATTGGAAAAAGCTATGTATTTTTCTCTCTGTGTTTGAGTAACTATTCATGTAGCAATATCCTCCAGATCTTTACAAAGTACAGTGAATGGAAACTGGTAAAATAAAATAAATAATAATTTTATTCAATGCACGAATGCATGAGTGGGCACTGTCGAGTGCAGGGAGCAGCACAATGGGTCTCGCTGGCGATCTATAGAGAGCTCCTCCCCTTTTGGACACCTTGTTTGACCTTAATTCAACCAGGTAACGTCACTGGAGAATTGTTCCCGTAAAATTTTATTTTTTTTCCATGCAGTCTTTCAGTATTTCCTCGCTGACGTCCCGAAATTTTTATGTTAAGAGTTAAATTTATTTGAAAATCTTGTAGATAAGTATTCTTTTTTCAATATCGGGGCCTAAAAATAAATTAAAGTTTATATATTTCACGGAAGTATCCCTTCTACTCTTCTACGAATTAAATTATACGATATTACCAATTACATGATTGTAATAAAGACGAAAATCATGTTTTTCAACACATACGTTTCGTGGTTTTTGTTTTGTAACTTTTGTTATTTGACAGATTACTTGTTGTTTTAGAGAATACATGAATACCTTAATAATTGCCTATCTCATTTTTGCTACCGTCGTTCATGCATTTGCCTCATCTACTTTTTAAGTAATAGTTAACAAATTATGCCGGTGCTATTTATTTGAGACAAGCGTTCGAATTATTTAGTTGATAAGTGTATGTGTTATCCGTACTTTTTCTCTGATAAATCATTTTTATCGTTATAATATGCAAGCCTATTAGATTATCTATTCACCAGTTATTCGTTTGCTCAGTGACGCATTACTTGCCCAAATTCCCATACTCTGTTACTTTTAACGATTAAAGAGTCACGAAGAATTTCCTTCACAGTGTGACTCCCGTGTATTGAAGAGGTTTTAGAGAGAATTCTTCCACGCGCATGCGGGATTCTAATGTTGGATATCGAAGTCGGTTTGCAGAAGAAATATTTCTTCCACAACAGACCCCTGTGAAATTCATACACGAATATTTTGAAGTTAGGATTGCCGTCCGCTTCGCTGGGTCGAGTTTCCTTGAAGGACCCTCGTGTGAACCTTCCCGTTCTCCTTTCCTTCCTCGTCAGAAACCGTGTTCCCCCAGTCATTGTCACTTGCACAGGGACAAATGAAAGACTCCACCCTCCTCCACCTTTGGCCTTTGGGTGTGAGTGACTCCTCGGGGCTCATTCATCCGAATGCGCTCCGCGGAAAACGTCACTTAAAAAAAAGTTCTCGCGCGACGCGCAGTGGCCCTCTCTCCCTCGGAGGTTGAAGCACCCACGGATCGCGAGCACTTGGCAGACGTACGCGCTGCTCCTGAATGTACCTCTCCACAGGAAGTCTCTCCTACAACCCCTCCCTCCATTTGCTTCACTTTCTTTTTATGGAGTACGGCGTCCTTCCGGGGCATGCAACCTCTCGTTCTTCGGTCTTAGTGCATAAGGAGAGTGCACAACAGCTTGAGTCATCGTCAATGGAATCTGCAGAGCTCGACTCGGCGGTGAGCTCAGCCTGTGTTGCTTCGTCAGAAACTGCTGATGAGAGACAATTTCCTTGCGAGGCTCCATAGAATCATCTTTGTGAGCGGCAGAATACTGACTTTCTTGCTATTCATCTTTTGACTGACTTTGCGCGTTTTCGCCTTCGGTTCCAGGCAGTGGGTGTACGCGCGCCAATGATAAGGAAGAGGAAATGTGTAAGGGTTTAAGGGACTGTAGAGATGGAATGCAGAGCTCTAAAGACGAAGTAATCGTGGGTCCTTCAAGGGATGAATGGATCTGCACCCGTTTATGTTTGTTTTAGCACCATTTCTACCTTAATGTTTCGCCTATTCATGTTCCCATCGGCTGCAATCCCAAATGCTGCAAAAGGAGTTAGAGCTAACCGAGTGAATGAATCTTTCCTCCGTAATACTTTTCAATAGCTTTAACCTAGCTTTAAATTTTTAGTTTTCATCATTGCAATCCATTTTTATTAATTTTATCTCTTTTTATCTCGCTATGTCTTTAACAGAAAGAGGATTTGGGATATTTTATCTCCGGACTATCGTTGGAAGTCCTCCATACGCGAAGGTACCTACTTTCTCTCGGACGAATCCTCAAAGCCCTTCGCGTGCAATGTAGATGCAGGCAAACATGGAACAATATAGCAACGTTTCCTAACCTTCGAATCGCTTCAACTGAGTCCATATAGAGAAAACCGATTCTTTTTTTAAATCGGCTTTCCCTCAATGTTACGGCCCTAGAAACACGGAACGATGTCCTCAACGTACAAGATTTAGTGGAGTGGAAGGAAAAAAAAATATTTTTGCGTTCTGGGGTCAGCGCGTGCGGTCAGACGGTCTTCCATATCTCTCCATTTTCCCTCGGTCTACTCTCTTTTTTCATTCGTGGCGAGCGAGGAGGCGGAGGATCGCGTGTGTCTCGGAGTCTCCCGGAATGTTGTCGCATGCCGTACGATAGGCCCGGGTCCTCCCATAAGGGTGGTTATTAATAATGCTCGCACGCTCGCATAAAAATCCCCCTTCCCTCCCACCCTGGTAACGTTCCCTCACCCTCCCTCTCCGCATTCCCCGCCCAGACCCAGTTCACCGCAGCGCAGGGAGTGGACGAGGAGCATCATACCACCGCGCACTCTGGAGGGTATCTCACGGCTCACTCACTCACCGTTGGAACCGAGCTCCTGGAGAAAATGCGACTATTTGGAAAACTTTAACACTCACATCTGAACGAACGAATTGGAATTGTTCAATGCTGTGGCCAAACAAACAACGATGACTTGCCCCGAGCATCCTAATGATAGTGTCATGCGCGGGATTGAATTAAGTTAAAGATTAAGTGATTTGCAGTTGAAATTACAGTTTTGGAAGAGCGTCCACGGAGAATAACACGAAGGTTTATGTAGAGCTTGTGAAAATGTAAAAAGCATCGTACACAGTGAGTTAAAGATTTCGTTTTCTTTCCTCCAATAATAGTAATTTCAATCACATGGTAATCTGAAAAACCTTCGCTGGTATGGGTTTCATTTCGCTGGTTTCACACATGGCACGGGGTACATTTCATTTCTTTAAAACGTTTAGGCCAAGTACTGAGAATTCATGGAATTCCACTTATACTGTTACGAAAATATTTGCGTGCACCAACGATGGCCCAATTACGTTTCAGCTACTGCTTAACTCATGCAAGTCTAGGTGTTAGTAATACAATAGTTGCACAGCAGGAGTCTCTGTGATACGGTAGAATGATGTCTAAAAATTAAGGTATTCTGTTTACAGACTTAGCTAATGTCTATCTGGGCTACTTCTATAGAATCAGCCTTTAATTCAATATTAGGCGTGTAACTGATTCCCAACCTACCTCTTCTCCATTTCACCGAATGATTTCTAGTCGTGTTATCGTAGTTGATGGGCCAATCGGTTACCAACTGGAAGGTGCTCCCAAGTTCAAATCTCCCTCATTCCTTCTAATTTTGCAATTATCACCTAAATCTTCGAATACGTTTTTAGCTGTTACATTCCGATTTTCACACAGAATATGTTGAATAATCCATACTTATCCTGTTTCCCCATTAACCAGGCTCCAAAAATCTTCCCTTTACTATCTTATATGCTTCCATAAAAAATTCCAAAAGCGGCAATTCGTGGCTTTTTCAAACTACTCTAATGTATGCTCTTCTGTTTTACTCTGCGGTTTGATCTTTTTGCTTCTTTCTACTTCTATTTTACACAACAGAAACGTGAAATTAATTAACTTATGTTTCTTTAATCTTGTGAATATAAGTGTTTGCGGATGTATGTTGGGTAAAACTCATGGCGGCGGAATGAAGCCAACTAATGTGGTTGCTTCCTTTGTCATCCGTGCGGAGCCATAACCTATTATCCAAAAAATTCTATTTCATCTCAATGGGATTAGAGTTTTTTTACGTCGGAACATTCGCATGCGCCACTGTTTATCTTCTTAGTCCGGGTAATATTTTCACAATCGTACGGAACACATCGACTGGAATGTAAATGCAGAGTTAGATAGAAGGAAGTACAAAGAGTTAAATGATAAATTGAGATGGTAAACAAGTAGAGCAAAAGAAGCGTTGTGGAAGACGCAGTGCGAGGATATGGAAAGTTTACAGAGGAAGGATGAAATTAGTGCACTAAACAAGAAGGTTGAAACACTATCGGAAAGTAATAAAGGAAATTGTGTTACCAATTAGAGATTGGGCGAAGAGAATTCTCGTTAGACCAGGAAAGATCCAAGGGAAATGGAAAGCACCTAAAGAAGAACGGTATTGTAAAGGGCTAAGGGCAGCAAGGTTAGACAGAAAAAGGGAATGTGACGTAGATGAAAATAGCTTAGGTCTAGACCTACTCAACGGTGAGATAGAATAGGAATTATGGGAGATGAAGTCAAATAAGGCCGTCGGGATAGACAACATTTCTGCGGAACTACTTAAAGGTTTAGGGCAATGTGAAAGGAAGAGAATATATGGACTGATTCGTAACATTTATGAGGAAGGAATTTGGCCGGAAGAATGTGAGATCTGTGTTGGTTCCTATTCCGAAAAAAGTAAAAGCCACGTCGTGTGAGGACCACAGAGCAATAAGTTTGATTTCCCACGCAGCTTAAGTGGTTCTCAGGCTCATCAACAAAAGGGTGGAGGGTAGGGCAAATGATTACTTAGGGGATGATCAGTTTGGGTTTAGGAAGGGAAGAGGCATGCGCGATTCCGTTCCAGAAGTAAGATAACTAATCGAGAGGAATATAGAATACAATCAGGACGTATTTGCATGTTTCGTACGCTTTTTATGGAGTAAATTGGGAAAAATTTAAAATTAAGAATTAGTATATTGCAAAAAATAGGAATAGATAGGAGGGACAGGAGGCTAATCTGCAACCTGTACATGTCTCAGACTGTTCAGGTGAGAGTGGCGGATGGCAAGTACTGATGGGCAGTGTTATGAAAAGGAGTAAGGCCGGGTTGTCCATTACTACCTGTGCTGTTCCACATATAGTATGTAGAGGAAATAATCAAAAAGGCATGGGAAGAACTGGGGATAGGCATGAAAGTCGGCATAAAATCAGTTGGATTTGCTGATGATCAAGCTCTAGTTTGTCAGTCAGCTCGAGGGCTGCAAAAATTGCTGAGTGAATTGGAAATTCACTGCGTTAGATATGGAATGAGAATATAATTAAAAAAAGGTCGTGCGATTTTTCAGAAAGAGGAAGGCTGAGTTAAAAGTTTCAGTAGGACAAAAACTAAAGCAGGAGGAACAGTTTGCGTATCTCGGAAGTGTTTTGGACCAACATGGTCTCAAGTAGTGGAGACATTAGGAAAAGAATTGCGTCAGGCAAAGTAGCTTTCACAAAGAGACAGTTGTTGACAGGGACATTGAGCAAGGATGTTGAGAAAAGCCTCTTTATGACTTTGATATGGAGCGTAGTTATGTACGGCCCGGAAACATGTTCATTGAATCAAGATGATGTCTTCGAGTAATTTAAGTCTTTTATAAAGTGGGCGTGGAGATGGTTTGGAAAAAGATGAAGTGGACAGAAAGTAAAACAAATGAGGAGGTGGTAGTTATGGAGGGGGGCGGAGGATATGGGATTGATGGGAGAAATTCTAAGGAGACAGAAATAATGGATTGAAAGCATATTAATTGGCAATGAGATTTGAAGACAGTGACAGAGGGGAGAATGTTAGGAAAATGAGGGAGGGGCAGAAATAGGATAGGGATATTGGACAGATTGAAGGGAGGAAGGAGGTTTACGGAGATGAAGAGGGACCTTGTTGTGAAGTATGATGTTGAGTTGTGTGTTGTTTGGAGAGACATGGTATTATTTTGGCAGTTGTGGCTACACAAAATTACTTTAACCGGTAGATTAAAATAATACATCGACTAAAATCCAGGTACACCCAATCACTTAAGTTTTCCAGTCAAAATCATCTTGTCGAATAGTGGATCGAATGATGTCTCCTTCTTCGCGGAAGATCACAATATTCCTCTGTAGAAAAATATTTGAGTCCTATGCTCAAAGAATAAATAAAAAATGGTGTAATTGGTTAATTATATTCAATCTTTAAAAATATCTATCTTGATTCTGTGGCCCTTTGACCGGTTTATGAGACTAGGTCGTTCGGAGTTCATTCTGCCGCATATACTTTCGGTCTAAATGTAATCCAATCACTGACTTAACGTCCGAAATTCTTAAATTTTCCATATTTAATGTCAATACCCACTTTTCTCCAGGAATGGTTATATTATTTCCCTGGTACCTCATTCTTTTAATCTGGATACGTTAAAAGTAGGCCAACCGTGATTCGATAGTTTTCCTTAATCCTTTCATTTTTCGGAAGTATCTATCTGTTAATAAATTCAATGTGAAGGATTTAGTTACTTCTAGCAACGTATACTATAAATTTAACCTTAGCCTTGCATTAAATGTTTTCATTTTGGAGATCAATTATAAAAGAAATTATGATAAAAATAGTCCAGAGGGATTCACAACTGTTTAAAATGATTTCTCTCCAATATGGAAAGTTTTCACCAAGCTAAGCCTGAAACTATGCGGTTTATTTTCACTTCGACAAAAATGGCCATTTTAAAAATATGATTTGGAAAGATTTTTCGAACAGTTTCGGGAGTGTCATAAATATTACTGTCAAAATGGGGAATATGTCTTCTGAAAATTCCCACGTGGGCGTTTAACTGGTCGACTAATACTTAATACTGAAAGTATTTATATATTGTAATTGTGTATCATAAGACTTCGACTGTTACCTTTCGAATCAGTTCAAAATATTCAATTTCTCTCCTTGTGCAAACAGCAACTTCATTTTATTTTAAGAAATCTTTTCTCGAGATACTTAAGACTGTTCATGAGAGTCGTAAAGAAATAATTAGAGCCTTTTGTACTAGCCAAATCAAATTGAAAACTTTATGAGGTCGTCGTGCCAGCAGTGTGATACACGAATGTTGATGAGAAGAATGTAGCCTAATTAGATAATAAAATGGAGGAGCAAATTAATTGGTTGGGTATAGGAACGGATTAAATGAAAATAAGGGTTTATATCAACGGTGAGGATGTAACGTACCATCGGCATTAGAAAGGAATACAGAGCGCACCTAGGAGATTGAGGAGGAAAAGACGTGATGCCAAATTAATGAGTTCTACATAAGGTAATCGTTGTATTCCAACTTTTTTGGATAATCGTGGTGTGATTATAGTTTCTAATTAGCATCTTACAGTTAAGGTTAAATATAAATTGGTCGAATATGATTGTTATATCCTACTTTACGGCCACATAGTTCAATATTGCGATGTGGATCAAGGCCTGAATATTGGGATTGACTTTGCTTTGTCTTGAAACCGCTGCTTTATTTTTCAAAACAAACAGGGCTTGTATACTGTATTATAGGAAAAAGTATGTGTTTTTATTCTTTTGTCCAAGTTGAACAGAGCATCTCCCAAACTGATACCGTTTATAAATTTAAAATGTTACCAAATATTAGAAAATTAACAACAGTGTACTCAATTGAGTATTTAAATGCTTAATGGTCAATGCAAGAAATATATTGTTGTGTACAGAGTTCTGAGTAGAGTAAATGAAAAATAATTGAAAAAAATAATATTTTATCGCCGCGAATTATGTTCGTCGAAAGCCCATATTGTTTATAATTTTGTTGTTTTCGATAAATTCCTATCGGTTTATTGAATGAATGGCCACTTCAATCGTGAGAATTATCTTAATTTGATTGCATTTAGTGTATCAACTCTCTCTCCCCTGCACTCATCCTCCTCTAATTTCTCCCTCTCATTAATATCCTAACTTCCTATGACATTATCTCATTCAACCTTCAGCACCCCACTACTTCCCAGCATCTCGGCCACCCACTTTGCCTGCTTCAAATGCCCCCAACAGGTAGTTCCCTTTCCCCGACAAACGTAATACTCTTTTTCTCACGATCCATGATCTCTTTTTCTGGCTTTTCCGCCATCTTATTTTTCCAATCCTTCTCCATTCTCGCATCTTAATAGCTGTGAATCCTAAATCTTCACATTTTCTTTGCCTCTTTACTTGAAAGAAGTTCTTTCATCAGATCCATCGTCCTCAATTAGGGTACCAATGTCATTAATTAGTTTTTTTTAATTACCTTCATTCCTGGTTAATCACAATTATCTTACGGTGCGCTCAATAATGGTTGCAAATCCTTTTCACAAGGGATGACTTAAGCCTAATCATCCGAACACCAAATAAACTTAATTAGCTCCCGCCTGCTTTTAGTTTCCACGCACCCCTGCTTACTTGCCCTTCTAAAACATCTCAGTATCTCCAGCGCTACTTACTTCCCTGCCTATCTTTGTCCTTACTAATCCTCAATTCACTACCCTTATTTTCGCAGTCCGGTTCGTAAAAAGATTTCAAATAAAACGCATACACCTCCAATGTACTTAAATAATATGCAGGAATGTCATTGACTTTTTCCACGTCACCCTTACGAATTCTTCAAAATCCACTGAACCATTACCAGGATGTGCTTAATTTTACAATCATCATTTTAAAGAATAATATTAATTCCCAACCTGAGAGTTTTTTTCCTCGAGCTGCGGCGTGTATGTATGCTCGTGGAAAGGCTTCCCCAGGTTTATTACCACAATTAGACGTCGCCACCAACGTTACGCCTATGGCAGTCCCCTGTGCACTCCTCTCCCCGTGGACTCGAGTTGCTACGTCCTCTCCATGTTTGCTCACTGTCGGGCCGGGCCCGGACTAATGTCAGCATATCATCTCCTCGCAAGCAAAGAAAGGGAGCTAATTGCGCGACGTGGTACGAGGAAATGTTTATATATTCTGAGCCGAGCAGTTAGCAAGGTTATCATTAGGCACAGCAAAGTGCAGACCACAGCCTGTTGTTGCTATTTAAGCCAACTGCTATGGTGATAAATAGTAATTGTATAGATATTTGATTCATATCATGTCCACAGTTTTCAGTGATGACAACTGGCAGCAAATTGTTTTTCGATTTTTACTCGAAATTGTCATACCTCATACACATTAGATGCCTAATTATGTGGCTTAGTTTTCATTTCTTTTTTAATAAGTGTACAGTCTTCTTATTTTTTTTCACGCAAATTTCAAGACGGCAGTCTATCCAACGAGACGATCACTTTAGTCTGAGAATTCCGCATATTTTTCAGTTTTCTATTTTAATGGTTGGTTAAAACGTTTGCGAATATGTTTTGTGCGTTCAAACCTTGCGTCCAATTGAGTGGTTGGAAAAGGTGTCGAATTATGCTACTCCAATGAATGTGTGTAAAAACTTTTATGTTTTTGCACGCAGCGCCTCAAATTCCTCTCCTTACATTTTAACATCACGAAAGGAAGAAATTTAATAAGGGAAGAGTTCCCATACTGGATGTCTATGAGAACGGCGACACTCGTGAACCGGAGTCGTTACCTACTTAGAGCACGGCGGCACACGTATCACGAACAGCGATACGAATTCGGCTCGGCTCATCCGACCTCCCATGCCCCGAAGCGGGGCGCACTCATTCCCCGGATCTTTGTCCCGAGGGCGCTCTTCGCTTCCGTCATTTTTTTTTGTTCGTCTAAAGAACCGTCTTTCGCCTTTCCACTCGTCCCCGTACCCTTCCCCCGCACTCAGCGCGACAACTGCAGAAAGCAACATCCTCTAAAATTTAAAGGGCATAAAAGAGTCCGGAATCAACGAGTTCTTTCCAGCGGAAGACGACGTTGCAATGGCGATGCCGAGTGCTGCAGAGAAAATAAAAACGCAATTGGGATGCAAAAATGAAACGAAGGCTGAGTTATGCAGCACGCGATCAAATAATAGAGCACCATGTTGAGGCTATTCACGTGTCTTCGCCGACTCTCTCCCTAACTAACATAGAATAGTGGGGGGGGGGGGTAAAAATTCTTGGCTCTTGAATCGTTCATCAAAGGATCTTCTCTTTTTTTTTTAGCGTCGAAATTGGCCCCGTTGTGCCATGAATGCTATATTCTTGTACTTTAATCCGACAAAAACTTTAACTCGGAGCCAGATTACTCCGCTCCAAAGTTAATATAAAGGTTATATACGTTTCTACGTGGATTGAAATGCGTGCGGAATTGAATATCAGATTCGCGTCGTCAATAAAAAAAACCAAAAAAGTTTAAAATCTTAGTTTTTCACGTTAATTTAGTCTATAAGTGGAAGTAGTTGTGCGTGTTGGTTGAAATTTTTCATTTTATTGTTTCAATGACAGCCAATAGAAATTTATAAATTTTAGTACAGGCATAATTTTATAGTTGACTGAATTCTGAAACTGGAGTAGAATCTCTCTGTCTCTCTCCCTCTTTCTCTCCGATTCTGCCCCTGTTTTCTTGAAAATAGGTCAAACGATGAAATACAATGCCCTCTGAATGTGCATTTTTCGTTTTCTGCCGGAAAATAGCACCAATGGCCGTGCATATTGAGGAGAGATTTATTAGCGGGTAAATGAGTGCGATTAATGCAAGTGGACCAGTAGCTCTCATAGGTACGTACGTCCTGCCGGAGGTGGAGGCATAGCATTCCGTGCGACGGCAAATTGCAAAATCCGTTAATTTTCTTTGGGAAAGCTTTGATTTACACATTCCAGCGAAAAATTTTAATTTTCGAATAAAGGTGTAGTTTTTATCTCCGAGATCAACGATCAGAGTTGGTGTCCCCAAGGTATACTCATATTTATCACCGAAAAATATTTGAAGTCAGTAGCCTGGGTTTTACCCAAGGTTTTTATCTTTTTTTTGGAGCGGTAATGGGCTCACTTGGAAATGTTTTGGATTTGGGACGCTTCTGTTGTCACGTGTGCCCTTGTGTTTCCAAAAGCCACCCAAGGATTGTCATCAAATCTATTTCCCTGGGGTCTAACCACGGTTTTAAACAATATTTGCGTTCCAGATGGGATATCAGACCGCGACATTGGGGTCAATAGGTGGGTACGTCAACCAACTACAAATATACGACTACTACTTGTACATATAACACGCAATAAAAACTGAATTAACTACAAGGAGAGTAATGAAATGAAAAATCCGCATTATGAAAAAATTGTCGAATGAATATTTTCCGCGAAGAGTTTTCATTAAAACTGACTTTTGAATCACATTTCCGGATCTACAAGCTGCAATTCAATTTCTCGATGGGTGAAACTTATGGAATTTGTTAAATTATACGGGATCAGGAAAATAAGGGTCTCTTTCTGTCGGCGGCTCAACTGTCCATTAAGAGACAATACCACACGGTTATTTGAATATACCTTAAAATATTCTAATATAAACTTACTTTTCTTAGCTTTACTTTCATATTGATCACCAGCTGTGTATGAGGTAAACAATATTTGACATTATCTCTTCGGCAGCTTGCTGTTATCGTTATATGTCAGTATTTCCATGAATAAGACCACCCTCAAAGATTAATTTTTCAGAATTAAACTGAGTTGTATAGTTAAATAAGGGTGTTCAGTTTAATGAAAAAAATTAAACAGCCCTGGAAAAATATTTTTAATCAGGTTAATCGTATAGGCATAACGGTAATTTTTTTAATTGATATGCTGTAAGCTTTTACTCTATCGTAAGTTTTTTTGATTGTAAATTAGAAGTTTGCATACTAATGAAAAGTATTTTTCCTAAACAAAGTGAAAATTTCCGCTTTGTCCCGGTGTTTGGGAATAGAAATATAGGGATGGGATAGAGTTAATAATGTAGATTTATTAAAATAGTATTTACACGAGAACAATTATCCTGAGATTTATCTCGCTCTCTTTACATAAAATTTGTTTAGCTGATTTGTGGTACACTTTAGACTGTTCTATATTTTATCATAATTTTCCATCCACTAGTTTTTATATAATTTTCTAACTGTTTTGAGTATCAGGAATGAAACTGTTATCAGTTATTTTATATCTCAATACTTTTACATGTGATATTTTTTGGAAAAATGTTATCTACGGTAAACACTTTAAAAAATGATCGTAAACATATCTTTGGAAACTCTAATAATTAGTTGGAAACTTAGTTTTCTATCGGTGCAAAGTGTTTTAAAAGAGTTAAAACCGGAATCTTTGTGTTTCCAAGTCGACTTCCTCGTCGAGTGTAACAAACAGTCGCAGTATTCTCACATCTTCTGGCCCATCAAATTCTGAGAGACTTGGTATCAGCGTGATGCTCCTTAGCATGTAACATGTTGTGAATTCAGTCAATTAAGAGAAGTAAGTAATAGCAGTTTTGATATAACGAAAGATTATTGATGCATTTACTCAATGTTATAAGCTAAATTAATTCTAGAAATTTAATTAGCATACGTGCTGTTTGATTACGAAAAATTAACAGTTTAAAAGGTTCTCAAAATGACTTTCCTACTAATTCCCATCGCATATTTAATGTTTATTATGAGCTAACTTAAGGAAAAAATCACTTGCAGTTACCGGTTGTACTGCAAACAAACTAAATCTATCTGTGGTTAAAAAAAAACATTTTTTGCAACTTGGGATTCTCTTACCTTTTGGAGTCAACCTACGCATCCGTAAATTGCAAGACCTCATTAAAATTGACTGAAATGTACAGCCAGAGCAAACCGATTAAGTTATTCTCTTTGAACACAGCTAAATATGCTTCGAATTTCAGGTTGCACCCTTGCACTTTGACACGAGTTATGGCGCATGTAAAACTCACGTTATTTTGGGACAGGAATAAAACAAGGATTACTTCGTTTCTGAAAATACCCACACACAAACTTGGAATAAAACATTTCAAGTTTGGCATTTGCTTCGCTGAAAAATTGCTTGAAAAAACGGATATTTTAGATGGGAAACCATGGAAAGTGAGCCATATTTATAAATATATTGCAGTAGAAAACCCCATTTCCCATCTCTTTAATACATATCCCATTTCTTTTTTTATCATTTTCTAGTGCTACGCATCTCGTTTTATATTTGATTGAAATTTTTCAAGACGAGGGCAGAAATTTGTTTAAAAAAATAACTTATTTTTTCTTGTATTAGCATCTGTCTGTGATGGAAACTGTCGGAAAAAAATGGATCTCAGTAATGTTAAAAATCCATGCGGAGATCATTTTGGTGTGGTGGTTAATGTAGTGACTTTTCTCACTGACAATGAGAGCCCCCCGATTCGACTTCAATTGGCATTCCGGTGTCACTTAAGGAAGGGTTTGGAGAGCACCAGGGCGTGGGATGTCTTTCGCAAAGAGCGTCTACTTTAGCATTCACGACTACCGCAGTAAATACTGTCACTTGAAAGAGAGTTTTCTAGTTGATGGATATCTGTGTGACAAGGACCACATGTCCCGAGTGACGCAATATGACGGATTTACGCCAGTCGAATCTTTCGCGTCTCACTGAAATTTACAACGTTAGGCTGACTAACTGACAACAGCACCAGTCTCTTGTTACGAGAGCTGGCAGGGAAACATTCTGCTACCTTGCTTACCGCAATTTCAAATTGTCGCGTTTGAATGTTTTTTTTCTCGGGAAGGACGGAATTCGTCACCCAAAAAGTTTCATTGAGTTTATAGCACGGTAAAACTACTGCGAAGTTAACGGTCCCCTCGAATATTCTGATTCGATTTGGCGTTTTCTAGAGATTATAAATATACGCGCATGGCTTCCGTCTTTTCAAAACGAATCCGAGCATAAGATTGTTCCCTGCAGTAGTTATTGATCTTAGTGGCTTTGGTAGCATTTTTTGGAGTCTCTCCAGGGAGTTATGGGGGGGGGTAGGGGTCCCGTACTTGGCAAATATTCAAAGAAAGATTTGCCTCGGGGTATTACTCGAAGAATAAGGAAAGGAGCGATGAAAAATGGGCCTGCATTTTCAGGGTTATTCGTCTTTAGAATAACTTTGAATGTCTCGATCCTGTGAATGAACTGAGTCCCTCTTATCGTTAGTGGTTGATGCGTACTCCTCAGGCAGCTGAATCGGTTTTGAAACATTGGAATTTCAATTGAGTTAATTAAGGCAATTTCAGTCTTTCAAACAGTATTAATTAGTGGTTGAACCATGTTCTTGATCGTCTTTTTAGTGGTAACTCTTGCCTTCATTTCTTTTGGAGAAATCTTCCTAAGTCTTCTGGAGTTCTTTCTGGGTTGATTCCACATTTTATGCGGGGTGGAACTAACATTATTTTAGCTAAACATGTGCTCGTGAATTGGTGCACAACTGTTTCATACATCTGGCTCTATTTGTGTATCTGTGTATTCTTAATCATTACTTGTGCCCATTCAATTCAAATTTCAACTTTTGGGTTCAATCTTAATAAATATCGGTCAGTACGTCTCCCACATACTTTCATATGCAAAATATATTCAATCTTCCAGCCAATGTTCTCTGTGCATCGCTAACGAATTTATTGTAATTTTATGAAAAGTCAAATCGGTAAATTGGAACCCAGCATAATAATTTATGAGACGTTTCGTTGGAAAGGTGACAGCATTTTTTTTCATTAGTATATGTGAAGCTTGAAACAATTGAACATGTCTCTAGTTTGAGTTTACTGTTACGATTAATGAGTACATTTTCTGAATGCATATTATTCAGCCAAACAAAATTGTTTCCCTTGACAAACTTGGATGGGAAGATCAATGGAGAAGGAATTCTTGTGGACCATTTTGTCTACTAACGTGTATGTAGTCTGGAATCTTATGCGTTACTTGATGAACATTACATTCTATAAGTTTTAAAGGAAAACAAATCTCTCCATTTTATTTTTCACATCTTCAGGTGATGAAGTGTCTTCGCAATGTGACTGTAGTGGTGAATAGTGAAATAAAAACGTCGGTTATATTGTTGGCCATGCAATGGTTTTTGTTTCCGTAACATTTATAAAGTATGTACATACTCGTTGCTCTAGAAAGTTGCATTGGAGTTAAAATGAATTTCGACCATCTAAAAACTAGATAACTAGAATCATTGTTCAACATTGGCATTGAAGTATGGATAATAGTTAAAAATGAATTGATTTCAGTAATAAATAATAAAACTGTTTCAGAAGGGGTGATTTTGGATTGGCATTTGCGAGTCGGCGATTTTCAGCGAAGAGAAAATCATTAGCTTGTCGTCCGCAAGAAACGTTCGGACTCGTCTCTCTCTCCTTGTCAAAAACTTCCTCATTATAAACGGAATGTGGTCGCCATTTTATTACATTAAAGGTTGAGTTCAAGGTTTATTATTCATGTCTGTGTTGATTAAAACGCAGAGCCGAAGAAATTTGAAGTGAAAAAAAGTAGGCGTTTGTTTTAACCATTAAAAATTATTATATGGGAATCGAAATACACATTGATAAAAAATGTAAAAAGATAACTCTCCGTGAGTTGCAAGAGTTAGAAATTTCTATTTTGAATCTTCAGTTGCCTTAAGTGTAGCATGTTTTGTGATTTTAAATTTTAAGACGAATTCAAATGGTCTTTTTTTCCATAGTACCTATAAGTCATGATTTCATTATTATGTTAACTTAAAATGCAGGCTCTCATAGTAAATTAGTTGAACATTAACGTGCCACTTAATCTTTGGTGCTTTTGAAAAGTTACGACTCCCCTTGGTCTCTTCATAAATTTCAGGTTTTTCCCTCTTAAGTTCATGATTTACCTGATATTCGATAGCGTTTTCAACAAGGTAGTTTTTTTAATGTCATAAAATGATACCATGCGTACCACCTATTGTGTACTATTTCATTCTTAGAGAGTCTCGTATTATTTTCAAAAATAGGGCTCGTATAATAGGCCCTGGCGGATGTAGAATTATGTCTGCTTGGCAATCATAGTTGAACAGGAAATGTTATTTGCAGTTTATAATGTAAGACCTGCATATTTAACGTGGTACTGGTGCGGAGATAGTTTATTACATTCTAAAATGAACCACGTCATGAAATCTTTATACCCACTCTTTTTTTGGCAGTGAAATGTGAAATTTCTTGAACTTTAACAGTGTTTTTCGCCGTTTCAAACAAGTCTCCAATAATCCTTTATAGCGATGTAGTATTTTCATTTTTTATATTATTCAAAGGCACACTGTGCAAGCATTCTAAATGAATACTTAAATAAATTAAATTGAACACAAATAAGAAAATTAATGGCTTAGTAATGTCGTGCCGACTGGCAAATCAAACGGATCAACTGTTACGAGGTCCATCAGCCGACGCTGCCATAGGCACATCTCACGCCAATGTTCATTAGAGATATTTCTGATTGCCTTTCAAGAATGTTAGTACTAAAAAGAAAATATTTTTGAAAATTTTGTAAATTGGAGAATAATGTTTGGGTGGTTACCTCCTTTGAAGTGAATGGCCAGTCGATCTAAATGGACTTTACGAAAACCTCTGATGTACCTATGTAAGCATTCATAAGCTCCGACTTTTCTACATCGTATTTAAAAAGTCTTACTGTCCATTATTTTCGCGTACTTTTTTCCGCCACTGAGATGCTCGCACTTTGAACAAAATGTGGTGCACTTATCAGAAATACGTGTTTACCACTTTGCTTGTGATACCTCTCTCCATTAGTAACTGTTGTCATACGATGGGTGCCTTCGTCAACCCTTAGCACTGTTTCATTGTTCCTATTGATAAATTTATAACGTACACACTCCCTCAACAAACATAAATGTGCCTTTTGAACATTCGCCGCGGAAAAATGAGTATCTTTTACTGTAAATATAGTAGGAATACACATTTACATCGACGGATATATGTCCTAGAAGGCAGGATAGATTTACTCGTCGATCTGAATCTATAAGTCTAATTAGGCGTGTATGTATCTGATCAGTGTAATGGAAGGTCATAAATACGAACTTATATTAATGGCTTCCCGTACATACGAATAATATTAACTCGTACAATGTGATAGAGTAAAATTTATATGAAATGATTCATCAGGTTTCAAATATCTATTTTTTTTAGTAGGCTACCACTCGAAATACTTACTTAATTTTTTCCTCGTGGTCAGTGATAGTGCACGTATATTTTTATTTGGGGCTCCCATAAAAGTTAAATCACGTGGAAAAACCGTGAGGAGATCGCGGAAAGTTTTCCTGACTCTTTAAATGATTTCCCCGCCGCAAGCCGCCGCAGTCGAAACTGGGGCTAATAATTCAGGCACGCGGCTTGCAAAAAGGGGTAACCGCGGTTTAGTTCTCGCGATCCTCTCCTCTCGCGAAGCTCCCCCTGCGGTAAGGTAATGTATGCTGCCTCCCCTCACCTCCCGCTCAACCACAAATTCCCAAAATTTTGTCTCGATAATTAATTTGGTGAACGTGCAATCGGAGTTATTGGGCGCATAATTTATTTGCGACGTTCCTTGAATTTCAAAAAGAGCAGTGGTTGGGGGGGAAAATATATATTTTTTTAAATTAGGCGATTCCGTCGCCGCCGTCGTCCCCCACTCCATTTTCCCACGGACGCCATCGGCCGGAGTCGCCGGCGTTGCTCTCCGGTGGCTGCCTTTTTTAAGCGTCCAGAGCACGAATCGGGACCCGAGATTCCTCACCGCCTCCTCCCCCATTCTCTTGGGTTATTTTTTTCAGCCAGTTTATTTTATATATATATATATATATGTTCGTCGTCGGGATTTCGTCTCGTGCAGAGATACGCCAGCAGTCAGTCATACGGAAGCCCTCCTCTTGGCCCGCATACACAATACCTCGTCGGCATTCACATGCAAACCGCGCATGTGGTAATCCTCCCCCACCTACTACTTGTGCGGATTTTCCCGATTTGTTTTTCCCTTTGGTTTGAAGAATGCGTCTGACTTGTCGACGGACGACGGGGTTTTTCGCTTTGTACTCTCTTCTAACCTTTTCCGCCCCGAGTGATTGTATATCTGAAAGACCGTGGCTGACTTCTGACAAGCTAAAAATGCCCTCTCCCACGGTTGTGGCGCTTGGGGAGTCAATATTCCCATGGTTTCGAATCGTCCCTTTCAAATCATGACAGTGAATGGACGGAATCTCGTGGTAAAGTGCTCTTAACAATTGGAATCCCACTCCAAATTTTGCCCGAGTCTATAGTTCGAGCTAATTAAAGACTGCTTGCTTATAAAGCCTTAAGTTGTGTGGGAGTGGTAAATATGATGCGGACTCTCGTTTCAATATCCTGCAAATCCTCTTTAATGTCTTCAAAAGCAACGACCAGTGATCGCCAAGTAGTGTTTAAATCGCGCCGAGGGTAATTGTGAGATATATAAACAGAATCACGATTAGAATAGCACGAAAAGGTGGAAATTCTCAAGGTAGTTTTTCTCGTAAAGACGAAAATGTGTTGGAAGAAAATGTCGGTGAGTGCAATGTATGAAAGAACACTAATTCCATGTCTATTCTTTTAATTGGTCGGGTAAGATTGTGGTACTGACGACGATCTTTGAACACTTTGCATTTTTAACAATCTCTCTTAAACTAAAACCATGAGTAGTTTTTGTTCACTATGGTAAATTGATTAAACGCTCGCGAGTTCCCAAATGGTAATAGTCTGGATGCATGAAAGCGATTGGTTTCACATAAAATTCATGTTTGATGAAAACGATGTTGCACGACTAAATAATCGAGACTTGAACTTTTTGATGTTTACTGATGCTGACGGTAAGTAGACTGTTATTTTCTGATACCTTTCCAGGAATATTTTAATTCGTTAGAAGAACTACACGATTCAAATGAAATAATTTCCTTCAAAGAAATCGAGGATCCACATTGCGTTTACTGATTTCCAATAATTACGTACTAATTTCGCAGCTTTTTTTTGCTGAACTAATTTCTGTCAAAGTTAGTCTCTGGATCCGACAGTTAATATTACGTTTGTTGTGGGAAATATACGATAGATCCGATCAAAAGTACCTGTGATTGGTGTTCCTCCCTAAGTATACTTGTGTCAGTTCATCCGTCAGGAGAATTGGTAAATACTATATAAAATCGATTACTTTTTTCTACAGTTTTATATTTTCATTATTTTGGCAACCAAGAAGCTCAGGCTTGACTTAGTCTATTGTTTCTTTTGCATGGATCCATCAATTGATCCATCATCATCCATTCAATAAGTCAAGAAGCCTTTCGACCTAACTAGTGGTCTTGAAAATAGAAATTTATGAGCGAGAAATGCTTTAAGCTTTAAAAAAAAAAAGAATCCAAGTTTGATTTATTTAACGGAAATTGGAAAGGATCCATTGGTTGGCCGCATGCAAAGGCAAGGGTGAGCATATAAAAGCTAATTAAGTTGGAGTACAGCCAATTCCCTTATGCCTCTGATGTCCTATTCCAAACGTGGGACTGGGTAACCCAATTTCACCTCCTCTCCATTTGATTTGCCTCCGGAATACTATTCTAAATAATTCACTACGCGAAACCTCACTAGCCCGCATCGAGCCACGCTCCCCTCTCCTACATGTACTTCAAAAAACGTTCTCAGCCGCTCTTCTTTCGTGCGCTTTCCTTTCATTTCACTCACCCTCGCCATTCCTCCGTTGCAAATTAGACTTCTAAGTCTCCGCGACAAGTTCGAACACATAAGAACGCTGAAAAGTACCATCCTGTGTAGTGCCTTGCTTTTTCCATTACTTTTTTGCATTCAATTTCACATAATGATATTTAAGGATCTTGTGATGGTCTACTGAGTAAAGTGTTCGACTACCGGCAGTTGGGTCCCATGTTCAAACCCCATGCAAGTACCGTGTGCAACTCCATCCAGAATTCGATTGGCGCTATAACCTGGTTACCCAGAATTACGAAGAAAAACGAGAGGTGGGACAGGGAAAGGAACTGGACGACCCATCTTGAATGTCATACGAGGCATATTCGTAAAGTAAGAGCCGTTTGCGTATATTTAAATATTGGCGCTTCAGAACACAGTTTTAATCCTGCAGCGCCATCTACTGTTTCATTAAGAAGCTATAGCAGCAGTTTTTTTGTTTCAGAAGTCGTTTGCTTGTCCGTGCATGCAAACAACAATGTCCGCGACAATCGTTGATCCCGCCAGCTGTGAAGTGAAGTTTCATACAACTCTTGTATGCAAAAGGATTGTCGGCTGCTGAAATTCATCGGGAGTTATGACTATTTTATGGACCTACAATTATGAGTGAAGGAAAGGTTAGACAATTGTGCCGTGATTTAAAAAATGGACGAACAAATGTCCCGTACATATTAAGGCTCAGTTCGGAGCTAAATATACATCCTTCAGAACAAATCCTTGGATTGATTACTGCGATTGGATGGAGATATTTAATTTTTCTTATAAAATAAACGCATAAATATAAACGGAAAAAAATATTACAAATTAATATATTGAAAAATGTAATGCATGCTGTACTGATTTTGAGTTTTTTTTTAAATTCGTTCTGTTTCATCGGGTACGGAGTCAGATCGAGGTTTTTAGACGCCTAGAACAGGAGATACTCCTCAAGCGCCACTTGCCGTCGCCCCCGTCGTCATTGGGGCACATTGATTAAAATCTAGTTGGTTAGCGTACCCAATAACTCCTCTCTCCTTAATCGGTTTCGCGAATGGTCGATGCAATTGATCGTTGAAATTTTATCGACTCTAAATTTTAGAATCCGAGCGAATTAGGGAAATTTGAGGGCGATAGTTAAGCTTTTCGTAAATTGGCGATCAGGACTAGCTCCAAGTTTGCTGGAAATCTTCCAATGCGCGAGGATACATTCAATAATTTGATTCAATCTCTATTACCTGCCTTCATCTACCGTTGAAAGTAGACTTTTCCTAATCTAACATACCCCACATGAAATAATTATTTTTCGGTTCCTCACATTTTTCTGTATCCTTTCATTCCTTCCCAAGTGCCCATTCTTTTCCTCCACCCATCTCGCTTACCCAACCCAACATATTCACATTTTATCAGTCTTTCACGTTTCTCTGCCCCCCCTGTCCACTTTTCCTGCCTTCTTAGAATTTCCCCCAGCAACCTCTTCTTTCCCCGCTTCGTGCCTCTCACTATCCCCCTTTCCCTTACTGCTACTTCGCTTGTTTTCCTTTCTTTTCACCATTTCCAGCCTCATCCACGCTCACATCTCCAAAGCCTCCAATATATACTTATCCTCTTGATTCAATTGCTGAATATCCGAGCCTTGCAAAGCTGCATTCGAAATCTAAATATCTAACAGTTTTTTCTTGAAATGTTTACTTTTAAGGTTCTGTCGTCAATTCCCTCCTCTTCCTAAGAGCTTCTTTTATTATGCCACTCTTCGTTTAATGACCTCACTATTTCTTACTTATAATACCTTCTAAATATGTGAGACATTTTACCAGCTTTTCTAAAAATCCTCACCGATTTTAGAGTTTAGACTTGCCATCCATTTCTTGGGAACCCATTATCCGTGTGAAAATATTATTGACCTTATGTAATCAACAAAATATCTTACTTCGTCCCAATGCTCTCTGGAATAGTTTTTGAAGAGATATATCAAGGTGGTTAATGAAACGAAAAATGTCTACAGTTCCCAAGAAAAAATATTTCTACGGTCTCAAATAACGATCGTATGGACGGATTTTCATTTATAGCATACGGTTCAGCGATGCGGAACAAAACGCTCTCTTTTTTTATTTATAAATCCATCGTTCGCACACGAAGACAGTTTAATTGGGACTTCTTGTACATTGTTTTCCCTTTTGCCTCTGGCGTTTCGAAACCATTTTAAAGAACCAAATGCGAATCTTAATTGCTGGATTTGCATGAAAGTGTTTGGATTGAAATTCAAGTATTTTATTTGCATGGCGTCAAACTCCCGGAGTCATGTACTACTCAAATATTTGACGATTTAAAATTCAAAAATGACCGCGGATGGAATTAATTAACCATGAGCGATGTTCCCCTCTCGAATGTCGCTCGATTATTGAGAGTGCATAAGGGCATATTGAAATAAATTTCCTTCGTAATATCAAGTGGCTTTCCATCTCATTAACTGGTACCTTTTATGTTGAATGCTCTTCATATGAAACTTCCATTATGATTCACGAATTTCGAACACTCCGATTGTTACATTTCGTCGACCTTGATGCCCAAAGACTGGTAAGTTTGGATTTGTTTCATTTCCAATTCCACTCATGTTTTCACTCATTTAAACATTCCCAACCTGTTGTTATTTTTCCTTTTTTTTTAATTGATATCGTGGCAAATAGTCAGTTTCCGAAAAACAGGCTTACGTATTTCTACATTGAAATAAAAAATTATATGGTCGAATTGAAATTTGAATTAGTTGCAAATGTAACGGAAAATGAAATATTGCTGCACAACATTCCTGAAGTGTTCTATATTTCACGAGCATGGGGCAAAACTTTTTAATCGGTGTAATGTTTGGAGTGAAAAATCACCGACATTATTGTAAATTTGGGAAATGACATTATTTCCGGTTACTGATCTGTTTTCTCACACATTCATTTCATCTCTTCTATGGCAGTTTAACACTCTGGTTGCGATTTCGAATCCCGCCTCGGACATTTGGGCATGAAGCGTTACTCTTTAGCAGTTTTTGAGATAAGTTCCTCGTGACATATCTATCCTCAGCCATCTCTATGTTTGACCACCAAAAGTTGGCAAACTACTTCTTCTGACTTTACTGCATTACCAAACATTTTTAGTTAAACAATTTTAAATTAGTGCAACTTTAGGTGAAGCATTGGTGTCCGACCGTAGTTGCTCGTGTATGCATGGATGATTGTTTTCAAATACCGCTTGGGATAATTCTCTAATTCTGCTGTTGGTACTATTTATTTTCAATTAAAGAAAAACTTGAAAAAAACTTGAAAAGTATGAAAAATGAATCGGGTTAAAAAAACTGCCCGTATTTGTTGGAATGCAAGCTGAGAAATGATAAACGAGGATTGAAACTAACAAGACCCTCACGAATACACTAGCGTCATTTAATGAATTTTGCATTGAGCTTGGGCACTTGGATTTTTTCTAATGTTTAATCCACGGTCAAGAAACATTTTTCCTTTTCTGTTGCCTATCCGAATGTACTGATGAGACGTAATTAGATCCTGTAATTAGTCTTCATGATTTACAGACATAGTATATTTTTACTAACTCAAAGGGGTGTCGCCCAACACTTAAAAAGAAATTTTTTGAAGAGAGTATTTAACTAATAAAGAAAACAATATCTAAATTATAATCGTCGGAGTGTCCTTGCACCCAAAACTCTGAGTTTAATTACTCCACGGATCTTTAATCATTTATCGACTTATACCTTATTTGTGAATTTTTTATGAATTTTTTCATACTTATGTATTGATATTAGTGAAGGGCATATCTCTACTCGATCAAGTCTCCTATTATTTTCATGTAAATCTATAAAGTTTGCAACGTAAATTTTCCAAACTTCAAATTAATAAAGCGACCAGTGCTCGACTCCTCAAGTGATTTTGTTACTTAGTAAAACCCCCGTTACTCAGTAGATGTAAGCATTAACAATTCTATTAATCCTAGTTTTTGTGAAATTTTATCTCAAATTCACCAAATAACTGTCATTTTGGTTATTCTTGTCATATGCTAATGTATCGCGGTAAATATTTCTCGAGAAAATGAACTCAAACGATGTTATTTTTTAATGTTTCGAATTCTTCGAGCGTGGTCCATGATCGCTGGGCTTCCTCTTGTTTTACTTGCGTATTCGTATCTTAATGCGTAATCATGACTGTGGAAGTTTTAATGAAAATGAAACAGCTGTTATAGAACGATTTTCCCGAATTTATAATCATTTTTATTTATTTATAAAGTTTCAAATGAGCCACTGAGAACAAATCTACATACCACGTAATGATTCTCGTTCAGCGATATCAGATGGACCTAAGAGCCCTTCGAGAAAGAACCTTGTGTTGCACTTTTGCGACTCATCGCCATACTCGTACCACTATTAGTGAACAAACTTCAATCCATCCTGAATCCAGAAGACGGTTAACTGATGGAAAAAATCAATTTTCTTTTTTCATTAGTTCTGCTCTTGGCTGCTCAAATGTGAGTTGTGATCGGATATATATGTCGCTACAATCGGAGCCATGTCGGGAAGAAGAGAATTACGAGGGTTATGTTTTAATAGAGGTTCGTTTGGTTATTGAAAAAAATTAAATATTCATTAGAAAAATGTTTTATTGATGGTTTTTGTTTCATACAAACCTACTCGCTTTTCTGTCCCCCCCCCCCCGTTCACCGTTCCCCGTTCCTTCACCGTTCATTTCTAAGCACTTTTCGTAACACTGCACCAGTTTCTTCGGTCCATCATCATCGAAGTTCGCCACCTGGGAATTAAACCATTCGACATCACGGCTGTCTTGATTTCCTGATCGTAATTAAACCTTTGTCCACCAAGCCAGTGTTTCAAGTGCAAGAAGAGGAAATAGTCGCTAGGTGCCAGGTCGTGACTGTAGGGTGAGTGATCAGAAAGTTCACAACCTCGCTCACCCACTCAACATTCTTTGCTCTTTGTGTTGGTCGGTTAGCAGTTTCGATACCAACCTTGCACACAATTTGTAATATCCGAGCTTTTCCGTAAGAACTGTGTAAATAACTAATGTGTTCAACAAGAGGAACTTGATCATCCAGTGTGCTTATCGTCAGTCGCCGATCAGATCGCAGTTCTTGATCCATTTGTCGAACGATTCCTTTCCTTCACTCATTAGTGTAGGTTTATGCGTACATTAATCATAATTCCCGATGAATTTTGGCAGCTGATGATCCTTTTGCTCGCAAAAATCGAATCACAGAGTCCACAACTGGTGGGGGCAACGATTTTCGTGGACATTGTTTCCTGTATTCACCGACAGGCGAGTAACTACTGAATCAAAACAATAACTTTAGTGGTATCGGAAACAATCATAGATGGCGCTGCATGCGTACAACTTTGTTCTGGCCCACTTATATTTTAATATTAGAAAACGGCCCTAGCCTTTCGAATATGTCTCGTAAAATAGAAATGTATTTCTGTATAAGAAATCTATATATTTTCTCTAAAATATTATAGCCTCGAATTTTGATTGGCAGTTTATTCTTAATTATTTAATTCCATTTATTTTAAGTATTAGACTATCATGAACTCTTACCGCTTCTTGAGAGAGTTTAAGACTGAATCATACTTACTGCTAGAAGAAAACCCGAGATGTAGGGATCCCCTTAAATGTCTGCGGCAAAGGGATTCTGCAGGGGCAATTTTATATGAGTTGGTCGAAACGATTACTTATAAATGTTGCACTTTTAATGGAGACTGGCAATGAAAATAAATCGCGTAAAAGTAAAGAAAAGTAACGACAAGCAAATAAGGAGGGACGGCACATTTAAGATAAATGTGTCTCACTCACTCGCAATGCCAAAACACGGATATGTTCAGCAATTTCATTTAGTGCTATATCATTCATTCACTTTAGGTTTTGGACTTTTTTATACGAGGACCGAATCATGATGAAAACATTACAAGGAAAAAATAACCATTAGTAAATCAAAATGTTCCTTTCCTCTTTTATTTCCTTGTATATAGTATTCCCTTCAGAGATGCCCTTATAAATATCCATGAGACGTGGTGCCACTCCTGTTATCACTTTAAATATAACTTATAAAAACGGTTAATCTTTTCACCCGAAAAAAAAGGCCGTCTGTTGTAATTAATTTTATGGTACTTTTAGTAGATCTACATAGTCCAAGGATAATTAATGTCGACCTTGAGGCGAAGAAATCGTTAGTGGTGATTAAAATAAGAAAAATGAAACCCGTGATGATATATTACAGTTCACGCGGCCATAACTAAAGGAGATTAAAATTTAAATTTTAATAAAAAGAACTGGTAGGTATATATTAAATTGAACTCATTTTCTTTCTGTTTCATCTTTTGCAATCCTTGACGATTCTTATCCTTCAAGATTTTGGCGGATGAGAGCTCTTCTGTCTAACTCAGCAGACGCGTCGACATTGTAGCTATTGTTTTTTTGGGAAAACCAAATGATTTTGACTGTTGTTTAACGATTTAATTAATGGAAGGCGAGGTAACAAATAGAAGCGTGTGGCAAATGAAGCTTTTACGAATTGGCATTATTTATTGAAAAACTTAACCATTCAGGAGGATTATGTGCCTTAATCAAAATCCATATACCTAGTTAAATAATCAGCCAAAGGAAGAATACCCAAATGGAGACGGGATGAGCTGTCATAAGCAGGGGTAGGTCCGGTGTTTTCCATACCTTGCTTTTTGCTTACAAGTATGCACGCAGGAAGTGTTAAAAGGGGAATGGGAGGTCTGCAGGTGGTAGTAAAAGGAGAAGGGCGTGTTAGGTTCAGTTAGGCTAGAAAATGTGCAAGCTTCAGTTAGACAGTCTCCTCCTGCATTTCAACTACTTTTAGAGCGTTTCTTGTGAGGATTTCAAACTGATTCATATTGCGCGAAGAAAAACCGAGATGAATGGATATTGTTGTTCGTCGATATCGTTGGTATCTCCGGCAAAGGAATTCCTCCGGGCGATTATATATAATAATGGGGTAGGTCCACTTGTTTATTTATGAAGGTTGTAATTGAAATGAACACTGTTAATGCAATGAAGACATTTGAAGGCTAATTGTGTGTTGAAAATAAATGTTTACGCTGAATGGAAAATTAAAGTCTAGTACCCTGAGGTGTACTATACTCTCTGATATAAAATAAATAATGCAAAATATGATATCGAGCTTAGTGTTTGATGGGCAGGCAACTTTTGTTAGAAGGAAGAAAGATTGTATATAAGCGGATATCAAAATGCGTGGCTTAAGTATTCTGGCGGGAAGATACTGAGTTGTATGGAAACTCATGCGGCTTAAAGTATTACCAAGGGTGTTCTAGAGGTGGAGGTTAGCCTTTAGTGAAATCGGACTTAGAGGTTTTATTCAACATGTTCAAACAATTTAAAGGTAGGTTTGTGACGGTCCCTGATGGCTTTAGTAGCCTGCCTATAATGTGATCTTCCCCTTGTTTGTGCCCTAAAATATTTTATCCTTCGTTTCCACGTACTTTCTGCCTGCCTTCTCGAGCATGATGTGTACTGCCTTCCTTCCTCTACCCCACTTTCTCAAAATTCTCCTTTCTATCGCGGTCTTCAGCATTCCTCTCCCTTTCAGTAATGCCTCCAACCACTTCTTCTGCCTTTTTTCAGATTTCCCCTTTAACAACTTCTTCCTTTCTCTCACCATAGCTATTAAAAACGTCAGTGCACGTCTTTGTCTCTTTCCAACTCATTTTCTTCACTCTTCTCCACACCCACATCTCAAAATGATCCAATACACCTCTTAAAAATTTTGTTTGAATAGGAGGCAGTGGCAGAATTCATTTAAAGAAATATTAGCGAAGCGTGGACGAAAAAGGAATAAATATGCATTTATAGCGAATGTGGTAAGACTCAAAATTATTGTCAACCGAGTACGGTATACAAAGAGGAGAAAAAATGTTAGATGGTTTTATTCGATGCATTTCAACACCATTTATGTTTCTGTGCACCCTTCAGTTACCAACTCCGCTCGCTAGTGCTAAAAATGTTGCATGGTGTTATCGTCGATGATTATAACAAATCTATTAGTCCATTAATTTGACACAAATAATTGTTGTTCCGCTGTTCTTTGCGTAAAATATTATTGGCCGTTATTGTTTAACCATGAAACTTTAAGTGTTAATATTATGATTTTAATTGTGTATTGTAGCAATTATGATATTAAGGCATGGTATCGCAACAATACCTAATTCATAAGTTTTTCAAATGCCACGTGTCTTCATCGCCAAGTCCCCTAAGATTTATGCTCCTCATTCAACTATTAAAGTGATCATTCCCTCCTTCCCTTGCAGGTCCTCCTCTGCTTCCAGGAGTGGCATCGGCATTTGGGGGCCACTACAGGGGCGGACCCTTCGAGGTGGGAGGCGGTCTCCTTGGAGGGGGCCTAGTGGTGGGACCAGCGACTCCGTTAGCCCTTTTGGGAGTGACTGAGCCCCTTCCTCGCAGGTAATTTGCTACCTTACTGGACCATCCTAGCAGGAAAGTTTAATTTGACTCCCCCTCATGCAAAACATTTTCTGCGTTGTTTTTTATGTTCATGAATTAATCAAAAGAACCCATTGAATTACTTTTCCAGACCATTGAATAACTCACGAACTATTTACGGCTATTGGAGTTTTTTTTCAATTATTCAACACTATTGAGGAAGTACTGGATATGGTGGGTGAGGAGAGACGTTTGTTGAGAGAACTTCTATGTAGGCAGGAAAAATGGATGAAAGGCGTATTGAGCGGTAGTGGAATGCTGAAGAAGGTAAGAGAGGGGAGAATGTTGGGCAAGCGAGGAAAGGGCAGGAACAGGATAGGGATGTTGGACGGGATGAAGGAAGGAAAGAAGTACACAGACATGAAGAGGGACCTGATGTAGATTAGGTTGCTGGATTTGGTTTATTTGATAGTTGTGTCCATCCAAAAACCTGCATTAACCGGTAGATTACCTAATAATAATAATGGCTGTAAGAGCTTAATTAATTTATTATTAGTATGGCTTTCCAGTCATCGGAGCTTAATACTCGTAAATTCCACCGACTTAAAACTAATATCGCTAAGATTGGCGAGGGCATCCGTTTCCTTGAAAATTGTAAACATAACAATATCTTTCATAACTTAATCAACTCACTTCCCCTTCACAGAAAACGGAACCTTCATTTGGACATTAAAATTAGAAAGAAAATTTTATTATGTGATATTAATTACCTTTATTGTAAGAGAAGCCAACTTGAGGTCCGTGCATACGATCTGCTCCTGAAACTCACGAACTGTTTACGGTTATTGGAATGTTTGTCAATTATTCAACACTATTGACCGTAAGAGCTCAATTAATTTATTAAAAGGGCCCATGATTGATCCAAAGCATTTTGATACAATTCGAATGCAGAATGTTAACATTGTGTAAATCATTATTTATATTACGTTATTACGATTAACACGAAGGTATGAAATGCATCCTCGAATGTGTATCTACAGGATCTCATACTCCGAAGTGTGATATAGCAGATTATATGATGGAAAATAATATCTATAAAGTTTTTTAACTTACCAGTAATAATTATTAGAGTGAAAAGTAAAAATAACTTGTAAGTTTGATACGCCAGTAAAAGGATGATACGATATAAACATTATTCGCTAGTTTGGTCATCCTGTGAGAAGGAATGAGAGCACTAAGCATTCATGAGAGAAGATTGCACAGTTTGGGGATAAGGGTAGAAGCTTGTTTCTCTTTCGTAATGTCAAAACTTAGAAAGTTTAGCGTGAAAGGGGTCGAAGAAATTAGCAAAAAGGAGTTTCTCTTTGGCGCATCAAACCAAAGGCTTTTTTTGAGAGTGCAAACTCCGGATTTGAAATGTTTGAATTATGCATGCATAATTTAAAATACCATGCTTACCATACCTACCATACATCCTTTACCAGGAGGAGCTCTGATAACGGTGCCATACGCTCATGGAATTTGAAATTGTTATTAATTTTCTAAAAGTTTTCTTGTGATAAGATTTGTATTCCTACTTTCCCATTACGAGTACATTAGGTTCACTCGACTTAACACACGCGTTATAATAAATGGTGCCCTAATACTTCCTGCCACACGCTCCTGTAGCAGCTGGCAGGATATAACGTAAATGTGAGGTATATCAGTAATTTTACGATGTGATTACTCGACCAAAAATGCCGGGATCTGCTTCATACTGCCCCGGCGCGACACCATCGTCTCTCCCAAAAGTAGCAATAGCAGATAGCTGACTGTCGAAATGCGCTGTATTCGTGATTGTTGACATGTAAGTCGTGTGCTATTGACCTAAAGTTGACTCATACAGGCAATAAGGCAAATTCTCCTGAACTTAGAGACATTGTGTGGGTTTGATGAAAATACACAAGCAGGGGAGGGAGTAGTGCCGTTATGGCGCCATCGTAAGTGTCTTATATATTTCGGCATCTTCTGTGCGAAAATAATGTGACGCCCCATAAAGTACGTCTCTCACTGAATTCTAAGGGTAATTAATATATTATTTTTGAAGCTAAGTGGCCTTTGTATACTGTGTTGTCAAAGGTATCATGCATGTCAGTGTGGATATATCGTTATGATTCAATTAGAAATATGTCGGATTATTGTGTATTGGTGCGGTCTACCGATTTAAAAAATAATTGTTGACTGCGAACTTTTTGGGTTGACTCTCTAAATTAATTCGTAATAACTTTTTCTTCGAGTCGTTTCTGAATGACGAACAGGAACTACCTGGCAATATCATGATAACTGCGTCCAGTCCTGAATAAAATTATAGCATAACATCTCACTATCGCTGACAAATTTCCCGCGTTTTTAACGCATTCCCTGTTAACTTAAATGGGCATTGGTGGGTGTTCTTGTATTTAATGAAATACGTGAACACATCTATTCTATACCGCAGTATACATTATTGTACGTTTAAGTTCTTCACTCAATTTTCTAATTTGGCATATTTTATTACTCGAATTTAAATTTTCATGAGATATATTCTCCTCTACTTTTTCTGAGCAACAGTTGGAATTGCCGCTTCTTAAAGTCTTATTTGCCACTTTGATGAAAAGGAATGTGAAAGCAAAGCGCTTGATTTCTATTTTAACGAAAGAATTGGTACTCTGCCATTTGTGCTTTGTGTAAGTAAGGTATGCACTTTTGATGCTTAGAAAGTTTCTTGTTAAGGTGAAATTCCATTCATAAATAAACCTCCTGGAAAACTTTGTGGTAATGATTAAAATTTATTGTTGGTTCTGTAAAATTTACCTGACAATTGACTGAAATTCCAAGATGGACTATTTTATAAGTTCTGGTTTCAATAAATCAATACTATACCTTCTTCTAACTATTAACATTATGGCCTGACAAAAAAGGAAAATGATTTATATCTCTTGAGATGTTTTAGGGAGTTGTTAAAATAAGGACCCAGGTAAAATGTTGTTTATCTTATAATATTGCCTGAAAATATTCTTTGCCATGCAATGAAAATCAATAGAAAATTATGCATCCGAATGCTAAAATGAAATTTTAATCCAGGAAGACTATCCTCTGCCATTCTCCGTACTTGAATATTTGCAATTGCAATGGAAGATAGCAAAACCCTATTCGTTTATGAAAAACGCTCATCAATCCATTGAAAATCCTGCAGGGATTGGAAGATTTTTCACAATGGCTGAAGGAGAATTTTATGCCCACATATTAGTCATAGCAGAAGAAGCAGATAGGCGAGAACGTGTGTTGGAGATGAAAAGATTGCGTGACTCAATGAATCCTTTTCATATTGCTGACTCTGAGTTTTTGAGTGTCTTTCGTCTATCAAAGGATGTATTTGGATATTTATGTAATTCCCTCAGAGAAAGGTTGCAGCGTCAAAGATGCCATGGGCTAGCTGTAGAAACACAGGTAATTCATTTCAGAAAAACATTTCATGAAACATTGATTGTGATTAAAATTTTGCATGCGTACATAAAATTTGGCTCAAGGAAACCCATTTCTCTAGTGAAGATTACTTGGTACTTCCCTTCAGATCCTAGCTGCTCTTAGATTCTTTGCTGTTGGTTCATATCAGAGGAATGTGGGGAAAGATTTTTTGATTTCTTTGTCACAACCCGCAATGAGTAGAGCGATAAAAGATGTGGCAACTGGAATCAATGAAGTGCTTGGTCACAAGTGGATTAATTTTCCCACAACTGCTGCAGAACGCAGTACAGTCATGAAGAAGTAAGCATATACTTGCAGAGTGAATCTAATCTAAGGAGCAAATGGATATCACATTTATTGCAGATATAAATCCTTTAAATGAATTGCATTTAAATTTTTTAATCATTTAAAAATTTAAATGATTTAAATCCTTTTCTAATGAATAAAAATGTTGGCAGATTTCAGGAAGTATATGGAATGAGGCGCATCTTAGGATGCCTGGATGCTACTCACATAGCCATTGTGAAACCAAGTGAACACGAGGAAGGTTATTATAATAGCAAAGGATTTCACTCTTTAAATGTGCAAGCTGTAGGTATCAATCATTATAGCTCATTGGTTTACAAGCTTTGGGAAAGGATGACTTTCTTTTTGGCCTGCTATCTCTGCATTGAAATAGTCATCACTTCTCATCAAGTCTGTCTGCCCCATTATTTCAGATTTGTTCATGCGACATGGAATTTCTGAGCATCAATGCGCGTTACCCAGGATCAGTTCATGAGAGTTTCGTTTGGAGGCAGTCAGCAGTGAGAGAGGAAATGATGCGGCTATGGGATACAGGAGAAACTTCTTGGCTCATAGGCAAGGGTTCATTTTTCCAGCAAGAACTGAATTAATATCTTATTGATAGATTACATAATAATGCGATAAAAAAATGTGTATTCTTACAGGGGACTCAGAGTACCCTTTGGAGCCTTGGATATTGACCCCTATTGCAAATGCTTCTGAAGATACTGCCGAGGGTAGTTATAACCAAAGTCTTAGAAAAACAATGAAATGTGTGGAAAATGCTGTGAGTGTGCTTAAGAAAACATTTATGTGCCTAAGCCCTGATAAACTACTCTACTATAAGCCTCTTGATGCATCTTCAATTGTGGTTGCATGTGTCGTTCTTCATAACATAAGACTTCATCACAAACTGATAACTGAAGTGTTTGATAATGATGATCAAGTGGGGGTTGAGGGAGAAGAGCAATGGGAGGCATATGAGGAACCATCAGAGGTGGAGGCAGGCGAGAGAGAAGAAGAAGCAGGAAGAGTGAGAAGCATGTTAATAGAAAATTACTGGAAAAAATGAAAATATTGAAGTTATTTATTCACTAAAATGGTCATTTTTATATTTTCATTTGAGATATTCTGCCCTTGAGGACGTGCAATTTATTTATTGGATCAATTTTCTATTCCACACAATTATGATGAGATTATTTATAAATAATTTGAGATATTTTCAATCTCTGTGATGCATAGTTTTTTATCATGTTTGAACTCAAAGAGTTTTTTTAATACAGGCTGTGAACCTTAGGTATTCATTTAAGTTTCCCAATGTCGGCACCATGTCAATATTTTTAATTCCATTGAGTATGTGTTCATTTTCATGGCATTTTATAGCATAAACGGATAGGTACCAGAGTAGAAACAATAGTAGGAAGTGTCTTCCACTACCAATATAGTATCACAGTAGATGTGTTGTCATTCTTCAGTTATGTTAGTATATTTTTCTACATTTTTATCAGAATAATTGTTAACAATATCAAAATAAACTTTTACAGCATGATTTGTGTATAAGATCTTTTATACATGTAATTGGATACTTTTGGATTGGCACTTGGACAAAATGCCATAGTCAGTAAACAGTATATAATGGTTCTTATTATTTTTCTTTATTAATCCAATGGGTTATGGCCTTTTCAAGTATACTTGTAAAATTTCTTTGTATTGTAAGGAACTGTAGCTGTATTTCATTGCTTGCTTCAGATGCTGCGGCCATACGGTTGATGGCCTGGTGTATAGCCTGCAATAGGAATAGAAATATGAACAAATTTCATGAAAAAATAATTAATGCACTCTGAAGCCCCTTTACTTTCAAGTAGACTTCCAAAGTTTGAAATGCAATGTTCTCATTTTCCTACCTTTAATCCTTCTGTATTCCTCTCCTGAGACTTTTGTAATCTATCTGTGGCCTCAGCTAGACTATTGCTCAGAGTATTAGACTTCTCTGAAAGTGGAACAGATGAATTTATTTGTCATAGAAATTTTATATTAATGAGAGAGTGAAACATGGTTAACACTGTTGCAAATTTAATGCTCACTGTTCATTGATTTTAATGTTGGTTGAGAACTTGATTCTGACTGTGTTGATATTGCTGGCGTTGGAGGTATTGCTGGCAATGTAGTTAGTGCAGACTTATCCTCGGAGGCAGTTGGACTGTTTTGAATTGAAGGAATATTTGGCATTGCTAGAGGGTCAGGTGGAGGGGGAGAAGCTAGAGGATCAGAGGATGCTATCGAAATAGGGATGGGAATTTGGTGAATTAAGGAGATGTTTGAAGGTAGAGGAGAAGCTGGGGGGCTGCAACTGTCAGAAGACTTGATTTCAGAAGGCAGTAGAGGAACCTTAGAGGCAAATGGCAAAATAAGTATCCAAAATGGTCACTCGGATAATTTGATAATACATAAATACTACATTTATAGTTTTACAGAAATGTGGATTAGTCTTATCTCATGATTACCTGAGATTCAATTGGTGAAGAAGATACTCTGCCGTTCCCACTGGTATCTTGTCCCAGCAGTGGAGGGTCCTGTTGCACATCCTATAGCCAAAGATTGAAATTAATTTTCTTAGGAATAAGAAAGAATTGAATGTATATCATCAGCATTTAAACTAGTGTGCTTTTCAGAAAGATTTTTCCTTACTATTATTTGTATGCCCAGTTCTTGCATATCAACCTACCTGAAATCTGTTATCAAGTCCATACTCTTGATGTTGAAGGCCAGTACATGCATCCATGCCAATAAGACTAAGGACTTTCAGATCTATCTCTGTTAAGTCTGCATTTGCTTTGTTAATTTTATTGGCTGTCAAAGCTGTCTTTGCTTTTGCAGCTCTGCCACGCACATTGCATTTTAAGTCTGTCCAGCACTGTAATGGAATTGATGTTGATTATATTTATAGCAAAGACTGATGAGAAATGAGGGAGAGGAGATAATTATTTATAAACTAATGATGAAAATATAATTGCGGTCACGTCACTGACAACGAAAGCTTTATCCTTAAATGTACAATAGTGTGCCCAAAATTGTTATGGTGTTCGATAGGTAAAATGTTTCCTACCGTTTCATTCAACCAACCTCTAATATCTTGATAGACTCTCGTATACAAATTTCATTTATAGCAACTCACATGTGCAATAATTTTCTGATACACCAGGTTTATATTTCTAATGGAATAACAATTTTCCCTAGGGGTATGTAACATCTTGTTTTTTGGTAAAAGTTGGGTTGGGCATACTTAATGTTCTCCCATTATGCTCTCCTTCTCCCCAGAATTAATTGCTGATCATGATTGTATGGTCTTAATTTTTGACGAATTTCATTCTTTTTCAGTGCCATTTGATTTATCATAGTTCACTGAAATTATTCTAATTCTGGGCATTGCATTTAAAGAATAGAAGCAATATATTTTATAAAACAATTTTGACAACACAACAAAAAAATAATCGAATGCATGCTTTGAGAGTGTTTGAAAAAATTAATTTCGGGGCATCCTTCAATTATTGAAGTGTGAGCATGGTAATCCTAGTCAATATATTTGACTTTGGGAGTCCTCTATTTTTCATATTGTACAGAAAATTTGGAAAATGATTTTCCATTCTTTTATTTGGTGTGGACACCATGTTTCATCTTAAAATGCATTTAAAATTTATGATTATCTTCTCTGAATGACTTTAACCCTTTTGGTACATGCATATGGTAAAAGTAGGCCTATCAATTAATTTAAGTTCCCTACATATAAAACAAATTAGGTAAATGTAAATGGCATAAAAACAAGCTCCTTATAAAAATCAGTGGTAGTTCCAGAATGTATTTATATAATTTGACTGTTTGTTATTTCTGCAATGTTGGCCCCGTTGGCAGCAGGGTATCATCCTTGCCTGCCAACTGTGAGGTTGCAGGTTCGATTCCTGCCTAGGTGGTTTCCTCCACCTATGGCCTAGTTTTTTGTTATTGTGTCTATTGTTCTTAAAAGTCCAATGTAAAGGCCAAAAAGTGTTGCTTTCAGATTAATACTAAATAAAATAAAATGTTTCATTGAGAAAGTTGAGAGTATAAATAGCCACAAAAACTTTCTTTAATTGATAATTTGAGGTTCTCACTCGCACAAAATCAACTTGATTATTTTACATCAGCTTTATTGGCTTCCTTCTGTTTGTACCGTTTGTCATTCATTTCAAGTGAGATATTATCCAAAAGATTGCATTTAAATCGCAGATCAGTCAATTTTTGAGGATAAGTTTGAGGGCTGTTAGAAATTGACTGAGGAGCATAATATTCTTGGCTTTCTGTGCATTATATTTTTTATCGGACACATGCTTCGTTTATGCATCACGTCTTTCAGGAGAATGAGCATTTTGAAATTTGGATTTAAATTTCTTCTGAGAATTTTTCAGACTTACTTTGGCTTCAGTATTCTATTTCAACAGGTTGCATAAATTTAATGGTAGTTGTTACACAGTACTGGTAGTGTTTAGGGGAAGTACCACGAGTACAGACATGTACAACCATCATTGAGCAATCATAAACATACCATTGGCTTATCAGAAACATCCTCATTAATGCAGTGTTGTTTTATAAGAATTTTAGGGAGAAAGTGGAAGGGATGGCCTAGAATTAATTTTTCATTAGGTGGAAATCTTGCAATTGTTTGGCACATTACAATTCATTTTGTAATTTATTCTCTTTAGAAAAAGTATGCACTGTAATAAATTTATTTTCCTTAAAAAGGAAGATGAAAGAAGTTAATTTTCATGAATATTGTGGATTCTTGGAGCTTTTTGTAAATTTAATATCTTTCCAATGCCACTCATATCTCAAACTGACTTACGTACCCATATTTTGGACACTATCAGGACAAAGAATGTGCATATTTCAATTGTAGCTTTTGACCAACCATCAATTTCCTTTTGTACTTGTATTTATGATTGACACTTTATTTAAGCATTTAAAAAAATTATTCAAATATAGTGTGCGGCAACAACTTCCTTTTTTCAAATGCAAAATGCTTTCAAAAAAGAAATTTAAGTTGCTGCACCCCGTATGTTAAAATAATGAGAAGCTAAGTAGTTATTTGTCACGTACACATACTGATTTGAATTTCACTTGACCAAGATTCAACATATAATTGTCACCTGAGTCATGACTTGTCAAACTTTATACCAACCTACCTACAACCTTCTCACCAGCCCCCTTCCTCTCACCAGACTTTCTCTGCCTGAGTTAATTTATTATAAGCTTCCGTGTAAGTGAAAGATGCCTTCAGACAGAACCTTGAAATGTCAAGTATTGAATATAGTAATTCTATGGTATTTTCCAAGTATTGCTTATTAAGGAATAGCATTATTTTGTTTGAGTTTTCAAACTTTTTCAGCTTTAAAATGCATCACAGAATAAAACATATTGCTGTGTCTACTTCTCTCACTCAGGGCAATAGCTTTTCATCAAAATTAAAAAAAAATTAAATTTCACAAATCTCTGACTTCATGGTGCATATTATAGAAGCTTGAGCCTTTAAGGATGAAGTATGTAATTATTCCTTAAGGAGTTTTACATTAAGAAAGCCTGGTATTATATTTTTGAAAGGGACAAATGATGACTAATCTCTTCTGGTAAACAATGAATCAAACCTAAAAAAGGAGTTAAAAATAAATCTAATAGTACATTAAAGCAAAAATATTCATCTGAATGAACCTTTTTCCACTCATAAGGATCTTTCTCAGGTCCTGGCAGTTGATTCAAAACTTCTGATAGTTCTTTCCATTGCTTTTCGTTTGGTGCCTTGCCTTGAGTTGCAAGCACTCGACCCAATGAAAAGTCTTTGTGCTCTAACATATAGTCAGCAAGGTAATACAACTGGTTTGTACTAGCTCTCCTCTTCCCTGCAGGTCCATCATCAGCACCTGCATTAATCAAGAATGTATTTGAGTGTCGAATATGTGAACCTATTTAAACCTTTGATGCTATGGGAGTTACAGCTAATGACATCATGCACAAGACTTAGATTAAAGAATCAGAACATTGAAAACACACAGACTTTCATTTGTCAATATTAGAAAGATAAATAGGCTGCTTATATGGGTTAGATAGATATATACCTAATGGTATCTTCTAAATTTTGAAGCAAAAAACTACATGTTACAAATGTTGCAAATTTATTTTCTTGTTAATTTTAGGCTGCAAGCAAATGTAATGCTTTTGTACCTGAAATTAAATAAGAATTTAGTGACCAAGGCAATGAAATTTCCTGGGATTTTATGCAGTTCTTTGAATTTGTCTGAGGCCAAATGCCAGTTAGGCCACGTACCAGCGCACCCAAAATTAATGTGCATCTTTCAAATGGAGCAAGATACATTGCAGTTGTTCAAGATATGTCACAGGCAAAAAGAAATTTTCAATATATCTTACCATTTAAAAGATACTTGTTCAATCTTTCAAATTTTTTAATGATAAATTAACATTACCCTGGAATGATTAAATTTATCATCACTGTTATACTTCATTGTTATAGTGAATATCATTCATCTTTCTACCATATTTCACCTGCTTTTTATCAGGTTTGGTAAACAAAATCTCTGCAACAAGATAAACCAACTAAAATATTTTTCAATGCGATAGAAATAATCAAAATTGATCACTTAAATGTTCTTTTGAGATGAAATACTCTCGACTGAGTGTACCATTAGTTTAGCCTAAAAATACTTATTTATAAGTGCCCTAACAATTTTTCACGCCAAAGTGTTTATTATTATCTATCAAGATAGTAAACACATTACATGGATGCAATCCCAAAGCTTATTTATGTATTCTATAATTTGTTAATGAATTTAGGCATGAATATGTACATTGAAAATTAAACAAAATGATTGACTCATTCATGATTTAAATTCCAAACTGGTCAAAAGATATCTACATGATAACTCATGATATCATTTTAAATCAAAACAATGCAAGATGCATGGGATTTCTTCCATCTAGAATTCATTTAGTAATTTGAAGTCATCAGACCACTTGTTATTATGCTGGCTCAAGAATATGAAGGGTAATTAATAATGTTGGTATTTGTTGTTGACATTATGAATAAGCAGGATTTACCATACAATTGATATTATGATGGGAAATAATAGCATTCCTTGTACACAATGACAGCTGACTTAATATGTACATACAAACTCGTTTTCATTGGCACAAAAGGTAATAATCTGGATGAAATTTTGTTGAATTATTACCTGAAAGTTTTGCAGTTTGCAAACATTTAACAGGATCATTAATCATCAATATTTTAATCCAGAGATTCATGATGCAATCCAGAGAATGATGGAATTTAAAAATATAAAAAAAAGAATGCAAATAGTATAAAAGGTCATATAATTATTGGCAATGAAGTTATTTTCACAGTATAAGAGTAAAAGAAATTACCCATTCTCCGCTTCCGCTTATTGCTTGCAGCCATTTCTGAAATGAAATGTGAGTATTAGACTTTGTCTGATGATGAAAGAGTTTAGGGTTAATACTGGTTAGTTAGAGGCTACTAGTGTAAGACCACCAGTATAAGAAATTCAATTTGTAAGAATTTATATTTTTTTATTCCTTTTCATTGGAAAAATGGCTAAGGGATAAATGCATAGGACAAATAAAGAAGAAAGTATATTTCAAAAAATCCCAGGAAGTAGGTCAATTATCATCAGATAGGATAGGATATAGGGCTGCAGTCAACCAATCTTAGGACTGAATGACCAATTATGAAGATGAAGGTGACAAGTGTGCCACAAGGGGTGCACTTGCACCAACCCTACTTATAGAATAAGAATCTACGATGATTGAATATTTAAAAGTACAGTAACAATATTTACAGTATTAATGAATCTTTTTATTGCATATTTGATGTTAGCAAAAAGATGATAACGAACTGTATTACTGAGACTAATTTACGAGTACACCCTCCCCTTGCAAGCAATTTAGTTGGTGCAAAAATTTTGGGAGTCAATAATATACTAGGGTAGGCTGAAAAATAATGCACACATGTTTGTGGATCACAAACAAAAGGACCTTCAGAAGTACTCCTGAGGGCTTGTGGAAGTAACATTCCCCCTCAACATGCATGTGCAGGTTTGAAGTCATTTCATTCATTCAGTGTATATTGAGAAGTTGGAGTATGGAGATGTGTTCTAGTGTTACGTCAATGCAAGTTAAACAGCGTGCTGTTGTCAAATTTTGGACTGCCGAATAAGTGACTCTAACAGAGATTCATCATCGTATTAAGGCTGTTTATGGTGATGATGCTGTTGATAGGTCTATTGTAAATTGATGGGTAGTAAAATTTCGTGGTTGTGAGCCTGGAAAAGCCATCATTGTTGATGAAACTTCTTTTGATTGTATTTTGGGTTTGTTGACCGAGTTTATATGACCAATTTTCTGGAACGACGGGCAATAGTAAATTCTTATCAGTATATACAGACTATAAAACACCTCTGATGTCAAGTTTGTCATGTTAAAGGCTGGCTGGTGCCAATAATTTTACAACATGACGACGCTCATCCACACACCTCACGCACAACTGAAGAGGCTCTGCAAAACCTGAAATTTGAATCGACTCCACACTGTCCTTATTCCCCCCGATCTTGCACCCTTGCTATTTTTATTTTTTTCCTCAAATCCAGAGACACCTCAAGGGTAATCATTACACCTCGGATGATGAGGTGAAGGCTGCTGTCAAGTCCTGGATTCGAGAAAAGTCGGAAGAGTTTTTCAGCGACAGATTGAAAAAACTTGTTACACGTTGGGACAATATGTTACCCTTAACTATAACTGTGTTGAAAAACAAATATATGATTTTCAAACTTAAAAATTGTATTTTAATGTACTTTTTGCCCGATCTTGCCATTTGTTTTTGTTTGTGGTCTAAATGCATGTGTGCATTAGTTTTCAGCCTACCCTCGCACATGTATATGGGGGTGTTGCTTCATATCTTTCCTCAAGAAGAGGAATTGAGTTGATTAAGCGTATAACTTGCCTTTCGGAACATCTAATATGCCAATTAATAAAAACCATCCATTAAAACATTATCCAGAACATTCTGGTGGAATATACATAAAATTAAGAGAATAAAATATCAATTGGAAGCTATTATTGGAGGTACTAACCACACTTGTAATTAAAATTGGATGAATATTTAATCATTTAAAATAACATATCACTCATGGATGCCAGACCTTTAAATTTCATAAAAAGTTTACTGTAAAAGAATTAAGTACATTCGGATAAAACAGTTAAATATGGAGTTTTTCCTCCTGTGAAGTGTCAGAAAATAATTTTTGCCTATTACTTTATTAAATGAACTACCTTTTGCAAGATGACTTAGGTGCTATTGGCTCTATTATTATACACCCTTTGAAAAACAATAAACTCTGAGTATATAAAAATAAGCATATTAAGTCTAGTTGCTACAGCTTTCCGGCTCTAGGTGCAGTTTTCTGAATTGGGAATCCCTCTTTACACAGCCAGCTTAAACTAAAGTCCATGTGCTTTCTTGGTTCAAGTTATTGAAAACTGCATACGATACAAGGAAAGAAATTGATTTTCTAGTCTTAATATAAGATTTTCAAGTACTTGGTGGTCGCATGGGGAAGAGAGTATTACCAGAGCAAAAGAGGAGGGCAGTGAAGCTATAAGAACACTTGACATGCGACCCATAAGATTACATCTTCAATTATTCATAAGTTTTGCTAGGGCAAATTTTGATATTTCCACATTCCATTGTTTGGGTGTTACTATTACTTACCTCGGTTATTTTGCTCCGGAATACTGGCTAGGAGGCTGATATTACTCAGGCCTTTTGGATGAGACTCGCGTATGTACTTGGCTTCTTTGAGTGTAACTGGTTATTATAAATCTCACGGGAGCTTATCCCTGCTTCTTACTTACACAATGGATGGGAGGCCTTGATGTCTCTGAGTTTTTCGACTTCTCGAGTTGCTATGATTACAAAAGACCCGAGAAAAATGTCCTTTCCCACTCGTCGCCTTAGGTACATATAAGAGTAATTTTCACTGTGAATTTAGAATGTTTTTATTTTTTTATTAGAGTACTGGTTTTGTCATTGCTATTCCTCCGGTATCCGACTTTGGCCAAGAAATGCTGCGGTGAATAGCGAGTCGGAAAATAAAAACTGGAAAGGTCGAGCTAAAGGGTTAATCCGGGTGCCGGGTCATCGAACACATTCAAAAACGAGGGAACAATAGCTAAATTAAAGTACTGGGTGAAAAGTAGACAAAAGATGAACAACAAATCTTCAACACTACACAAATGCAAAGAAATAAAACAATCCAACTTTCCGTTCCTCTTGTTTAACGTCCTTCGCTTAAAGCGTCCTCTATCGACTGGCTTTCAGAATAGCCCTAATAATAGCCTTAGGGGTGGGGGGGAAGAGGTGGTAGGAGGTGGTGCAGTCGATAGCAGCTGCGCAGCTGTTGTCTGGGCTGTGGTAGGTTACTATTGCGCAGCCGGCTGTCGCTTCGTCACGACAAACTTCCACAGTTAAGTGCGAAACGCTGTCCCGGATAGGGTGCGAGATAAACCCCGCTAAATGGGTGCGAGACCTTTCTACTAAAGTCCAGTACTTTGGACGAATATGGTTTTTAACTTGGCTTTTGTATATGTTGCGGTAAACTCCTTCAACTTTCATTCGCAAAACAATTTCAGTCTTCTCATTTTCCATATTTTCCCTAGTTAATTGGATTTTTAGCCATACCATATATTGCCTTCGTATAATTATTCAATGACTTACGTGGCCTTGTTCCTACGATTTGTAGTGTTTCAATAGGACCATAAATAAAACTATTTGTCTTTGTTTTAAAATAAAAACATAGGGCACAGAGCAAGAGATAAGAAAATGCAACCAATGGAATTGGGTACACTAACCTTAAGAGCCTCTGTTGCAATCGCTCAAATGTTCTCAAAGGCGAAGCAGCATAGGTACCGAAAATACGGCTTCAAATAAGAATTTGGTAATTCCCATTCATTTCCGATGATTTCCGCCTCTATTAATACGGTAAACAGGGCTTATCTTTATAGCTGACGGCAATTGTCAGCGAATGAGACAGCTCCAATTTTTTAAGCTTTTTTTCTTATCGAAATGATTCAGGCATATAACATTTTCTCACTTGCTTTGCAGGTAATCTAAAAAAAGGTAAATTGCTTTTAGGCTAAAAAAATACACTCTTTTGGATGCTGGCGAAAAGATAACTTGTCGATCATCGTGTCATCCTGAGGTGCTCGTGTCCTTTTCATGTATTTTTAATTCTTTATAGTACCTTACAAGCCACCACTAGGGTGTGTGGCAGGGGTTGAATACACACCAGTGACTACGTAGTCAATGTCGTTAACGTAAAGTAGGAATAAAAGAGGTCCGATGACACTTCCCTGGAGAACAGCCGAACTAACTTCTACTGGCTTTGAGCTAATTCCATCTATCTATAAATATACTCGTATATAACTCCATCTACGTTTATTTGCCGATGATGCGGTGGTTTACCGTGATATCTGTGAGCCCGAGGACACAGCAGATTTGCTAGATTACCTTAATGCTATACAAAGCTGGTGCGACACTTGGCAATTAGAATTAAACTAAAAAATGTGCGTATTCATAAATTTTTGGGAAAAGAGCAATTCCCACCCGAATGCCTACTGCATTGGGAACACCTAAATGGAATATGTAGACTCAATTAAATAGCTAGGCGTAACCCTCCCTCACGAACTCTCCTGGGGGAAACACGTACGGGGAATATGTGGACAAGTTAACAAAACATTAGGATTTATTAGAAGAGTACTGGGTAAATGTGATGAAAAGGTCAAAAATAAATGTTTGTTGCTTAGGGATCCTCACGAAGTTGGATTAATTGCTAAGTTGGATTGCGTGCAGCTTAGAGGAGCTAGATTTGTAAAACATTGTTATGATAAACTTAGTAGCGTATCCAAAATATCAGAGAAGCGAGACTGGGAATCACTCACGGAGCGATGGTTAAATTACAGATTGACTCTTGCATAAATTGGAAGGGAGTCTCTTTAACAGTGATGTTGAAAATGTATTATTACCCCATCGCACTACGGTAGGACAGGTCATTCTAGTAAAATTAGAGAGATTTAGTGCACAACAGATAGATCGAAGATGTCATTTTTTTCCACGAGCGATAGGGGATCCTAATAACATTGTTCGACCACGGTATGGTCGTGTTCAAGTAAAATTATTCTGGTGTGTATTCACCCCCTGCCACACACCCTGGCGGTGGCTTGCAGGGGAAAAAAATAAAAATTTAAAAAATCACTATTCTTTGAACCCGAACATTCAAAAAGCCTTTAATCCAAACCCGAATATTTTTATCTATGCCATGTGCTCTAGCTTTGCGAATTTCTGAGGAGAATTAAGCGTGACGAGCTCACGAGGTTATAGAGGTTTCGCAAACGAACGCACCGCAAAGCCTGGGAACCAACTGCCACCGGCCTTCAGGATTTTCTGGGACTCCCCTCCCTCGAACACAGCCAGAGGATCCTCCGCCCGCCCGTCCGTCCATCCGGGGAAAAAGAGGTCATCATACTTTTGGGACAGACCTTAAAGATTAAATATCTTGTATAAATTGGAAGGATGTCCCTTTAGCAAGGATGTGGAAAATGGATTGTTAGCCCCCTCGTACCACTGTAGGTGAGAACATGTCAATAAAATTAGAGGGATTAAGTGTAGAAGAGATAGATTTAAGATGTCAGTTCTTCCACGAACGATAAGGGATCAGAATAACGTTGTCCGACCGCTGTTAGGCAGACAAGGAGGAGCAAGGAATAGGATACGGATTGAAAGGAGGAAGGAAAAGAAAGAAACTCCTTCCTTCCTTCTCTTCCTTGAGAAAGGTGGCTTGACCACTGAAAATCCGAAAACGTGTGAGTTTCTTTTCTATTTTGTGTTATGTGTTTTTATTCGTTAGTTCTGACTTGATATACATTATTTTTCATATCCATGAAACTTTCACGTAGGTTTTACACACTCACACATATATATATACTTATTTATTTATTATATGGTAATCTATCGTTTAAGGTAGGTTTTTGGATAGACACCTTTTCCAACAAAGTATTTTGTGACTCATAACAAAACATAATCCAGCAACCTACTCTACATCAGGTCCCTCTTCACCTATGTGTACTTCCTGTACTGTGTGGCCCCCTGTCATAATTTTGTCGAGTTTTTTTCTCCTCTCCCATAATTCCTTCGAATAAATAATAAAGCTATCTTTAGCTACGCAAAATACCTCGGTATTAACGGGCCTCCTGCAATTACCGTAAATTTCACGTAGGCCGCCGATTCTCGGTCCCATAATATAGCTGTTTCCCTCCGAAATCCCGTAGTTTATATAAACAATTGCTGGGGTTTTCTCGTGAAATTAATCATGCCACCAACTGCGGAACATTCGGCGCCCAAAGGTGGCTGAAGTTGGCCTTGCCATATCTCTGCGATGTTTTGGGGGGCATTTCTTAAGCCTACTGTTATTTAGATTCGATATCTATATCATCGTGGCTAATAAGTAGTGTCCTTATAGTAGTGATGAAATTCCTTTAATTAAAATAATCCGTAACAATAAATGTAAAATCAAAATATAATATTTCATAAGTAAATGGACTCATAGTAGTTCAAATGTTTCTTTTTCTAATTAGTTTAAAAGTTTCAAAAACTTGACTTGAGATATAATAATAGTTTCATGTGTCACAAATATGCCTGTTTTTTATTCTATTGGTCCGGGTTCGAATCCCGACCAAGTAAATTATTTTTACACTTTGAAAGTTTTGCGTTGTAATGCGTATTGTCGGAAGATTCTCTTAAAAAGTTATGGTCGCGACATCTCCCTCAGTTTCTCGTATACGAAATAAAATCTTTATTCATAAGTCAGAATGATTAGACCTTAATTTTAATGTGTTGCATTGGTTTGAAAAGCAACTGAGAGTTAGTGAGTTTCTTTCTGTCGATTGAAAGTCAATAAAACTCATTTTTAGCTTTATTTAGTACCCTGCGAGCCAATAGGGTGTGTGGAATGGTGTGATGCATACCAGAATACCTAAAACCTCTTTCCCTCCTGGTGCGCTCGGACCAACTTTATTTTATTCTGATCCATTATCGTTCGTGGGAAAAATGATATCTTACTTCTCATTCCATCGGCATACACAGATACATATCATGATCATCTAAACAATTAATCCAAAGATTGGTTTTGATATGTCTGATAGCTTACTTCAACGTAAGCATAAGGTATCCATGCAGAAATCACACATTCAAGATGGGACCTTTCCTTTTGGTACCCCCATGCAGTTTCTTGTGAAGATTTGCCAACCAGAAAATCGCATAACTTGAATTATTTGTTTTGCCCAAAGTCACCATCTGGGATCGGAACCCGGATCCGGCTGATCAGTGATCAAGTGCTTTTACAATATACCTGCTAGGCTAAGCATTTGTCAGGTTCGTATCAAAATTGGGTTTATTATAAATGTTTCAATGGATGATTGGGGAAATCTAAAAGCTAATATTCTCCAGTTGTAGTTGAGTGTCAATAAAAAGTTTTTGAATTTGTGAAATGACACGTATATACCCACATTACCAAAATTGCATTATTATTCGTACGATTGTCTTATCATCAATTTGCTCCTGGGATAAAGAGTGTTTGATTGGAGAGTATGAAGCCATGCTATCGCCGTATTTTCATGGAAAACTTTAATTCCATAGGTCCATAAATCGTACATATCGCGGGGTAAAGGGAAGATTATTATTATACCGTTTAAAATAAGTTTTGGATGCGCACGTATAAAAATCGGTACCACGATACACATCTTTGCATTTCCTAACAATATTCTAGCTGACATCTGACACTACATTAAACACTTCTTAAATTTTACACACTTCCTTCCGCCCTTCATTCCGTCCATATTTTGTCAACCTCCTCCTCGCTTGCTCGACAATCTCTCCTTTATCACAGTCTTCAACATCTCAGTGTCAATCCAAACGCTGTGCATCCATCTTTCCTGTCTCCTTTTGATTTCTCCTTACAATCCCCTCTCCTCATCCACCGTAACTAGAATTTCCTAGTTTGTTTCACCTTCTGTCAACTTCACAATTTCCATCCTTCTCCACATCCACATTTCAGAAGCCTCCAAACTACGCGAGCTCGCAAAACCTACCTCAATGCGTCGAAACTAGTCGCACCCATTAAAAAATTTGGTGGAAAAATACACTGTTTTTTTACTTCAATGATTTCTACGAAGTGAAGTCTGAAAACGTCGAATGTATCCAATCTACGCCTATCATCTTGCTCAACAGCCATCTTCCGCCCCGTATAAAACCACGTTCCATATTAAAGTTTTAACGAGTCTTTTCTTAATATCCTTACTAGACGTCTGTCATCAATAATTCTCCTTCTTGTGAAATTTTATTTGCACACTACAATTCTTTTCTTTATGTCCTTACTACTGTGACCACCCTGATCCAAAACACTGGCAAGATAGGTAAGCTGCTCCACTTGCTGTAGCTCATGAACTCCTTTTTTTAATATTTTACTTTGCTCTCCTCTCTCTCAAAAACCTTAACCTTCGTTCTGTAAAGGGAGGATAAGGGAAATGCATTTCATGGTCCATAAACCTCTGGGGGTTTTTGGTGAAACATGATGGAGGAATAACTTCCGGGGAGGTTTTGGTGAAACATGAGAGAGGGATAACCTGACGTGTACACTTAGGGTCAGTCGAAATGCGTAATTCGTCAGAGATGTATGTCGCGTAATGACTCTCCGAACCTCTGACCGACAAATTGGTCTTGTCGTGTCGCCACTTGTGTTATCTCAATTGCGTACCCTGTCGACCGTGACAGGGTCTTTCTATAGAGGTCTTTTACCCTCTTCGATGCAATCCAAGCACAGCAGAGATAGCCGGAGTTAAGTTATGGACATGATTTAATTGGGAAGTTGGTGAAACTTTCGAAACTCCCTCCATTTCGCAGAGGCCGGACGATTGCTGTTATCAATATGTCATATACGAGTCTCGTACGTATAACACCCTATCATGCTATGCACTTTCCGTTGGAACTATTTGAGGTTTAGGGTTTTCTAACTTCATTAAGTTCGTGGTTAGTTAGGGAAACTAAATTCTTTTGATTAATATGTTTTTTAAGGATTAGGTAAGTTTTAAATGATTTGATTTGAGATGCCAATTAAGTCTTGATTTCCTTTTCTGGGATTTACAGCGCTATTTAGATAAGTTTTAATCGCTCAAGATCGATTATATTATCGAAAAGTGCCTGGAGTAGGTCTCGCAAAACTTGTCGTTAACAATCCATCGAAATTATCGGAACATTGCGTCCTCATTTGCAGGATGTATAATGTAATTCCATTCTAATTACCGAACACTTTTCAATGATTTTAAAGTAGAAAGGCAATCGCCACTGTTGGGAAACATTGCTAATTTGCTTAATTTGTCTCACGTTTTCAGTTGCCATGTCGCATGATTTTGGGTTTGTGCTTATATCACCCTCACTTGGCAAACGAATATTATTTGTAAATACCATGACCTTTCTTTAGCTGCTTGAAAATTAACAGCATCCATTTCAATTGTAAGCATTTCCGAATAGGGAAATTGTTTTGGATGATATCCGTATGCTGGAATATTCATGTGAATTGTTTATTTCTATTGTTTCTCTCCAACGTCAGTCCTCTTCCGCTGTCTCGGCTAGCAGTTAACATATTGTTTCTCGTATTATACGTTGCAACTTAAACTAGTCAGTTCATTGCATAAATAATTTTATCGGAGATTAAAAAATATATTTATCAATTGCTACATTAACTTAGCTTTCCTCTTGCTCAAAAATCGCATTACCTCTGATTTACTAACTAAGCAAACCATCATTCCGCCCAAATAAGATACGTCAAGCATAGTTATCATCAAATTATCGATTGTAACTAATTAGGAAATAGATTTTTACTAGTTGCTAGTCGTTTACTATATTTATAAATACATTGTAGGCATAGTGGAATTTTTTTTATGCTAGATATTTAAGGCGTAAAGTAAAATATATCGTTCCGTGAGAATTTTTAGAATACGCAGAACTGCTGACGTGGATATTATTTCGAAAAATTACCATCTTTTGCCAAAAATGTTGAACAAAACATAATTAGGATAGGAGAAGAATGTTAAAAAAAACGGAGAAATGCATGAATCCGGCATAATCAGCTGGTATGGCACTCTAATTATAGTCATTATTTAACCTAGTTGATTGATCATTTCTTGCTTACCTTTGTATTAAGGGCTTTCATATTTTTATCCATAACAGCGATTAGTCTTTCCCAAATAAAAAGTAATAAAATTTATTGAGCGTGTTAAAAAAAAACTAGAGACAAATAGCCAGTTTCAATTGTAAAAATTAAAAAATCCAAAAAAAAACATATTTTTTCAGCAATGGGAATCAATCTTTCGCACTCACCGATAATGGATTTCCGTTATTTTTTTAATATGATGGCATTCAGTTGTAGATTGAGCACTTCAATGATGGAACTTCACCCTCTCAAGTACGCTGACGATTTTCGTAAAACAAATGGCAGTGTTACTCTTTTCTTGATAGCTATTATTGTAAAAAGCTATGAAATAATTCTTATTTTTATGCTTAATTCTATGTTTTTGTGCCCCATTTTACAAGTTTTATTGTCTTTTTTCCAATATTAAACCAATTTTCGAATTCAAACGCTTATTATTATTAGGTAACCTACCGGTTAAGGTCGGTTTTGGATAGACACAACTACCTAATAAATATTTTGTTTCTCCTATCAAAGCACAACCTAAAATCCTACTCTACAATAAGTCCCTCTTCATCTCTGTGTACTTCCTTCCTCCCTTCATATCGTCCGAAAATCCTATTCTTGCCCTTTTCTCATTTTTCTAATATTCCGCCTCGACTATATTACAGTCTTCAACATCCCACCCCGATCAATATGCTTTTCATCCATTTTTCCTGCCTCGTTAAGATATATCCCAACAGTCAGTCCCCTCTTCTCACCCTTCATTCCTCATTTGTTTTCCTTTCGGTCCATTTCACCTTTTCCATTCTTCTCCACACCCACTTAAACCACTGTAACATCGGAAAATAAGCGTAGCTTACTATTGACTATGGAGTTAATGTCGTTAACTTTGAGAGGAGTAAAAGAGGTCCATGTGCAAGAGAATCTAATATCTCATAATCCATTAGCGGATGGACTGCGCGAACTTCGCTGAAAATCCAATTCGCACCTATCCCATGTGATCGTTAGCTTCCAAGACATCGAAGGCCAGATTAGTCCAAACCGTTGCAAACGTTGACACTTCACTGATTTCCCTCCCGGATACAATGCGACGAACGGATTGACCATAAAGGACTGACTGTTTTGCGATAATTTCGGTGTTGACGCCCTTCCAGCCTCGAAATACGTACACCGCAGTTTTCTCAAATTCACGTACGTATGGGTGGGGGTGCACATGCTTCCGTGTGGCTGCCATGCTGAACGTTCAAGGTCGTTTTGCTATCTTCCCCCACTCGCTCCTTCTCTGTCGACCACCTGAAGCTTGAGTTTCTTGGCCACGAAGGGCGTTATCCCCCGAGACTCGCTAACCGGAATCCTAATCAGAAACAACGACCGACGGTACCCTAGGAGCAAGAGGCGAGAAGACCTCCGCGCTGGAATGCAGAGACAGGGTCACCACGTGATGTGTCAGATGATGCATTTCTTCGTTCATTTTTCATTCGATTTCCTCTTTTGCTCGTGCGCTGCCTCGATAAAAAAATCGTAAACCGTGCTTTGCGTAAAAGGAGGATATTCACAGGAGGAACGTCGAAAGTCGCACCTTCAACAGCTGGCGGTTTGCCATTGGTTAAAGAAGATAATATGTGCAGGAATGGCAGATAAGTTGGACAGTGCTTCGTTTTTTTTGTTCTTCAAGGAAGTGGAGCTCTTTTCTAATAGTTACCAGTGTTTTTCAGTTTTGATATTCTTCTCCAGTCCTCCTATCGTTTTTGCGTTCTGAGTTTTGGTGTTTATTTTATTCTTTAGGATATCTCGTAGATTATTTTCGTCATTCTTCCAAATATATAATCATTTTTGTGTTTGCTCGCATGATTTAATGATACACAGGGGCTTGTAGGATTCAACGGAATGACTGGAATATATAATTGTAAACGTTTGATCAGCGACACGGAGGAATAAGATTGATATCTCCCTGTGTACCATAAATGCCATACACGGATTATGCGAACAATTTAAAATATTTGAATGCATAATCAAGCATCAGTAAACGAAGGTAATGAGATTCTGAAGAAACAGGAAGGCTAGGATAGACATTAAAGTTTGGGGACATACACTAGGCGGAAAAATACATAGGTAAAACAATCGACCTGTTTAGGAAGTGACATAGACGTAGTAGCAAAGTAGTAAGGACATTAAAAGAAATTATTTAGGTGAAGAAGCTTTTAAAAAGAAGCGGGTGATTATGAGAAATACCTTAAGTTAAAGTGTAAAAAAGCTAATGAAAAATTGAATATGTATTGAAGTTTTGTATGACTCGGAAAACTTAGTCGTTGAGGCAAGAGAGTGAGCGTACATTGGAGGATTTGGAGATGTGGGTTTGAAGAGAATGGAGAAAATAAAATGCATAGAATTAAAACAAACGGTGAACTTCTAACCACAGTAGGGAAAGGGCAAAAGGTTGTCCGGAGAAATTCTAAAATGGTAGGACAAATGGCTACAGGATATACCGAGAGGCAAGAATATGCTGAAGATGGTAATAGAAGGGATAATGCTGGGAAAGGATATTAAAGGATTGAAAATAATAGGTATTTTGGGTGGAATCAAAGGGGATAGAAGCATACAGAACGGAAGATTAAATTGTAATATGTGCTATGAATTTTAAGAATGTCTTGAATCATATCAGTTTGGGTTAAGGGGTACAGCAGTGTGTAGTGGCAGGTTCTGTCAAAAACCCGCCTTAAGTTGGTAGACTACGGCTAATAATTATGAGAAATTTATAGACATGACACTAGTGGACATCGAATGCAGCGTAGAGAAGCTAAGTTTGTGAACAATTCTTGTGAACAAGGTAGTAGTGTCACAACACTATTGGAAGAGTTAGGACGGGAGACAGTCGTTGGCTGTAGGTTTAAATACAGGTGAAATTGACTACGTAAATTTAAGGCAGAATATTTCTCTGAGGATGTTACAGAGAAATTACTAGTCCTGAGTTTCTGGAGTAGATAGTTAGATAGTAGAATGGATGGATTTAAAATGTCGTTTTTCCTTGTACCATTAGAGATCAAAGTACATATGACAGCAGTCGCCTAGAAGATAATTAGAATTGGTAATGTATACATGTTGTCGACATCCTGAATTTTATTTAATAGACCCATCTTTTTAACTGTTCTGCCACGTAATGTGAATACTCGTATGCTTATCCTGTTATTGATTGTAAATATTGTAGCATGTAATTACCTTCTTTCGTGTGATTAACTTTTTTCGAGTGAATTACTAATATTTGTGTAGAAGTGACATGATTTTGATTGTGCGTTTCTGCAAGCATTTGGGATCCTTAGGAGAAAATTTTGCAAAAAGAATAATTAAGCCCAGAGAAAATCCGCCAGATTCGTTAAAAATATTTATAATAAGAACACAAGTGTAACAGGTCTATTAGGTGGGTATAGGCTGGGAGCCCCTTGAAATACGAGGAGAGCAAGCGAGACTTAGACTTTTAGAAAGATTTAGATCCAGCGAGTTTAACGATGACACTAAAGGAATTATAATGGCCCCACACTACTTAGATAGAACGGACCCCAAGGATACAGTAAGGTAGATAGATTCCAATACAGATATATTCAAATACTCATTCTTTCCCAGAACAATCAGAAATCATAAAAGTAAGAAACCGAAGTACCTCTAGAAATATTGAAAACATTTAATTTACAAGTCGGAACAAAATTAAAAATTGCAAAGATTATTATTAGGTAATCTAACGGTTAGGGTAGGTTTTTGGATGGACACAACTATCAAATAAATATTTTGTAACTCCAAACAAAACTCAATCCAGCAACCTAAACTACATCAGGTCCCTCTTCATCTCGGTGTACCTCTTTCCACCCTTCATCCCATCCAACATCCCTATCCTGTTCCTACCCTTTCCTCGCTTGCCCAACATTCTCCCCTCTATTACCTTCTTCAACATTCCACCACCGCTCAACACGCCCTTCATCATTTTTCCTGCCTCCATAGGATTTCTCTCAACAAACCCCTCTCCTCACCCACCATCTCTAGTACTTCCTCATTTGTTTTCCTTTCGGTCCATTTCACCTTCTCCATTCTTCTCCACACCCACATTTCAAAAGCCTCCAATCTACGTCTATCCTCCTGCTTCAGTGACCACGTTTCCGCGCCGTACATAGCTACGCTCCATATCAGAGTTTTTACGAGTCTTGTCTTAACATCCCTACTCAGCGTCCCCGTCATCAACTCCCTCCTCCTTGAGAAAGCCTCCTTACCTAGCGCAATTCTTCTCCTTACGTCCCTACCACTTTGACCGTATTGGTCCAAAACACTTCCGAGATATGTAAACTGCTCTACCTGCTCTATTCTTTCCCCGCCTATTTTAATATTTAGCTTAGCCTTTTTCTTTCTGGAAAATCGCATAACCTTTGTTTTATTAATATTGATTCTCATCCCATATTTATCGCACTGAACCTCCAATTCACTCAGCAATGCTTGCAACCCCTTGGCTGACTGAGCAACTAATGCTTGGTCATCAGCAAACCTAACCGATTTTACGAATTCCCCTCCGACTTTCATTCCTACCTCCAGTTCTTCCCATGCCTCTTTAATCATTTCCTCTACATATACGTTGAACAGCATCGGTGACAATGGGCAACCCTGCCTTACACCTCTTCCTAACACTGCCCATCCGGACTCTCCGTTCCCCACTCGCACCTGAGCAGTCTGAGACATGTACAGGTTGCGGATCAGTCTCCTGTCCCTCCAATCCATTCCTATTTTCTGCAATACACGCATTAATTTTTCCCAGTTCACTCTATCAAACGCTTTTTCGAAATCTACAAAACAGGCAAAAACGTCCTGATTGTATTCTATATTCCCCTCGACTAGTGATCTCATTACTGCTATGGCATCACGCGTACCTCTTCCTTTCCTGAACCCAAACTGATCATCCCCTAAGTAATCATTTGCCTTACTCTCTATCCTTTTGTTGATGATCCTGAGAATAACTTTAGCTGCGTGGGATATCAAACTTATTGTTCTGTAATCCTCACATGACGTAGACTTTACCTTTTTTGGAATAGGAAGTAACACCGATCTCACAAAATTTTCCGGCCAGATTCCTTCCTCATAGATACTACGGATCAGTCCATATATGGCCTTCTTCCCACCTTTTCCTAACCATTTCAACATTTCTACAGGAATGTTGTCCACCCCCACGGCCTTATTTGCTTACATCTCCTTTAATGCCCTTTCTATTTCATCGTCGAGTATGCCTGGACCTAAGCTATCTTCTTCTACGTCATGTTCCTTTTCTCTCTCTAACCTTGTCGGCCTAAGTTCTTTGCCATACAGTGTTTCTATATATTCCTTCCATCTCTCTTGGATTTTTCCTGGTTCAACTATTATCTTACCCCACTTATCTTTAACTGTTAGCACAGATCTTGCTTTTTTACTTCCCGATAATAACTTAACCTTGCTGTATAGAGCATCAATTTCACCCTTCTTCTGTAAATTTTCCATATCCTCGCATTGCGTTTTCCACCATTCTTCTTTTGCTTTATTTGTGGCCCTTCTCAATTTATTGTTTAACTCTTTGTACTTCATTTTACCTAACTCTGTGTTTACATTTTTCCATCTCCTTCTCTCATCCATCTTTGCAATCATCTCATCCGTTACCCATGGTTTCCTTATCCTTTTCCCGTTAACGGTTCCTATAGTATCTTTAGTGGCTTCCAATATCCCTTTCTTGATACATTCCCATTTTTCTTCGATAGTACTCAATTCTTTACCGCCATCCATCATTTTCTCTACAGCCTGCTGATACTCCTTCCTCGTTAGTCCATTTAATGCTTCTAAATTCCATTTCCGAACCCGCCGCCCTTGCCTTATCTTCTTGAAACGAACGTTACATTTCATAACAACTAAATTGTGGTCAGAGTCCGCATCCGCTCCTGGGAAACTGTGCGAATTTATCACACTGTTCCTAAACCTGTGCCTAACCATAATATAATCTAACTGATACCTTTCTGAGTCACCTGGCATTTTCCATGTATACCTACGCCTTTTGTGGTGTCTAAACCATGTGTTGGTGATGACTAACCCCTGTCTCCTGCAGAATTCAATTGCTTTCTCCTCGCGTTCATTCCTCGTGCCTAACCCATCGTCCCCCACCTCAGCCCCATCTCTTCCTTCGCCTACCGTCGCATTCCAATCCCCCATCACAATCAAATGTTTCCCTGCAGGAACACCCGCGATGATATCCTCTAACTCATCGTACATCCTATCGACTTCTTCCTCCTTGTGGTTGCTCGTTGGCATGTATACCTGAACAATGACCAATTTCGTCGATTAGGTTTAAATGTAGTTGCATGGGTATGTTTGTTGGTAGTTTGGGTGTTTTCATGTGTTTGGGGTGAAAGGGTTCTTGCATGAATTTATACCATGTTTGGTTTGTGGACTATGAATTGGTAGCTTCTGCATGCGGTTTTTTTTCTTTCTAAAATACGGGTGGTACCACCTAACACCCCCCGCCACACGCCCTTGCAGCGGCTTGCGGGTCATTGAGTAGATGTGGATGAATATTCATGGCTGGTGACCTAAAACCCCCTGCCACACGCCCTTGCGACGGCTTGGGGGGTTTTGCATAAATGTTGTTAAAGTAAGTGGTGTGAAACGGTAGATGTTAAATTATACGGAAGGATACATTGAGCATATGTGGTAAATTGCGTTCTCCAGCTTGTTGTATTCATGGAGAGCTTACAAAATTGAAAGAGTGAAAACTTAAAATCCAGCGCTTAGTTGTAATTCAACTCATTTTATGTTCCATACATTTTAATATCCTTGCCATGCCTCGAGTTTTACATAATTCGACAGGTTATGACAATGCAAGCCGGGCGTTGTCGGGGGGTTGGTATTCAAGTGGTTTTTTTAAGGCAAAAAACAAAGGAATTGATTCGATAGAGAACAATTTTTTTGAGTGTAAAATTCCATCCCAGGTTTTCGGGCAGGTTCTGGGCGGATGGGGACGTTAGTTATTTTTTTTCGGTGGAAACAAGATCCAGGCGTCGCCTTAATGGCCGCGGTGGATCGCTCGCAACTGTTGACCTCGCTCAGAACAATGCTGGGAGTCAATTGACCCCGAGGGAGCACTCCTGGTGAGACATGGTTACCGGACAGGCATTTATGCTCGCCCCATCCTATATTGTTTTCCACGCCTAATGCCGAATTAAGGGAAATACCATTCAAATGAAATTGTACTCGAACCTGATTCCCAGCGAGGTTTATCAGTTCGTTCGATTTTCGTGATTGCCAATTCCGAATTTTTTCCCTCGGTGATTAAAGATACGTCCTCATGTTCATCAGATTCGGAAATCTCACCTGTACCCTCCCTTCTGCGAACGTGTTAACTCAATTTTCTCTTAATACCCTTGCTCTTCTCGTGAATACGTTGTTAAAATTATTGGAAATATGCCAATTTTAACTACCTCTGAGGATTCGAAGTGTTTTCGTATCACTACGTATTCATAGCGGAGATATTAGATGTTGAGGATTTTAGCTCTAAGATATTTTGGGATGGGTGGACGATTTAAATTTTATATGACAGCATTTTTTGTCGTCGGGACGAGGAAGCCGTGGCAAATAAGTCATCACAGAAGTATCAAATCGCAAATCATCAAGATATGTAGAACGGCTAAAACCGAAAGTAGATCTACTATATACCTCGTCTACACGACACAATACCCCGCAGGCCGCCGCGTGTGTTGTTACGGCACTAGCCATTCATGCACAAGTATAACATTATATATATATATATATATATATATATATATGTATGTATGAATATTCATTTTCTCATTTAAAATATACGTATATACACACATGTATATGAATGCATATTATATATATATATATATATTTTTCTATACACATATATATTTTATCTATATATATATTAACGAGTGTAGCTCCTTTTTTATCTCGTTGGTTGAATTCACTAATATAATTTGGAGCCATAATAATTTCCTGGTATAACATGCAAATTCCGGTGATTCTTTCAATTCTAGATAGAAGTAAAAATAAATAAATCTCATAAGCATTGGTATTCCAATCAGAGCTTACTCTAATTACTGGAAGAGGCGCAGGGGAAACCCAAGCATCTGACACTCGGATTTGCGAGGGAAGTGGGGGGAAAGTGAGTAGAGAAGGCGGAGAAAGAAGGTGACTAAGGAAGGTGAGGATATGTGATCAGTAGAGGGACAAACAGGGAGAAAATCCTTGTTGAAGCACCTGCTTTCGTCTGGAGTTCTTGCATCTTCTCATTCTTACCGGCGGTCACTTCTCCTAACCCGTTTGCGGCTAAGCAACGCTTCCAAGTTCCCCATAGGGGATCCCTTTTCCAGGAAGGGATTCGCACACACAGACACACGCCATCCTTCCACTCATTATGGTGTCGTGGGACCTCCCTTGCAAAATGGAGCCAATGCGCTAGTGTTGCGAATTTTGGTTTGGATAATGCCTATCGCCCCATATTTCTAATAAATATAATCATATTGCCATCTACTCTGCAACTTTAAAAACTTTTTTACCAAAAAGAGAATGGGAAGATTAAAACGAATGAAGACATTGACAGCTTTTAATTTGATGAAGCTACGAGTATTTCAGTGGAATTCTAAAATATGAACCCAAAACTTTTTTGGGATAAAGTTTTTATTTGTATCGAAACATAATTCAGCCAATATATTTTATTCTTTTTCAATATCCAGAATATATCTTCCTCATTTTTCTATATTCTTAGGAATATCTAAAGAGGCATTGGAAGAACTGGAGGTAGGAATGAAAGTCGGAGGGGAATTCGTAAAATCGATTAGGTTCGCTGATGACCAAGCATTAGTTGCTCAGTCAGGCAAGAGGTTGCAAGCATTGCTGAGTGAATTGGAGGTTCAGTGCAATAGATATGGGATGAGAATCAATATTAATAAAACAAAGGTTATGCGATTTTCCAGAAAGAAAAAGGCTAAGCTAAACATTAAAATAGGAGGGGAAAAAATAGAACAGGTAGAACAATTTTTTATCTCGGAAGTGTTTTGGACCAATACGGTCAAAGTAGTAGGGACGTAAGGAGAAGAATTGCGCTAGGCAAGGAGGCTTTCTCAAGGAGGAGGGAGTTGATGACGGGGACGTTGAGTAGGGAGGTTAAGACAGGGCTTGTAAAACTCTGATATGGAGCGTAGCTATGTACGGCGCGGAAACATGGTCGCTGAAGCAGGAGGATAGACGTAGATTGGAGGCTATTGAAATGTGGGTGTGGAGAAGAATGGAGAAGGTGAAATGGACCGAAAGGAAAACGAGGAAGTACTGGAGATGATGGGTGAGGAGAGAGGTTTGTTGAGAGAACTTCTATGGAGGCAGGAAAAATGGATGAAAGGCGTATTGAGCGGTAGTGGAATGTTGAAGAAGGTAATAGAGGGGAGAATGTTGGGTAAGCGAGGAAAGGGCAGGAACAGGATAGCGATGTTGGACGGGATGAAGGGAGGAAAGAAGTACACCGAGATGAAGAGGGACCTGATATAGATTAGTTTGCTAGGTGGGGAGTCACAAAATGTTTATTTGATAGTTGTGTCCATCCAAAAAAAACTGCCTTAACCGGTAGATTACCTAATAAAAAAAATTAGGAATGTCAAAATAAATGAGGGATGCATTAAAATTAACTAAAATAATTCTATATTTTGTATTCCATATTCTTCTAAAGAATAATATGGGTAAAACAAATAATCAAAACGAAAAACATCCTTGCCTTTCAATCAAGGCTTGTAAGAAATTATTTGCAATGTCAATTTTGATTCTTGGCCAGGGCAGACACGTTCTCCTCTGCCATTTTAAGTCGAATGCTACCCTTTAGTGCCTATTAATTCTTTCTTCGGTAAAACACACGTTTACGATAAGCACATTTTTTTCGGAATTTGCCTGGATAACATTTCCGACAGTTAATTCCTAACCAACATTTGGTATATTCTTTCAGTGGCATTTCAGGTTTTTGTTTCTGCTTTGGGACATCAAATATGGGGAGATTTAATCTCTTCTGTAATTTGCAGTCCGGGATTTCCATTCACGATCCAGTTAGAATTGGAGGAACAAAGGCTTTCTATGTAATTTACGCTGAATTTTAAATATTATCTATAGAGGGAATGAGTTCACCGCTTTCCCATTTACCCTGCCATGATTACCTTGTTGGACAGAATGCAGTGTATATTATATTTCTCAACGTAAGCTGGTTTTGATTACAAGTTAAAATAACATCAAATTCCAAACCCAAGTCCCAGAATCTCTGACAGTGGTGATTTTTCAAAATGAAAGCTATCGTTATAATTCGAGTAACCGGAGAATCTAGTTTATTCATATTATATAGTATTTTATTATTATATGAAAGCAGGGCCACGAATAATATAAAACCTTCGAGTTGTTTAATGTGTTCAAAGGCTGTTATCATATTGCGCCAAATATATTGGAGACGAACCATAAAATAAATCCCTGTCATTGCAACACAGGGTTCGTTTCCGAGAAAAGATTGGAACATTGGACCCTCGGATTACCCTGCCATCGGGGACTTGGAAACCAATGAAGATAATCTCTATTAGTCACAAAAAGGTTAACTGTTTACGTGTATGGTTAGCGATTTTGATGTAATTGTTCGAAATAAATTATGGCAGCCCAGTGTGTTTATGGAAGTGTAAATGTACATCTATATTTATATGTAAGTGAATAACCGTACGTAAAAGATAGATGTACTAACCCCCCCCCCAACAAACCGACACACGCCCTTGTGCCGACTTACTTGGAATTGTGTAGGTGTAGGAATCCGGGTTCAAGTCCAATTGATGCATTAGGATATCCTTAAGTGTCATATTTACGCTTATTAGAGCAACCCATGGTGGACCAGGGAAAGGAACCACTCCCCTTCCTAATCTAGAAATCTTAAGTTCCCGAGGACTTCCTATGGGGCAGGTTATTTTCCCAAGAGAACAAACCTTCCGCCTTTTTAAATCAAAATGCGGGAATATCCAAAAGAGGACGAAAGTAATCCTCAAACAATGGCAAAGATAATGGCAGTTAAAAAGTTACCAAAGCTTCTGAAAAGAGTTTAAAAAAACTTATTTCATGGTTAAAAGTTAAAATAAACCAATGATTCATCTCTGACGCAGTCGCCTCCTGGAAAGAGATTAATAAAAAAGCCTGAATAATAGATATTTGATAAATCTGTCGTCCCGTTGCCGGCGGGAAGCCCACGGGCTTTCTCTTTTTGCCTTTTGTTTTGCCCTTACAGGGTCCTCCAGGAATTGCTCTTCGTTTTTTCCACAAGCCTCTATAATCGTGAAATATCGACTTGTCAATGTCCCTAGCTTCATCCCTTATATTTACATCCGATATGCACGTGCACTGCGTGTGTGCGTCCGAGTGTATCAATGTGTCGCTTCCTTCCATTCCCCCCTGAAATACGCAGGCACACACGGGGCACTTCCTTCCCCCACCCTCCTCCCCTATTTCTGTCTCTCCTTTCACCCCTCTGCTTCTTTTCCCACACAGGGGTGGGACCGTGAGCCCGTGCTGCCACCTGCGCAAGTACGTGGTGCTGTGCCTGGGCGTGGGTGCCCTCTCCTCGCTCATCGGATCCCTGTTTCTATTGGTGCACCTCCTGCTCCGGGCGAGGACCTCCTCACTCCATTACTTCGAGACCGTTCCGGCGTATGTCCCGGCCTCGGTGGTGAGTACGACGGGGCGTGAACGCGTTCGGGGTTGTTGGGGATGGGGTGGGTCCGGGAAGGAGGGAGAAGAGCGATGTAGGAAGGGGAGGGGAACAATTCCGATACTACGCCGTTTCATCCTTGTCCGCTCCACCGATGCCGATGCAAAAATCGATAAATTGACCTCTCCCCCTCCCCCCCCCCCTCACGGGCAGGCTACACCTCGGGAGAGTGATGCTTTGTTTACTTCTCCCACAGGTCCTCTTTCCCCCAGCCTCCCATCACCCCCCAATCGCCTCTTTCACTTTCGTCCAGGAGGTCAATGATGGTTAACCAGGGCTCAGCGATCGGGTCTATTGTGTTCTCTGCAAAGGCATACCCCTCCATCATTTCCATTCCCTGTTAAAGCCTCAATTTTAATTACTGTTCTCTCGTGGAACTATCCTCACGATCCCTTGTGAAACAAGTCACGTATAGCGGAATCACAAACGCGTGGAATAATAGCACGTAACGCGTAGGTAAATAATAATTGTCCTTTAATGAGAAAGTGAATTCAAACAAATGCATACCCATGGTGGCTGCAGAAAAATTTTGCATGCTTTCACTTGTCTATCAAACCCAAAGTTAGTGTGAATGCCTATCCGATGCTATTGCTCTTGCATTCTAATAGTTATCTAAGATCCATTTTCATTAGATCTTCACACGTATTTTTCAAACTCTTTTTCATTGCATATCAAGTTGTGCCAAAGTCATAGAATTCTTCGTTGATTAGGTCTCTTTGTTACTTTTCCGTGTGCTCATTTGTTTCTCCTTTTATTTGTTCATTACATCTTCGGCATTAGGCATTCGCCGACTGAAAGGATCACGTATTGTTAGTCCGTTTTGATGATTTTTTAGTCCGTCCATCGATCCATGTTTTCAGCGGAATACTATTTCTCGTAAATACTTCAAATACTGCTTAATTCGCATTTTGTGCTGATCTGTGTTTAATGTCTGTTGGACCTCCTCAATAAATACATACTATATTTTAACGCTGCTCCCAAGGTAGGAGAAAAATTCCATTTGTTCTGGTCTCTCTCCTCGTATCCTTGAGCTTGCCTTCAGCTTCTACTTTCGGCACTCTAGGTTTGTACTCGTAGTTTTCTTCCTGTAGGTTTTACAGTTGTGTGCCGAACAAATTTGATCGATGGCGGTCAAGATTGTGTGCAAGTTTTCCCCATACAAGTATTATTTACTGTAACTGAAATGTCGTGCGCGATGCGTGGCACCTCTAACTCTTTTCCGTTTATCTTAAGCTCTAAGAAAGGTACTGATGACTTTTTGGGCTGAGCAAGACGAAAAGATTAACATGTTAGTACCACTTAGGAAGTCATAATTACTATGCGGAATAGGCGAGTATTCTAGCTGTCGTTGGAAATTTAAAAACAGCTTTCCTTGTACAGATACTAGTGAATAATGTGCTCGTGCGTACGTGCAAACGATATACGAAGGTAGCTTGAAAGTTTCTCGGAATCAATACCAGATGTGTACCACTAGCACAACGAGTTTCCCGCCAAGTAATACCTGTAGGTCTTTTTAATGAGTAAGCACGTAACGCGTCAGTGCTTTGGGAAGAGATCTGTGGTGCGGTCGCCTCTCTATTGTTGTACCCGTGTTGTGATTTGTGAATATGGGAAAAATTTTAATTCGAACAGTGATTAAATACTTCGTAAAGAAAGATATGGACGCCAAGGAAATTCATGCCGACTTTCATAACACTCTGGGGGACTCTGCTCCTTCATATTCAACTATTGCCAAGTGGACAACCGAGTTAATGTTGGGTCGGGACAGCTTAGATGATGATCCACGTAGTCGTCGGCCATATTGTGCCACTACTCCAGAAATTATTGCAAAAGTGCATAAAAAGGTCACGGAGGATCGCCGACTGAAAGTGCGAGGAATCGCTGGAGCTTTAGGGATGTCATCTGGACGGACATATCCCATTTTAACTGTGAAATTGGATATGAGGAAATTATCTGCTAGGAGGGTGCCTTTCTCTTTCTTTTCTTCTTTCCTCGGTGGACCGAGAATCTATTCAAACAGAAAAACTAATAGTCGAAGTAGACAGGTAGTTTGCAGGCCTGAAGGAATCTAATTTTCGAGATGGGATCAAGACATTGGAACATCGCTGGACCAAGTGCATTAGTGTACAGGGAGACTTCATTGAGAAATGAAAATGTTTCACTGATGTAAGTCATTTATATCTATTCCATTCCGGGGACTTTTCAATTTCCCTCGTGGCTCGGACAATTTTACGCCTCTCGTGCCAACTTCATCTTCCCCCAACAATATTGCGCACAGAGGAGTCATTCAGCAATCCGGAGTAAGATATAATCTTCCGGACTCCGGAAAAGAGTCATTCATCCACGCTACTGCTTTATGGTTAATGAACTACAATATATGTATAAAATGCTATCTAGTGTAACCCCTGTCTTGTGTCACAGTGGATATCAGCCAATTATTCGGAATGGAAAACTAATTTCACAATGTTGGAAAGACGATTTAAGTAACAATTTCTCCCACGTCCACATGAACTAATGCGCTTTTAAAATCAATTGAAGAAAGAAAAACGACTTTCTTCATGCCACTCTAATTGCAATAGCTTATCATAATCACTAGCGTTGTGCCAATACCTGAAGAATGAATTTCGAATGCGGTGTGCTATTCTTCTGGTTAGGTTCAATGAACAGATTTATGCTGTTTGCCCCCAAAGTACGAAAACGTGACCTAAATACACTGGATGCGCATGAATTCCATGGCGAAGTGTTGTTTGCGTTTGAAGTAACTTCCTCCTTCAAGGGAATGGCAAACGAAATCAAACTTTCTGCTTACCGTTATTAAAACGCCAAAGTACCTGATGATAGGGAGTCATGAAGTATTTTAAAATATTCTTTTGACCCCTGCGAGAATTCACATCAACTCTTCACATTAATTATTTCTTATAAATGACTTTTAATAATCAAACCACTTTACTTTTCCACATAAACTTTTTAATTTTTACAACCCAGGTTTCGTTATAGCATAACATCATCAGGTAAAAATACAATTCAAGCACAGTATATATACATATCTCTGGGCGGAGGGGAAGAGGAGGGAGGAAAGAAAGGATTAGTTGAGCTATGAAGAGGGGGGGCTAAAAGTCTATGGTTTGAGGCGGAGAAGGAGGATTGGTAATATTGACAAATTACGTTCTCGAAGCTCGTCTTGGCAACATGCTAAGGTTCAGGTGCACCATGGCTGATGTGTACTTTCTAGTGTTTCATTATTCGAACGACGTGATTCTGAAAGATTGTCTACAATACCCGTCTTGGGATTATGTAGCCAACGCACTTGTTTATCACGATATCCAGTTGTTATGTGTATCTCCAGTTGTTGCTTATCAAAATTATTAGAAGAACTAGGTCTGGGAGTCACTCACGGAACGAAGGTTACAGATTAAATCTCTCGCATAAATTGGAAGGATGTTTATTTAGCAATAATGTTGTATAATTAACCCATCGTACTATGGTAGGAGAGATCACGTCAATAAAATTGGAGAAATCAAGTGCATAACAGATTTAAGATGTCATTTTCCTCGTGGACGATAAGGGATCAGAATAGCTTTGTCCGACCGCATTAGGGGGGGAAAGTATTTTGGGTCAAAAGTAGTCTGGTGTGTAATCACCCCCTGCCACACACCTTAATGGCGGCTGGAAGGGTACAGTGTATGTACTTATGTATGTTTGCGTTATACCGGCACGGAAAGTATTTTTCCCACGACAAGCATATTTGAAATTTTCTTACCCACGAACAATGCTCACGGAATCTCCATTGCATGGAACTTCCACAGCTTTGACTGACGTTTTCACGACTTAACGTAACTTCTTCCATCCTGGTGAATTTTATGGGAGGGAACACGTTGAACTTTTACGTCCATAACCTCAAAGCGAACGCCACCATCTTTGGCTAAAGCTTTTCAAGTCTGCTGTTTAAGGAGAGGAGTAGGATTGGATGGATTTGAAAGGCATGTCTTGGATACCTAATGTAGTCTCTTGAGGGATAAAAATACTACTCAGGAAACGAATTTCAAATGAATTTATGAGTGTGAATAATTTCCTCCAGCATTTTTTATCCGTCAATAAATTTTTAAGACGTGCAGGCATGTGGCCATAACCCAAGGGAGTGTTTTCCCTGATTTCCCGAAGTCCCCTCAAAGAAATGATTTCTCAGGAGATGTCGGTCGTTAATGATGGGAGATATCGTTACCGATCCCGATTCTCATTTCAGTCAAAAGTTACCTTCGCAGTGATTTTTATCCTTGCTCTTCTTTGTTTCCTAAACATGTTCAGTGCATCTATCGTCAATAGTATGAAGGGTTCCATCTTTTCATTTAATCTAATTGGCATTACAAAAATATTAATTCATATTGTTTAATTTTTATGTAAAAGTAATGAAAAAATTGTCTTTAACGTCAATTGTTCATTACCTATTCACTTTTTTATCACTTGTATAATGAGAGGTTTTTTGGGGTCCAAAATGGTTAAATTATGTTAAATCCATTGGAGAGATTATTATTATTGTTAAGCAATCTACCGGTTAAGATAGGTTTCGGATGGACACTACAGCATTAAATTATTTAGAATGAAAAAATTGCTCTTGCCGGCGGAATCATTCCGAATTGTCATTTTTTTTAAATGAAAGTCTAGCAGATTTGATGCGAATGAATGTCTAGCAGATGTAGATTTATAGATGAAGGCGTGATATTTCACTCAAATGTCATTCTCGCAGATATGAGAGTCATTGTAGAGGAATGGTTTAAAAAAAAAAGAAGTTTTGTCGTAACGGTAAATGTAGAGCGATTGTCAAGATAAATGTTGGTAGGGAGTTTCCACGGCTCCAGACCGGAGGTACGGGATGCATTTCCGCGTAATTATGTGGCAGACCAGCCGATAAAGGTTGACCACCCCTGAACCAGGCTTCAAAACGTATTTTTCAAAAGCATTTCCCAATGGTGGGGCCGAAGGGTTTCTCTCTTTTTTTTCCCCCAACGAGGATCGTTGACTAAATCGCTGCCGACCGATTTCAGCGCAGTGGGCGCACAAAAACCGCGGCCGCGTCAAAGTGAAAAATAAAATGGCGTCGGCGAGCTGAAAGGAGCGAAGAAATGAAGGACGGCGAGGCGGAATAGATCGTTTCATTTTCTTTGGCATTCATGCGGTCGACCGTCGGAATGGGGATCAGGGTTTTTGATTTTTTAGCAATTTTTTTTTTTAAGTCCTCCCACACCCCCCCCCCCTATAACCCCCGTCGTCTGCATTGTTTGCAGACTATCATTGATCCCGTTGACGCACTAATTAATGGAAATTCGATCCCTCTCTCTCTCTCTCTCTCTCTCTCTCTATGTGGATCCGCCACTCGTTTAGAATTCCCCTCCCCCAATTCTTCCTTCCCTCTCAAACTCCCTCCCATCCCCATTTCCTACAGACCGAGAACAATGAGGGGGTGCGTTTCATCCCCTTCCAAGGTTCGAACAAACGGGAGAACCATGTCCCGACGTTATCGGCAGAGGAGACGTCCATGGCGGCAGCACTCGACGACGGAGCCGCTTTTGAAATGTCATTTTGAGCTCGCATGCGTCATTGTCTCTGTTCCTTCCGATGCTTTCGATAGGTGGCTCACAATCGAGTTGTCGGCATCTCCGGAGATTGTGGCGTCAAAAAACGTATCGAAAGGAAACTCAAGGAAAATATGTCATTGTTTCACTGTAGATCGACAGGTAATCTCTTCGTTGAGAATTTTGCAAGATTTTCTCGTTCAAATGGCAAATAAAAGAACCAAACCAACGGTTTCACGTGTACGAGGGCGTTGTGTGTGACTAGGGAAGGAAGACAATCTCTCATTAAATACATAGAACGAAATAAGTTCTAGTTTGCAAACATTAAATAAATCCAGTAAACCACCAATTTTATTTGAGTGACATTGGTTCCAATGAATATACGTAAATCATCAACACCCATATGTTTTCAAAGTATCGTCTGCCTAGTTCACATTTCTTGATCAGATGAAGGACGGGGGGGGGTACTTTTTTGAGAAAATGACATAAATATTTTGTTTGTGCGTATTTTTTACGAATACGAGAGGTAACCTAATTTTGGCAAGATGGGTATTCAAATAGTTTATCGCAGCATTTGAATCTAAAGTTAAAGTCACGCATTTTTTTGTCAATTTTCAGCGAATAAAAGAAAATGTCTTACAAGTGCATCAGCACAGCTTCGATTGACGAGGTACCAAAGAATTTTATGATCGTGGTATCGCTGAGGTTGAGCGCGAATTGACTGTGGTGTGATAGAATACATGTACTCAAACGAGACCCAGCGATTTAGTATCAATCAACAAGGTGGATATTTTTACTCATACAAGTATACCTATTGCATAAAATTGAGTCCACGCATGTGGAATTGGAAATGGAAATCAAATACTATTCGGAAATAAGAAGTGGGAATCAAAGGGAAATACTGAAAAACATCTGGACTCATTTTTCAAACCTGAACAATATGTAAAACACTGGTATGGTCAGAGGTAATTTCTCAAAGTTTTTCAATGGCACCACGAAACAAAAGAAAGAAGAAAGAGGCTTATCCGCCGAAATAAAACTCGACGCCAAAAAATTAGGGCAGAGACCTTTGGTATGAAGTAATATTCATTGAAGAATGAAAAAAAAGACGCAGAATCAGATGTTATCACGAATGACGGGCACTAGGGGTGATTTTCTGTTATGAATTATCAGAAATGTCCCAGTGGTTTGAAGACTTCACTTGTTGGAACAAACGCGATATCAGTTGCCCGAACAAAGTAAGTCCTGTTTCGTATATTTTACTAATATAAGCGATGGAACATTTATGAAAACGAAGAAATACGTGTCTCAAAGTTTCTCACTTCTATAGCCATTACTTCTTCGGTAAAAAACACCCTTCTCCTGACAGAAAAAAATTGTTAGCCAACGATGGGGATGGTTAGATATGATTTTATCTTATTTTATGGTGCATAAAAATACAATAATTTAAGGTAAAATAATATAAAGACTGGGTAAATACTCGCAAGTAAAGAGTAAATTAAAAATCCAAAGAAATGTTATACACGTTTATATAGTACGCAAAATATATTAAATAATGACCACAAATATGTCCTTATCTCAAAACGGAAGTTCAATTTAAACATTGCTTATAATTACAAGGAATGATATTTATAAGGAATTAGTTGCAGCTAAATGTTTTTAACCATTGAAATAAAAAACAATTAGATCAGCTTTATTCGTAATTAGGCCAGTCCAATGTCTGATTCATCATTGGTCCATTTCCAATTACAGTAATTGTCCATTGAAACGTCGCCTTCATGCCATGGAAAGCATACACTAACAACTCTTGTTTCAGTCTGCTGCGTTGTTGGTTCAAAATAAATTTAAATTAGGAAGACGTGTGCTCTACACTCACTTGTGTCATTGATAAACTCAGAGCGGACATCGCAAGAAGATAAACCTCAGAGCCACTGACTTTAGAGCCTTCCCAGTAATGAAATACGTCAATATCTCCTGGGAGGTTTTTTTTCCAATCTGGATAATATATGGAGTGTCCTTCCAATACCCCGGTCTGTTTGTCCAACGTCAACAGTCAGTGCCGTCTCATGCAAGCATTGCATGCGCCTCTCAAGGGATCGACTGTGTCGTCCATTTCAAGTGTATTACTTGTTGCCGATGGTGAATTTCCCTGTCACATTTTTATCATCTTCATTAGGATCATTTACAAGATGTCCCTGGCTTTCTTCTTGTGCTCTAGAAATAAGAGAATGTTGAATTTGTGATAAATATATTTATATATTTTTAAGGTAAGTTGAGGCAGGTTTGGATTGGCACAGCTACCAAATAACTGTCTAGTTTCTCCTAACAAAACACAACACAACATCCTACTCTACAACACGCGTGTCCTCATTTCCGTATACTTCTTTCCTCCCTTAATTCCGTCCAGCATCTTTAACCTATTCCTGCCCTTTCCTCGTTTGCCTAACATCCTCCCCTCAATGACAGTCTTCTTCAACATCCCTCAGTCAATCAATATGCCTTGCATGCATTTTTTCGGTCGCCTTATGATTTCTCTCAGTAATCTCCTCTCCTCGAACACCATACCTAGCACTTCCTCATTTGTTTTCCTTTCGGACCATTTCACTTTCTCCATCCTTCTCGACACCCACTTTTCAAAAGGCTTCGTTCTACCTGTATCATCCTGCTTCGTAATATTTATTCTCATTCCATATCTATCGCACTGAATTTCCTATTCACTCAGCAATGCTTGTAACCTCTTGGCTGACTGACAAACTAGAGCTTGGTCATCAGCACACTTAACTGATTTTACGAACTCTCCTCCGACTTTCACTCCCACCTCCAGCTCTTCCCATGCCCCCTTAATAATTTCTTTCACATATACGTTGAAAAGCACCGGTGATAATGGGCAACCCTGCCTCTTCCTTACACTACCCATCCGGACTCTCCGTTCCCCAATCGCACCTGAGCAATCTGAGACATATATAGGCTGCGGATTAGCCTCCTGACTCTCCAATGTATATTTTCTACAATATATTCATTAGATTTTCCCAGTTTACTCCATTAAACGCCTTTTCGAAAAAAAGAAACAGGCAAATACGTCCTTATGGTATTATATATTCCTTTCGATTAGTGATCTCATTACTGCAATGGCATCGCGTGTGCCTCTCCCCTTCCTAATCCCTAAGTCATCATCCCATTAGTAATCATTTGCCCTGCTCTCCCCTTGGTTACACCCTTTGGTTGATGAACCTGAGACTTAGGCTCCATGGGAAATAAAACTTATTGCTCATGCTTATTATCATGTGGTCCTCACATGATGTAGCCTTTACCTTTTTCGGAATAGGAACTAACAAAGATCTCAGTCTTCCGGCCAAATTCCTTCCTCATTGACGATACGAATAAGACCATATAAATTCTTCCTTGCACATTTTCCTAGACCTTTAAGTAGTTCCGCAGGGATGTTGTCTACCCCCACGGCCTTATTTGGCTTCATCTCCCTTAATGCCCGTTCTATTTCATCGTCTAGTATGCTTGGACCTAAGCTATCTTCATCTACGTCATGTTATCTTTCTATGTCTAAGCTTGTTGGCCTAAGTTCTTTACCATACAGCTCTTCTATATATTCCTTCCATATCTCTTGGATCTTTTCAGTTTCAACCAATAACTTGACTGACTTATTTGTTAACATAGATCTTCCCTTATTACTTATCTGTTAACACATCCTCCCTTTTTACTTCCCGATAGTGTTTTAACCTTCTTGTATAGCGCAATAATGTCACCCTTCCTCTGCAAACTTTTCATATCCTCCACCATGTTTCTTTTGATTTATTTGTTACCCATCTCAATTTATTATTTAACTCATTGTACTTCCTTCTGTCAAACTCGGTATTTACATTCTTCCATTTTCATCTCTCATCCATCTTTCTGATCATCCCATTCTTGACCCATGGTTTCCTTGCCCTTTTCCTATTAATATTTCTTATGGTTCCTTTGACTGCCTTCGATGTCCTTTTTTTGATATATATATATATATATATATGTATGTATATATATATATATATATATATATATAATATATATATATGTTTTCTCGAAGTTACTCAGCTGCATTTCCGCACTCATTATTTCCTCCACAGCCTGCTGACACTCCCTCCTTGTCAATCCAGTTATTGCTTCTGCATTCTGTGGGCAAACTCGCGTGAACCGCACAGGTTCTCAGCAAAAATCTAAATTTATTATCATTTATCACAGGGTTCCGTTGAAAAGAGCGAGTATATAATTGCGATAAAACAAATGCGAAGAATCCCTTAATTATTTTGTTTGTTGTTAACTTTTAAATGTTTAGACTTCGTTACGAATGGCCACGATGCCGCATTACTCGTCCGATGGGCAGAGGCCAATCGCTTATTCGAGGATCGAAATCAAGGGTTCTGAATCCTAGCCGAGGGTTTAGAGTCCGAGCAAAGTCTCCTAATGGGGCCCTTGAGGGCTCTTAATGAGGGTTGACCTTACATGAGGTCTTCTAATGTGTTTCGGGCAAGCAAAACATTATGTGCGACATAGCGGATTACCTAAAGGCCAGTATCTCAATCGTGGTCCTAACTTAGATCAAATTGGGGATTATTTTGGAAACACTGAAACTTGATATTTATGTTACAACCGTCGATTTTGCAGAATAATTTATCAGTTAATGCAGGCAATCCAAGTATCTTCCAATGAAATCTAGTGCCCTCCTCCCGCTTGGCCATGAATTGGCATATGTCGTTATTGCGTGATCAGACATTCTCACTATTACAGAGGGATTTTAGTACGTAAAATGTTAACTTTATTATTAAAATATTGAAAGGACTGAAAATAGTAACAGAAATTACCTTTACAGCAGGTTAAATTTGAGAAATTTAGCAAGCCTCAACACAAGAAAGTTACCACCTCATAAGTATTAGCATTGCTGCTATGGTGTACCCTTTATTTTACAATTTGACTTCTTAATTTATAAGGTGATTGTTTATTGAATTGATTTTTATAATTATCTCAATAGAAACCGATTAATGTCCCCTTTTTGTAAGATGGACTGAACTAATGATAGTATTTTCTGAACAAATAGAGCCATGAGTAGCGGAGAACGATATTTATCACTTGAGACGGCATATTTCGTGCGTATCAATTTTTTTCCAAAAATAAAAAGATGTAGCCGTTAGTAAAAACAACTAACATCAGTCACAATAAAATACTCAGTTTAATGAAGTTCATTAATATTTGTCCTCCAGCATCAAAACTGTTCCGCGTAAAAAATTTGCACGCGCAACAGAAAAAATTTAACGTATACTATGTTCTGAGGAAAAAAATGTATTCATATCGTTAAGAAAAAAAAGCAAGTAAACAGCCTTTGCTATGCAATAGCGGAACGAATTTTTTAATGAAAATAGATGATTTAATCCAACAATGTAATATTAGCAACACATTAATTGAGGGGAAGAATGAAACGTTAAAATAATGAATGACGAATCTATTAAGTGAGCTGAAATAAAAAGCTGGCTAATCGGGTCTGAAGCTTCTATTTTTTTCATGTGACGTTTGGCTCATTAAAATCCGCTCCTCGTTTTACGTTGAACCTCCACAAAATTCGCCGGTTACGGACGAACTCACTCAAATTGCCTTTTCCACGGTTTATTAGCTTATTCCCTTAAATAGAATCACACGAATTACGGATAAAGAACATTATAATTTTTAACCGGAAAATTTGGAAATGATATGCGTTTGGCACATTTATATCCCGGTACAGAATACAGAAATAGGAACTTAAAAATTAATGCTCATTAAGCATTTCCGTTCGAGTTAATAGCGATCGGCCATTACCTCTGAAACACAAAGCGACTGGTCATAATGACGAAAACAGAACGACGCCTGCCATTACTAGCCGAGGGATTTTATACGGTACTACCGCTGGAATATTCTGCATATCATTATAATAAAATTATTCCCAATGGTACTTACCGCGCATCCAGGAGATGACGTGAATCGTACCCAAGTCATGAGACGCCCTTCCTGCTCTTTCTCCTTCAACGCCCTTCCTGCTCTTTCTCCTTCAACGCTGTTAATCTACGTAATCTCTCCGAATTGCTGATTTTATCTAAGGATTTTTCGGAAAACACAAGTCGAAATTCGGATGAATGCGATCATTGGGGGGCGTAAGTAAGCGTAATTTCGTAAACCGGCCATCCATTGGATGGAGTGGTCTTTATTGTTCCAAAGACCAATTCATCCGTATTCAATAGTTTCAGACTCAACTTTGTGGAAGTTCATGTTCATCAAATGAAAAACACGACGTTGAAGCGAACGGTTACTACAGCCGTATGAATATTATGGGAAGAATCAACCCCAGCCGTACTCTTTACAAATGGGCAAAGGATGGGTGGCGAAATTAGAGAGGAAAAAAGAAATAAATAAATAAAATAAATACTTAAAATCATAAATAATTCAAATTAAATAAAAATTAATAAAATAGCATAGGGGGGTTGGAACAGAAAGCGATTAAACCAAAAAATGATAAAAAACGCTCCGACTAAAGTGTACTAAATAGCATTGACCCTCGCCCTTATCAAACACTCACCAGGCTTACGAGAGAATTATATCTGCGCCAGTGGCCCACCAATTGCACGTAACAATATAAATGAATACCAATTAATCAAGCACTCTATAGCTTGGATATACTATATAGCATGAATCCTTGCTCTCCCACCAAAAGCACTCCCACCCACTCGGGGCTTATGAGAGACTTTTCTCTGCGCCAGCGGCCCACGAATCACACGTAACATAATTAAACATGAAATAAATGCAAATAAATCAAGCACTCTCTAGCTTGGATGTACTAAATAGCCTTGAGCCCAGTAAGTATAATACAAAGAGTGCTATGAAATTGACTTAGGATTTTAATGAAATCAAAATAGTAAAATATTGAAATGGTGACTGTAATACCTCTAGTGCTGCCATTAAAAGGAAATTGTAAATGTTTTCCACATTTGACCATGAATGGTTGCAGAAATTTTTCATGTAAAATGTACAAATTTAAACCTAATGTAATAATAAAGCCCTTTCACAGTACAAATGAGCAGGGATTCATGTGCTTTCCGTCTATGTGAAAAAACGATACTTATGACAGACAAGTTTATCATCACTAGTACATATATATATATATCCAAATCTCACTTTTCAGTGTCTGTATTCTTGAATATTCCATCTGTGAAGGCATTTGGTTCTTGAAAGGTTTTCCATTTGGTTTGCAACCTCCTTGGGGATATCATTGTACTTGTACTGTACGCTGTCATTTTTTACTTATAGTATGTCTGGAATTGTAGCCAATAGTTTTTGAGTGTGATACTTCTACACAAAAATGAAGTGATAAAATAGAATATGTTTGATATCCAATCTACCATGAAGTAGTGCAGTGTGGCTGCATGAATGCAAAGTATTTTGAAATTAAAATTAAAGTATTCTAGTAAAAGCATGTAGCTTCAAGTAAGTACTTTTTCTATGAAGCTGTTGCAAATCTCTAATATATTTTGAATTCAAACTGCATGAATTTTGATATTAATTATAAACAATCCTATTCAGTTTCATTATTTTCAGAATTTAAATTTTATATGCTATCATTAAGTAAGGAGTAATTTTATACCAAATGTAATATATATTGAAGTGACTGTAATTTTATTTCTTTCAGCTGATTTTGACTGGTTTGGTCGTCGCATGTTTTGCACGTAGAAAAAATCGCTATGGTTACCTGGTGAGTGCATTTAGTTGACAGTTTTGATCTTTAAAATTTGGTTGTATACTTTTCACTTCTAAACTTGGCTATATTAGCCCTGTTAGTCATTTACTAAATGTTTTCTTTCTAGAAGTGCATAAATTTGCGGTGCATTAATAAATATTCATTACATCTGTTTTTCTGAATATTATTTCAAAATTACAGATCCATCTTTTATGCAACAAAAAAATTCGTTTTTAAATCCTATTACTTTGCTTTGCCTCACAGTTTTTGTAATAATATCATAATAGTGATAAAGAGGAAGACATTGTCACAATTGTAGTATTAAAAATATTGGGTCCTTCCAGATTTGTTATTAGGTATTTTGGTGCAATTTTTCCTGTATTGGAATTTTTTCCCAAAATAAAGTTATTTTATAAATCAATTTCATAAATGTTGAAAAGATATAATTTTCATTTTGCAATGAATATTTCTCATCACCAACGCTTGGTTTAGACATTACAAAAGACGTCGTAGTTATGCATAGAACATGGCAGGTTATTTAAAATGAATCAGTTAGACTATATTATGGTTAGGAACAGATTTAGGAACAGCATGTTCCATTTGCAGAGCTTCCCAGGGGCGGATGAGGATTCTGATCACAATTTAGTGATCATTAAGAGTAGCATCCAATTCAAAAAGATAAGGCAGGAGCTGCAGGTTAGGAAATAAAATTTATAAGCATTTACTAGAATGAAAAGGAAAGAGTATCAGCAGGCTGTAGAAAAAATCATTGATGAGAGAAAGGGATATTGAAACCTGCAAAAGAAAGTATAGGAACTGTTAATAGTAAAAGGACAAGGGAACCATGGATCAAGGATGAGATGATCAGAAAGATGGATAAGAGATGAAAATGGAAGAATGTAAATACAGCGTTAGGCAGAAGGAAGTTCAATGGGTTAAATAATAAATTGAGATGGGTGAAAAATAAAGAAAAAGAAGCATGGTGGAAGACGCAGTGCTAGAATATGGAAATTTTTCAGAGGAAGAGTGGAATTAGTGCACTATTTTAGAAGGTTAAAACCCTATCAGTAAGTAAAAAGGGAAGATCTGTGTTAACAGTTAGAGATAAGTCAGGCAAGTTATTTGTTGAAACTGAAAAGATCCAAGAGATATGGAAGGAATATATAGAAGAGCTGTATGGTTAAAAACTTAGGCCCACAAGTTTAGACATAGAAAGAGAATAAGACATGAGGAAGATAGCTTAGGTCCAGGCATACTGGACGATGAGATAGAAAGGGGAATTAAGGGAGATGAAATCAAATAAGGCCTTGGCAGTAGACAACATTCTTGCAGAATCACTTAAAGGTTTAGGAAAATGTGGTAGGAAGAATTTATATGGCCTGATTCATATCGTCTATGAGGAAGGAATTTATTCAGATGACTGTGAGATCTGTGTTAGTTCCTATTCCGAAAATGGTAAAGGCTACATCATGTGAGTACCACAGAGCAATAAGTTCAATATCCCACCCAGCTTAAGTGGTTCTCAGGCTCATCAACCAAAGGATGGAGAGCAGGGTAAATGATTACTTATGGGATGATCACTTTGTAATTAGGAAGGAGAGAGGCATGTGCAATGCCATTGCAGTAATGAGATCACAGAGTGGTGAGTAATGGTGACAAGGACATTGAGTAGGGATTTTAAGAAAAGACTCATTATGACTTTGATATTGATCGTAGTTATGTGCGGCATGGAAACATGGTCACTGAGGTGAGATGATAGACATAAGTTGGAGGCTTTTCAAATGTGGGTGTGGAGAAGAATGGAGAAATTGAAATGGACCGAAAGGAAAACAAATGAGGAAGTGCTAGGTATGATGCACAAGGAGAGTGATTGTTGAGTGACATCATAAGGAGACAGGAAATATGGATGAAGGTCATATTGATCGGCAGTGGAATTTTGAAGACTGTGATAGATGGGTGAATTTTAGGCAAATGAGGAAGGGGCAGGAATAGGATAGGGATGTTGGGTGGGATGTAGGAAGGAAAGCAGTACACAGAGATGAAGAGGTGCCTATTGTAGAGTAGGATGTTGGGTTGTGATGTGTTAGACGAAATAAAATATTTATTTTGTGGTTGTGTCCATTCAAAAATTTATCTTACTGGTAGATTACCTAATAAAAAAAAGAACATTTCATTACAATAAAAGGTAAATCTTTCCTCTAACTAATTATTCATATATTATAATAATTTATCATAAATTTTCTCCTATAATAAGAATACTAAGTTGCTTTGTAAATAAAATTTATGGTATGGTAATGGGGGCTTCTTAAGTCAATTCTTTTTTCAGATTTTATTTTGAGGGGGAAGATGACTAATTCGTATTCACTTGTGTAATCTCAGCCTTAGAAGTGGGAATTTCCTTCAATATTAAAAGAGGCTGCCTAAAAAGGCGATTTTTTTATACGTGTGCATCCAGAATTATTGGCAAATTTTACTGTCAAAAGTCTTTTCAAAAGACTCAGTAAAGCCTTAAAAAGTTTTAATATTGACAATTTTTATTCGAGTTGATCTTTTAGTGCCTAATAGCCACTTCAACTTACTTTCTGTAAAAAGAACTGAACTCACATTGAAGAATTGTGTACCCTTTTTCATGACTGATGTTAAATTAAATAGCCCTACGGTGAACTTATTTATTGATAATAAAAATGCCTCTGATATGCTGGAATGCAAAATATTATTTCAGAGATTAAAACAAGCAGATATATGTGGAATAATACTGGGTTGGATAAAAGTTACTTATTTTTAATATAAAATTAAGTTTGCCTCAAAGTTTCATTTCATGTCCAATTCTTTTCTTGTGTGTATCAATTATTGATGTAATAATGGATTTAAAGGTTATGTAACAGTTTTTGCTGATGATAATGCTTTGACTTTTCTTCTTTGGACAGAGATTTGATAGAGAGTAGCATTAGAGCGGACGTTTTAACATAAGGTTTGGCAATGATAGACTTCCATTGAGAGACGAAACCAAGTGTGTGTTATGATCTTTGCAACCAGGGTACCTAGAATTAAATGTATCATAACCTACCCTGAACAATATCCAATCTAAATGTTAAGAAAGTTAGTGAAATATAGAATATTGGGATCACCATTGACTTATGCTGAGATTAAAATATATCCAAGTGACACCAACCCTAAGGTGTTGTTGGTCTAAATTTGATATCATATGTTATAAATGCTCATTCCATTCTGTAAAATTCTTTTCTTATTAATCTGCCATTCAGTCTAAATCCAATTATAGTTTATTGAGCTGAGTTGGAGCATATTTAAATATCTTTAAGCATGTTCAAATTCTCCAAAACACAATACTAAGAATTATTTCAGGAAGAAATGTATGAAAGTACTCTTATTTACCTCTTGTGTGGAGGATTAATTAAAACTTTTGTGACCAATGATATGTTTAATTATTAAAACCTGATATAAATATCCTTAAAAGATGTTTTTCATAAATTTTTCCAAATCGTACAATATGTTGCGGCCACTTATACTTTGCCTTGAGATGATCTTTATCTTAATGTTTACAGATGAAGGTGAGTGGTGGCTGCTGGCTGGGATGTGCTGCCCTCTGCGTGGCTGTCACAGTCACCACAACAGTCCTGCACATGAATCGCCTGCAGACCCTCCGGGAATGTGTCTACACACAGCGGCTTCGGACGTGTGTCTGTTACTCTCATCCCCATATTCGGCACCCTGGACCACCATTGCCACCTCCTCCAACTTCCACAGCTTACACAGAAGATGGTTGGTTGATTGATTATCCACTTCCATGAATTTTGTCTCATGTTAATCGCCTTTCACAAACTCAGCATAAAATTATTATGATGTGAGGTAGCTTTACAGTGGCTTTTTTTACCACAAAAAAATCTATTACAATCTTTTAATTTTAATCACCAAAAATGTTTGCTCATCCTTGAGAAATATTTGCTCAGTCAAAAATATTTTGCACTGTCCTGTTGAGTTTATTCTTCAGTTTTTTTTAATTCAATGCAAAAATAAATTGTATGAAGTCACTTGTATGGTAGGAAGTTCCTTCCCAAGAATTGAAAAAATAGTGGTTTGATAATGATTCACAAAATTGTAGATCAAAATGTTTTTTATATAGGCAAATATATAGGCAAATATATTGGCAAAAAAGCAATAATCCCATATGAGATTGATATACAAAATGGAAATGTGATCACTGGTGCATGGCATTTTAGTATTATCTGGAGGGTTAATGAGGAATCTTGCTTGAGATATTACCTGAGTTTCTTCATCAAACGCTAAAAGGTATTGAGATGCTTCTTTCCTGTCTTCTGGACTGGATGACTTCTTACCTACAAATATATTAGCGCCTTTTAAATTAAGGATATTTTCCTGGCTGTTTTCCAAAGGATTCATTTTCACATTCTAATCATTGATTTCCATTTTCTTCATCTAGCTAATGAACATCGCTTTGTCTTTGGGGACACTTCAGACTGCGAAGTTGTGCACGGTGCCCTGTACTGGTGTCTCAGAGCCTTATTTGGTCTCTCTGTTGCAGCACTTCTGCTTTGCATTTTTGCAGCCATGCTGGTGTACCAACTCTTGCAGTAAGTGCTTAGCTTTTACATGTATAAGTGGAATCTAATCTGGTACATTTGCAAACCTAAAGTATTCACATACTAATGGCTAAATGAAGCACACTTTTCTATGTAACCAACTACATTACATCTTGTTTTTTGTTTGTTAATCTATCACCATATTCAGAAAACCGCTCTTAGTATTTTGATTATACACGACATTTTTATTTTTCTCAATAGGATGAAAATAATCAATATTTTGCTATGCAATTAACTCCTATTTTCTCATTTTTACTAATTTTACAAAAAAGAAACCACAAGGATGTGACCAAGTTTCAACAAAGAAGTTTCTTTTTCTGATTTTTTAGTTGCATTTATCTCCCCCTCTTTTAGCTTCAACTAAATAAACTTAAGCTTTGGGAGGGATTACCCTCCACTCTTATACACAGATGCATTGTGGACAGAGTGATGTAAGTAAGCAGAGTCTCACTACTGTAATCTAAATATTCTCATAGACCAAAAACAAATACCTAACAGTTAGCCCATGGTTAGTGATAAAAATGGTCAAAAATGAATCATAAGTTGGGAAACCTGTGAAATTAAAATTGAATGTGAAGAATTTACTGCCGACAATGCAGAAAAATTAGTATGTATTAATATACTGAAACACACATTTATTTTGAGTATGTGTGAATTTGAGTGTGAAATTTAATTAAATACTCATTACAAACATTAATAAAGGCATTGAAGTGGAAAAAAATTTTATTTTCCCAGAAAATTATTGAGTGTTAAATTAAATCAATGTTCCTCACAGTGTGAAAAATTTACCATTAAATCCTAATACAGAATGAAACTTTGCTAGAACACTTTATTAAAATCTGAAACTTGAGGGTGTTTAGGTTGTATCTGCAGGACTGGAAAAAATGTGCAATGTCAACAGGTGAAAATATAGAACTTGGTATAAGGCATAAAGTCCTTTAAGGACAGAAAAGTCTTCCTCCCTCATAAATGCTACAAATCACTCAATAAAAATCCTTCCTCACACCTTTCCCTAAACCTTTAAGTAGTTCTGCAGGAATGTTGTCTGCCCCCCAGCCTTATTGGTTTTCAGTTCCCGTAATGGCCTTTCTATCTTGCCATTGAGTATGCCTGGACCTTATCTATCCTAATCTATGTCATATTCTCTTTCTATGTCTAACCTTGCTGTACTAATGCCTCTCCATACAGTTCTTCTATGTATTCCTTCAATCTCTTTTGTATTATTTCCAGTTCAACTAGGATTTTCCTGACTTACCTTTGATTGTTTGTAACAATTTTCCCTTCTTACTTCCTGACAGAGTGTGAACTTTCCTGTATAGCAGACCAATTGCACCATTCCTCTAAAAAGATTCCATATTCTTGCACTCTATCTTCCATCAGGCTTCTTTTTTTGCTCTATATGTTGCCTACCTCATTTTATTATTTAATTCTTTATGGTTCTTTCTAACAAACTCCATATTTACATTTTTCCATTGACTTCTCTCGTCTATCTTTCTAATCATCTCATTTGTAATCCATCATCTCCTTGCCATTTTCCTTTGAACAGTTCCTATTGTTTATTTGTAGCTTTCAATACCCTAATTTTTATTTGCCCCTTTTTTCCTCCATATACCCAGCTCCCTGTCTTCACTCATAATTTTCTCTGACCCTTGGTGATACTCCTTTCTTATCAGCCTTGTTAATGCTTCCAAATTCCATTTCCTAAGCTATTTTGCCTAATGTACCTTTTTGAATGGATAATAAAATTGAGTTTTACTAAATAATTTTAAAAAACCATGTATTCTTTAAGTGAATATTTTGAACTGGACTTCTAAAGAGTGAAATTAGAATCAATGTGTTTCTCTCCACCATAGTAATTCATCTATGTATTTATTTATATGTTTATCCTTTGATAACATCTTTAACAATAGCAAGTGGTGCTCTTTGATGAATAAAGATTATCATTATTACCTAAAACATCCATAATTCCTCTTCCCATCTCTTGCTTTATCTCATCTCTTCATCTCATCTCTTTAATTTTCCTGTCCTCAACAAACATTCTCCTAGCATTCCAAGATCCCATTCTAACTGATTTGGTCTTCTCTGCATCCTCTGTGCTGCTGCAGTCCGTTTTGATTTGGAAGGCTTTTGTGAGATGATGACTGTGGAAGCCTTGCCTCTGCCACTGTCAGGCATGAGAGTCAGCTGATTGGGCTGAGTTCTGTAAATGCCAAGACTCATTTTCACTATACTATCCATCATCAAAGTCATGGGATAAAAAATTGAGGTGGTTTCCCATCGCCTTCCTCAATAACGTTTTTAACATGACACCATCACTCGATGGCTGTCCCACTGGGGTCACGCACCTTTACAGCCACCTCCCAGAGAAACAGACGGTGCACAGACTACCTTTCACCTGACTCTTAACCTTGAACTTTCTGGTATGGGAGACTCTACCAGGAGCAATTACAACTACTCCCACCAGCACAGCTCTAGGGGTCATCGGAATGCACCAGCCCTTCCACCATCTCAATTTTGTAGTCTATGGGGAGGGCATTTTAAAATATATCTACAAATATTATATTCTGTGCATCATTTAATAGAGAAGTTTCAAATGTTTATTATCATAAGTTTACTTAATGTAAGCTATGATTTAAAAATATTGAATATTTTTCAAAAGTTATTTACTATTATTAATATTATGTATATGTGTGTGTGTATATATATATATATATATATATTTATATATATGTTAATAATTTTACTCTACTCTCATATTTATTCACTGATAATTGGGTTTTTACTTATGCAGTCATGAGAGGAAGAAAACTTACTGGGAGCAGTTGGAGTTGAGGTGCAGGCACCTTTATCCCTCAGTGAGAGATGGCCCTGCTGGAAGGGGAGCACCAGCAGTTGGTGGGGAGGATCCTGTACCAACAGTGACAGCAGCACCAGATCCAGTGCCTCCCCCTTTGCCGCCATCACCCCCAACTTTAAGGGAAGCATCTCCAGTCACTCCAGCACACCCTGTAATACCTCCATCACCACCGGTGAATTCTCATTGTGGCTGCCATAATGAAGAATGCCGGGAGTGTGCAGAAGAGAGGAATTGCTGCCCTCAGCCTCGTCCCTCTCCACGCCCCCATCCCGTTTCCCATGGAAGCCACTCACGAAGAACAGGGCAGGATGCCAGACCATGGCATGCCTGGGAGTCAATGGATGACAGGTTGGTAGCAGTAGCAGATTTAACTGTGGTACTTTCACAGAATCAGAAAATTTACATAAGTTGACCAAATATTATTTTATTCTATCCCTACTCTTGTCAGAAAAAATGGTTTAATGGCTTGCTTCCCTGATGGCATGAATTTAAATTCAGTTAGAGATCATTTGTTCCATGCTAGGTGTCTGATATTTTGCAGTATCACCATCCATCATATGAGTTTCCCTGTCTTGAAACATCCAAAAGTCTTTCAGTTGTATTGACAGAACACTTTCATGAAAATATTCAGATTAAGGCATTCCTAAATGGTACTAATGAAGGAAAGAAAATAAGCAAATGTTATTCAGATTGTACAGCATCAGTAATCATTAAACTTCCCTGGAACTACTTAGTGGTTTAAAAAAACATTGAAAGAATTTTGGGCTAATTTTTAGCATTTATGAGGGAGGAATTTGTCCGGAAGACTTCTTTAGATCAGTGTTAGTTCCCATTCCAGAAAAAGAAAATACAGCCATTTTTTAAGACTATAAAACAATATGTTTGATTTTGCATATGGCTTAAGTGGTACTTAGGATCATCAATAAGAGGCTGGAGAGGAGGAAAATTATAGCATATGGGATGATGAGTTTTGGTTCAGGAAAGGGAGAGGCACACATGATGCCATAGCAGTTATTAGGTCTCTAATAGAGAGGTGCATAGAATAGAGTTAGGATGTATTTGTTTGTTTTGTAGATTGCCAGAAGGTGATTGAGTGAATTGTATTGTAGAAAATACAGACATAGATTGGAGGGATATGGGACTCATCTCCAATATATACATGTCTCAAACTGCTCAGAAGCAAGTGGTGGATAGAAAGTCAGAATGAGTAAGGCTAGAAAGAGAGGTAAGGAAGGTTTGCCATTATGACCAGTCCCTTTCAGTGTACAAAGGGGGATTGTAAAATTTTAATAATTACTTCAAATAATGGAGATAGAAATTTATTTTTATTTGTAATTCTTAAGACTTCTCCACTTGGCCATCATCCAGAGTTACAGATTTTCCCCCAGTGTTACTTGATTTTTTAAAGGCCGTCATGTAGAACTTAGCAGATTTTGTTGAAAACCATTATTCCGCCTCTTGAATGGCATAATATATGTTGTGAAATCTCTGACTCCACAACGCTTTTCTGAGTTCTGGGAATAAGGACAAGTTGCTTGGGGTGAGATTTGGAGAATAGGGTGGATCTGGCAATATATTGAAACCATATTGCTTTAAAAGCCAGTCACGATTACAGGTCGTACTGTGTTTGCTTCCAAAAGGAGTCATTAGTAATGGAATCCAGCATGCTGAACACTTTTAAAATGTGCAGTTCTTTGTGAGTAACTTTCCACATATTGCTCTAGCTAAGATCAGTCTCATTCATAATCATTTAGATGGTTACTCTTTGGTTTAATAAGAGTCCTCCACTTTCTTCATCGTGGCAGTATTGTCTGTGAGTGATGGTCTTCCTTTTCTTGAATAATATATGAGGGACACATGGATTATTTGAAAATTCCTTTTCTACCTCACAATGGTGTCATATAATTTCCATAAACAGCCATTATTTCATCATGGATTTGCCAAGCACTGTAACCTTTCATAGAAACAACTTAATTACACTGTGAGCCTCTATCTTCTCCAGACTATAAGTTACTTCAACCTGTTTCTTCCTGAAATAAAACAAAGCAACATTAATAGCTGTAATTTACAATGATATGTTTATGAGGTTCTATTTATATGCAGAATAAATTTTATCCAGTTGCCTTTGTTATTTCTTATTAATTAATAATTAAAAGTGATTCCCCCTCATATATGTGGAGGAAATGGCTAAGTAGACATGGGATTTATGAGTTGGATATGTTTTTATAGACCCCTTTTATCATTATATAGAAATGATTGTATAAGGTTTAACACTGAAGTGAAAATAGATATGTATTATTAATCAACTGCTGGAAATTCTGGAATGCCTGGGAATCTAATCAGTAGTCTAACACTGTACCTTCTGGACTGCCATGTGCCATATATAGGCATTTGGCAATTATTTTCTACAAAACTTTTGAATTTGTTTTAGAACTCATCTAAGAACATTGCTCTAAATTATCTCTGATCAGTTGAAAAACTTTCAATAATACTTGTCGCGTTTGAAAATAAACCAAATTATATTGACCTTGTTCTTTTTGCATCATGTTCTTCAAGGTATTGGTCTTCAAGAGTAGGAAATCTTTATTCACCTAACCCTGAAGATGCAGTTGGGCAAAGAGACTCTGAAGGTGTTACTAATGAGAGGGGAGTGCACTCACAACGATGGAATTGGAGGTTACCATGGAATAGAAGTATGCCTGGAGGGACTGAGGAGCCAGACATAAGGTTGGTAACTCATAGATTTGTCTAGTTTTGTTTGATTAAAAAATTAAATGTTTTATTGACTCATGCAGTAAAATGGTTGTTGCTATTAGATGTGAATGATAAGAAGCTGCTGCATCATGCCAGTTCGCTTCATTGGAAAGCCTTGCTGTCACCAGTCTTATGGCAGTGTGTTGTGATGTAGCTATGAATTTCATGTAATAAAAGATGATACCATTTTGTGATGAGGATTGTCAACAAATTATTACTGGCAGAAGTTAGGGAGTAATAGTAAATAATCATTGTTTATTTTCATTTATTTTTTATTTATTTTCATTTATTGGAATTTTATCAATGAATTTATAAATTCTTTATATTCATTTAAGAGCTTAAAATTTCTTCTGGATGAATTTTTACTCTTTGTAAATGTGTCCTGTAAATGCCACAATATAAATTCGCATGCTTGGCCAGAGATTTTTTCAAAATTTCAACCTTAACAACTGAACAGACATTCTCTCAACCATTTATTCATAAAATGTTTTAGCATTGAAAATGGATTCATTATACTCACAACAATCATACTTAAAAATGCTTTTCTTACACTCTTCTCATCATTTTTGTCACTATAAAATGAGTGAACGTCTTTTCTTCCATTGTATTTATTTTTTTCTGGAAACAATTGTATTCAAGGTATAGATATTACGATTCCTATATGACTATATAACCATGATATATGCAATGGTGGATGGCATTACTCTGTGGAACTCCTTCATGATGAGTAGAAAAGAAAATACTTTGCTATTCCACAAAACATAAATTCATTCATTCATCTGGTCAGATGATGACACTCAGGGTCAAAACTGGTCATCTGGACTGATAATTATACTCTGTATCAAAACCGGTCACATAGAAATTTATATTTTGTGTAAAAGAAAAATATTATCCTTCCTACTCATCCTAAATAATCTAATTATGGAAGTCTGTTTATGACCTGGGGATTCCTAAATGTTTCTGGTTATTACTACCCTTCTTAAATTGAAAAAGAACATATTAGTGGTCAGATGATATTATTATTCCTGAAATTTTCCGTCCTCTGGTACTTTTTACTATTATTTTAATTGCTTACTATAAAGTGTGTTGAAGTTATTCCCTGAATATATTAAGTACTTGTATTTGAGTTGCCACAAGTATTCTGCAGGGTATTTATCTAAGGTTTTTTGCTCTTATTTCCCCATAGTGGTGAGGATTGGTATCACACCTAGTTATAGTATGTCCATTTCCCTAATATTAAATTCCCCCATAACTCCATTTTTGATAGCCTTTGAATAGATAAATAATAATTTAAAACATCATGGGTGAGCAGATTTTTCAGTGACCAATTGTTAGGTCTGACATGTTCTCTCAAATGAGAGTCAATCCCACTTTTGACTTTTCCCTCTAAGAAATCAGTAAGAAAGAGAAAGAGAAAGTAACTCACTTCATGTTAAACTATTACATACATAACATATTCTAAATCAATGCATCCAAAATAACATGTAACATTGCTCATAAACAAAATTTTAAATTCTCGTAAATATGTAACCATCTCTCCTTTTTAAGTTGATTTTTTTGGGTGACATCACTCAGAAAGAAAATTCATGATTGTTTTCCATTTAATTTTCAATTTTTCTTTGGGCAATGCCTTTGAACTCTTCCACAGTTGCCAATATTCATATAGATTATCTAGAAACCCTTGACATTGTGTCTAGCTTTGAAACTTGTCTGCCATCCATTCAAAGTCTAAAAAAATTAGATTCACTAAAGAATTTACACACTCCTTGGCATTTTCCTCACTAGACCAGAAAAAGGAATTTTCCTTGATCTGATTTGATTTGATTGATTCTGACCACTCTCAAACTAATTTGTTTAATTTCATTTTCATTAGGAGGAATTATTTTTTCAACTATAATCTAAACAATATGTATTTAATAATTTAAATTATTGTTATCATACCCATGATTTGCTTATATTTATAAATTATGCCCTGGAGTGAATAACTTTGAATTTGCACATTATTTATTGATGTGTCATCCTTCTTGTCAATTGCTTTGTGTCTTGTCCCACTCAACCCTTGCCACTGACAAATTTGTGCATTCACATCACTCAATATGTTTCAGACTGTTCTTTTGTGTTAAGTCATTAGGCATTGCCGTGAGTCGTATAAAAACAAAAATCTGCAGCCATGGTCCTCACATTGGAATGGCTAACATAAAAATTAGCTGACCTAATTTGTAACTGGGTGCAATGATAAATGAGTTGGTCAGATGGATTAACCTTATCTGTTCTTATTTTGTGTTTGAGAACAATGGTTCTTTCTTGGCTAAAGAGGTAGGGAAAGAACCTATTAGGGAAAGCCAGGAGATGATGCCCCTCATTGAAAAGTGAAATTTGGTATGAGTTGGTAGAATACACATGGCACTGGCTCATTTGGAGATATGAATAAATGGATTTTGTCTCAGAATTAACGAAGGTTCACAGATAAAGGAATCGGTTTGGTGATAGTATTTGGAAATTTCTATTTTGCACAACATTGGAATACATACATATATATATATATATATAAAATTCACTAATGCATATCATGACATATTTTGCCCATAGTTCTTTGAATGTGAAGTACAGTAAAAAAAACTTGCTTTCCCTTGCCTTCCCTTGTGTGCCCAAGGCATCTTGCTCAAAGTAACTTTGAATTAATTCACCTGCATTTAGCATGAGGTAGAACAGCATTATGTAAGATTAAGAACAATTTTGTACTGTTCAAATTTCAAGAAACTGTGGGAAATCCCACAACAGTAACTTTTAACAGAGTCATCCGCTAACATCCATTTCAATGCAATAATTTTAGAGTGTAAAAATCATTCGCCTTGACTGGGATCAAGGTGAATGATTTTTACACTCTGAAATTGTTGCACTGTACTGTTCACTTATTTATTACAATATGTACTATGTACTTTTCAAATTTTAGGAATCCACTTTGTGATGAATCTTAGCGTGCAGTAGCAGCATGTTCCAATTCCTCTCTCAGCTCTTTTTCCCTAAACTGTTGTTTATCTCCACTCCCAAATTTCTTGGTTTCCCCTTATCCTTTGACCTATCTTTTCTCTGATAATTTTTAAAGGAGATGTTCATGAATTTTCAAATCAGGGAACCCCTTAAATATGCCATTGTAATGCTGGAACTATGTTTGGGAATTATTATCCGTTAGGAAAACCACAAAATGTGTATCCTTCAGTAATGAGTATTGAATTGAAACCTGCCTGGTATTTTGAGATCATTGCATCACCTATCTTCCTTTGATGATAGTTAAACTACACAATAAATGGTATAATTAATGCATAAAGAAGGCTGTATGATGAGTACAAGTATTTGTTCACAATATAGTTTTACAAGTATTGTTCACATGGCAAGGTTTTTGACTTTTGATTTTTATTGAGACAAACTGAAAAAATGTCAGTATGTATTCATATGATTGATAAAGGAAACCCTCTTGAAACTAAAGATTATGCTACATGGTGAATGAATGTGTTCAACCTTTTATTAATTAGAGTTTTTTTTTAAATCTTCATTAACCGGAATTTAAGTTAATGCTCTTTAAAAATTTAATAGTGTTAAGTAGTGCTGTTGTCACATTGACTGTTCTGACCTCCAAACAATTTGAATTTCTACATCTTTCGCTTGCAGTGAATCAGCAGGACCAGAGAGTGAACGTCCATCACATCAATTTAGTCCAGATAGTCAGTATGGCTTTGGTGGAGGAAATGAACCATGCCATGGCATGAAAAATTCACAGACAGCTAATGAGCTCAGGCCTCCATCACCACCAAGTTCCTCAACTAGAGCATCTGCTTCACCAATTGCACACCCCCATTGCCCCAGAGCCAGAGGTGCCAACCGACCAGCCCTGGTGCCATCTCTGTCAGCTGATGCAGTGGCCCTTGGTGTTTCTGCATTAGATGATTTGCATATTTCTAACATGCCACCATACACATACTTATGGGGACCACCACCTCCATACCCTCAACCAACTTCTCGCTTGGGTAAGCCATTGAAAATAACTGTGGTATTTTATTAAATTTAAATTGCTTAAGATATTAACTTAATGGGAAGACAAAAATATCCATTTGTTTCCCCATGTAAGTGGCTAAGTTGCTGTGAACAACAGTGACAAATTTTCCCAAAAATGTCAGTATTGCTCTAAGGCAACTCTTTTCTTGATGGCTATAAATGAAAATAACAAATAAATAATTATTATTTTTTGCTTGATTCTCTTTTTTTACCACATCATATAAGATTTGTTAACTTGAAGCAAGTAACTAAAATATGAATGGTTTTTAGAGACATTAGATAAATTATTAAATTTCTCTTTAAAATAGCCAGGCAGTTTCCTCATGAAATCATGCAATTATGCATAATACATAAAGGTTAAATTCTGTAGATTTATAAGCAGTATTTGAAACTGAGAAGATCCTGAGGGAGGTGTTGCAAAAGCTTCATAACTTATTGTTTATAATTTAAGGACAGTGGAGTGTATTTCATTTTATTAAGTAATGTGTTAATCCTTCTGATATATTTTTTTTATTGGATTCCTGTGAATGTGGTCTATTGTGATATATTGAAAATAGCATTTGTCCAAATGAAAATGCTTTTAAAGTAAAACTTTAAAAAGATGAAGTCACAAGGGACATTGTGATATTTCCTTGACAAGTAGTGTTCCCATCTTCGATAGATGAAAACACTGGACATTAATATTTTTGAGAAAAATAAGAGAATAAGTAACTTCCTGTTACCTCCAGGCAATTGAATCATTTTTCTGAGGAAACTTACAGTTCCAACCATAAAAGTTATATAAAAAATAGGTATTTTGGAGAATGTGTGTGGTCAAATACTAGTCAACTCCAAACCCAAATTGGACCTAAAAAGATTTCCATCTGAAATTTTCCTACTACCGTTTGTCATCAGATTTAAGTGCCACTTATTCATGCTAGAAAGAAATTCTATGCAAAATGCTTTCTGTCCAACTCTCACAGATTCTGACTTTCAGAGGGCTTCACTTGAGGGTGAAGCAATAATTTATATGTGCATTGAGATTTTGGAATTTCCATATTTGGCAGTTCATTGGCTATTTTATCTTACTAACTACAGAAAATTTCAAATATATCAAAAAGTTTAATGGCTCACACACTTCATCAAAAAATTCTAAATCTGGTTAATTTTAAAAAAATATTGGAATAAATAGTTCACTCTGATTATAGGAATCATGGAAGTACATAGCTATTACAGTCAAATCCAATACCTCTTTTTGTTTACTACACTTTTTTCTACCTTTTTATTCAGTTTGATTACCACTCCTTGTTGGATCTCATCCTGTCTGCTGCAAATCACTCTATAACTATTCCTCCAGTAATCCCCACTATCCATTCATCTCACCATGCAGAATCCTAAAATATCTATAGTTTCTCTCTCCATCTTTCAATTTTTATTTTCTAATTTCCTTCTCCTCAATAGCATCCTAACATTCAAAGTCCCTATTCTAACTGGTTCAGTCCTCTTCTATGCTGCTATCAATTTCCCTTTGCAAGGGTTTTGTCAGGTGATGACCATGGAAGCCTTCCTCCTCTGCTGCTGGGGAGAACAGTTAGTCCAGTGGCTTTAATCCTGTAGTTACCAAGGCTCATACTCTGATCTATATCCTCATTGGTTTGTGGGAAAATTAATTGAGGCAGTTTCTCATTGCCTTCTTCAATGGTGTTTGAGTCACACCATCACTCAAATGTCACCCCATTGAGGTCAGATGCCCTTGCAAGCACCTCACTAAGGAACAGGCACTGCACCCTGGATTGCCTTTCATCTGGCTCTTACCCTTCGACCTATTTGGTATGAGTGACCCACCAGCAGTGGTAATCATTGCTCCTGTCAGCACAATACTAGGGGTTATCAGAATGCAGAAGGCCTTTCTACTACATCAAGGTTTTGGTTCAGTCTCCAAAGCCAAATTAAATTTCTTTTTTCAAAACAATGATCACATTCCTTAATAAAATATCCCAAAAAAGTCAATCCTGACACCAAGTGAAGTATAGCTATAAGGAAGGACAAGAGTTAGGCTTAGGATATGTAAATTGAAGGGATGACATTCATTTTCCATTTTCAGTTTGATCATCAAAAGGTTAGTGGAAGTAGGGAAAATCCAGGGCAAATTGACAGCCTTAAGTAATTGCTTATGCCTAAATGAATTACAGAATGTTTGTTAGCAAAATTTGTTTTATAATAACTTCAGGTTCATAATGAATCATGAAAATCATATAAAGTTTCTTACAAATCATTCTCAAATGCTCCTTTGATAATGTGTTTCTTTTGTCTTTTAAAGTCTACTCCTTGAGATTTCAATTGAAGTGAAGGCTACATAATGATGAGGGTACTCTCAATATAAAACTTAGAATGGGACTGCTCAAACATCTGGTAAACTTACCCTCTTAAACTCTCTCTTCTTCTGCAACCTGTTCCTTTCTCCACCTCAGTCCTGATATTTTAGTTTTTGTACTTCATGGCATTTGAACAGCATGAAGGAGATGATTTAACACAGTGAAATAATATAGCCTATTCTGTTATGTAGGCTATATGATTTCACTAGTACTTCAGCTTTTATCACCAGCTCCAAATATCAATTATTCTAATATCTATAATAATGCTAAAAGTCCTGCATATATCTTAGAGTTATGAAGATCTGGAAAGGTATGCAGACTGAGGGGAACCTTATCCCTGTATATTTCTTAAAAGATGTTATTCCTTACAAGAGCTAGGACTATTTTCCTTCCAATATTTCAGTTTTAACTCAATAGAGATCCATGCTTTTTCCTTACCCCATATTCACCTCTGTGGTTTTGCTTTACCTGCTATAACTATCAAGGCATACAGTGAACTGTGGCAGATAATGGGAACATTAGCCAATTCTCCTGTAAAAGAAGCTGTGTTGTTCTGTGAATAATTGAGTTTACATCAGTACTGCTTACATAGGTTTTTATGTTTCCTCTCAGCATTTCCTTTCATTGTTCTCCAACTGGATTCATTACCTGTTCACAATTATTTCTTTAGTTTTTTTCTATAAGATTCACTGCCTTAGACTCTTTTATGATAGTACCTACCTCACTTCTCAAAATGCCCTTTTGATTTTCATCAGTTGTCTCTGACACCTCATTATCAGGTATTCATCACTCTTATTACTTTTACATATTTAAGTTTTTGACCCAAAATTGCTATATGCCTTGTCATTAACTTTTAATTTAGTTAGACTGAACTGCCTAATTCTAATGTGTTGATAGGTTTTGTATAGCTGTAAAATCCCAGAGAACACCTATCATCCAAAATATAGTGGGCAGACAAACTCTTTGTGAATTTGGTGTGAGCTCATGGAATTGGTTTATAATTCCAGCTCTAAATATTTATTCCCTGTTTTACTTGCAGTTCAGCTCTAGAGGAAATTTTTAGTAAATCAGGAATTCACAAAAGATAGAAGCATATGACACCTTACTTACTTCCAGAAGTTCATTATTGACTAGGTACTCAAATTGTTTTGAATTAATTTGACTGCAGAAGCCTTAACTTGAAGAAATGTCATCTTCATGTACATAAAATCAAAATTACTGTGTAAATTGTAAAATTTCAAGAATTAATTTTATTTTTGTCTAAACAAATTGCTTTGAGTTATACTTGTAAATATTGTTGGCCATACTCTGTAGACATCTATATAATTTTTCACCCTATTGTAGGTATTTAATTCATATGCTGACACTTCAAGATGCCAACATAAGTTTGCAGACATTTTGATCATCTTGAATTTGGTGCTTTGGCAGAGAAAGAAGGGAAATACTATGTAATTTATGCTTAGTGGGCCTCTCCTCAATTCTCATCTCCCAAATGACTCCAGGATAGACTCCTCTCAATTCCAGATTGATCCTTGTTTGGAAGTCAGTGTGAAACTCTTGTAAAGCTGGATAAAATTAAGAATTTATTATGAAGGCTAAACATGCCATCATTATGGTTTCTGGTCAAAGTTTTTGTCCAGTATTTTAAATACATGAAGTGACAGTTCACAATTATCATTGCTTTTACTGTAGCAGTTTGCTGCCATTGGAAATCCCTGTTGAATATAGTAGAATTATGAGAGGTAAAATTGACTGTAGAAACATCTATTCCATTTCATGTGTTGAAAGATATTACAAAAAAGTAAAATTCAACAAAATTTTTAATTTTTGAACTACAAAAAAATTAGTAACTTGACATATTTCATTTAAACATCATTATCATATGCTGAACATTTAAAATGCATTCCATTTCAGCATAAATAGTGGTTGTGGGGGTAGAAGGGTAGGACACAGGGACTGCAGAGGTTATGGGGCCAGAGTGGTGAAGGTAAAACAGTTACAAAGTGAGTGTTAGCTGGGGGTGGAACATGGAAGGCAAGATGAAGGAGTAGGAGAACAGAGTAGAGTATGATGGTTATACTGACCATTGATATTACATCTATTATTCCCACCTTGCATCTTATTTGCTCTGTAAATCTCTCCTCTTGCCTTCCTTGTTCTACCCCTAGTTAACACACACTTTGGTACTGTTCTGCCCCAGCCACTCTAGCCCACCTCTGCACCTCCCCACACATATGAGGCCTACCTTTACCATTTTTGCACACATGTATGGGGTTATGAATTTCCAACTCACTTGATGATATTTAAGTGTTTGTGCTAATGAATAAATATGGTGAAATATTACTTCTAGTTGAAAACAGTCCATTATTTGCAGTGAAAATCACTTCATTCTCAATAAAACCCAAAAGACTCGTATCTGAAAGCCTCAAAAATCTCATCATGACACCTCTCCAATAGTATGTTATCTGTTATCAAATAGAAAACAATTTTGGGAATTCCTTAAAAATAGAGATGTTGTCAGAGTTATTTTTCTTAATTTATACTATTACTCCTTGTAGTAAAAGGTTTCAGAATGAAAAGTGATATATGCATACATGACAGTACAGAGTGGGCTCAAGTTTTACACAAGTTTCATGCTGTGAGGCATAAAAAGGCTTATGTTTTGATAGCTCACCAACCAATAGCATTTAGAGTATGCTGTGGCTATTAAGAGTGCCCAGTAACACATTTTGACAAGTAATTACCATTTGCACATTCCACTATGAGCATTAGTCTTTGAGCTATACCTGCTGAGCACTTGAAAAATCTAATGGGCAAGCTCTCCTTTGCATTACTGGTAAAGTGGCAAGGAATGATCTTGAAGAAATGTATTTCAACATTGTGCTACAGACTTTTAAATTGTACATAGATATTTCTATTGCTTAAACAAGAATAATGAGAGGAGTGAAGTACGATACTGTGAATGCTTCAAGCAATTTAAAGACGAAAGAAAGCTGGTTGGTGAAAATCCTAGACCTGTATGGTGGCCTATCACATCAACATGCAATGGCCATGTCAAGAGAATTCATGGTTTGATTCTCAGAAATCATTGGCGATGTAACAATGAGAGTGGGCATCACAAAGGAAAATTTCATCAAATTCCCACTGAAAAGATGCATCATATTGCTTTTGTACCATATTATTTGATAATACTCTTTGTCATGATCTGGTGGACACCTTTTGAACAATTTCACTTCAGCTGGTAAAGCTTGCAGTTTTCTACTGGGTGAATTCAATTGCTACAGGATGCTGCACTTGCAATTTGTTTGTAATGAAAAATGTTTGGTCTTGTTTTGAATTTTTCCTTTGATCTCAAACCTTAACAGAAACATTTCCTTGGATGTATGTGAATAACGTTATACCATTTAGATAATTTTCATTGCCATTTTCCATTTCTTTAAGCAGAACTTCGTGGCCTGAGAAGCAACAGTGAGGCTGGACGGCGCCATGGTCACCACAGGCATCCACACAAACACCTCCACAGACACCATCATCACCATCACAGGGAAAAACCACCAATGGAAGAGGACGAGAGGTGGCAGGGTGAGGGGACATGCTTACGGGAGGGCATAACAGAGGAGGGGGAGGAAGTACAGCAGGCACCACTAGACACCAGGATGTCACTCAGGGGACGCCGTGAAGTGAGGGACGTGGCAGGGGGTGAATGGGAGGCCAAAAGGACACAGCGTCATGGAAATGTTGAATCCGAACTCTATTTTGCTGATGTGTCATCTTGCAATGGTGGCCGTGAAGAACGCCAGCAGTACAATTCAGGTGATGAGGATGATGGGCGGGGGACATCGGAAGATGGGGAGACAGGTAGGGCCACGACCACAGGGGAAGGATCCACGGATGATGGTGATTTGTCATCATCGGGTTACTATGGTGGTGGTGGGGGAGTGGCATCATCACCACTGGTTCCATCTCCAAGTGAGGCATTTCTCCGAGGAGGTCCAATGCCAATCTCAGACTCAGAGTGCCATCGGACTGGCATGAGGGACGATTCCTTCCGTTTCGGGCACCCTTCCGGTCACATTGCACCTGATGCTCGCTATGAGACACCCCGACGTGGCCCTCTCCGAAGGCAGTGTGCTTATGTTAGGGAGGAGCCTGATGGGGATGGCATGGAGGAAGATGACATTCCAGGTGGTAGACACTCAGGGCCCATGTGCCCACACCGGCGTCAGTGCGGATGGCCCCAGTCTCACAGTATAGGGCGTACGGTACCTGAAAACTGTGGTATAGGTACAGGGGAAGGGACGGTCATGGAAAGGTCTGCTTTCAGGCCATTCCCACGATCATTCTCAGAAGAGGATGCAGTAGCCCTGAGGATGGCATCTGTTGATGTCTGACCAATGATTGTATGTGTTATATTTTGGTCAATTGTATTGTGTTACAGCACCATATTAAGTGGATGTTTGAGACATGCATTTATGAAAAGATTCTCAGCTAGAACTGGATATTTCTTGTGGCTGGACTGATGTTTTAGTCAAATGGTATGATAGTGGAGTGAGGATGCTAGAAGGATGACTTTATTTTCATTAACTGCAAAGCAAAGGTCAAAGACTTTATTGAGTCAATATAGTGAAAGTTTTTTGAGAAATCACTTTGTTGCAAAACTTCCTCAATAGTCATCTCCTAGATTAGGTAAGGAGTCCAAACTTGAGTGAGCTGTGATCTTAACTGTCACACTGTTATATTTCCTGAAAAAGCACTTTACATACACTGAATTTTTTCATGTTCTGCATTGACATGTGACTGCTATTAACCATTTTCTAGTTCTATACAATTTTATAAAGAGTATGTGCTAAAAGTCTGAAAGTCCCAGTTTGTAAATATTTATGTAAATAATTTATCATGTGGGTGGGCTACATGCACTGTAATAGTGCTAATGGTTAATGAATCATGTGCAAGCTCTCTCTCTCTTTTCCTGAACCAGTGTATATTCATTCTCAGGGTCTTTATACATTCTGCTCATTCATTAATGAATGTCTTTTTTCTAAGAATGTTGGAGAACGTTATACAAAGTAACGATTGTGATTGCATCACCTGCAAACCTCTGGTCAGAATCTGATCACATGAGTGATACTGCATACTGGATGCAATGTCAAATGTAAAATTTATTGAACAGTCCAATTAAAACATGAACATTACTGTTTGAAGCATACACCTTTAGTATACACCAAGATTTGATTAAATAGAACACCTGTGGTTTGGTATATGGTTGAACACCAGTATATGGCTGCAATCATGATAAAATTAATTTGGCATGTATTGATTCAATGAATTGATTTGCAGCACTCCCATTCCCTAAAAATAAAAGTGGTAGATGAATACTAGTAGGAGAATGTGCACTACTGAGGAGGAGATCCAGATTAAGCTATAGTTATGTGTTTGGCACATCACCTTCATGAAAGTAATGAATGTTATATGAATAGATTTTAACTTAAAACTTACTTTTTATGGTAAGAAGAATATCAGGGTTGCTACAAGTCTGGAAAGTATGGAAAGTTGGGAGAAATTAAATCTTAGAGCTGGGAAATCGAGAAAGCAACTATGTTTTGAGATTTTTTTGGAAAGACGTTTTCAAAAATACATGGTAAAAATCTCCAATAATATGGGTTATTTGAATACTTTCATAATTGGAAATCATAAATGTATGGCTATACTGCTAGAAGTCTTGCAAGTACAGCACTGTAGTGCTAAATTTTCACTCTGATAAGTGCCTACTTAAAACATTGCATTTTAGGCAGGAAAACTGGGAAAAATTAAGAGATTTTTAAATCCAGAACTGCAGCAACCCTTGGTAACATGTTGACTGTGTCTTCCTTTTAATTTATTTATATGCTACTACTGTCAAAGAATTTTGATCAAAATTTGGTTGTGAATTTGTTACACTGCTGTTCCTATTATATATGAGGCTTTTTGGCAATTTTAAGATTGAAGTTTGATCAGTACAGTATAATTATTTCAATAATGCTACCCAGAAATCAATGAAAAACATGGCATCATTAAAAATTTAGGTAGGTGAAATTATTAGACCCTTTTCCCAAAAGTAATTCCTGAAATAATTCATATAAATTCCTTAAAACTCCATCCCACCAGCGGTAAATGTCCTAACAATCATATTTTACAAAATGTACATTTTGGAAATTAATGTTGCTCATTAAAATTTCTGGAACAATTTTTATAAACTTTTCATTTTATGAACTTTATTGATTCTATAAGTCAGATAATTCCTTTATGCTCTGGGATAATTAGTCTATAGGTATGTTTTGCCTATAGAACCAGCAGTATGTACAAGTTTGACAATAGGGAAGGAAGGGAAAGATCTCAGGAGATATGCTACCCTACCTACCCAAAGGCACACCTTTATTTAACATGATAAATTTGACTGAAACCAGTAAATTATTTTCATGTCTAATGAAATACATGGAAGGATAATAAGCATTGCAGTTGAGACCAGAGTTCCAGGGTGAGTATGTACATATTTACACATACCTACCTATTGTACCAGTATCACCTGCACACTAGTTGGGAGCATGTGAAATCACCAGCTAAATGTTGGAGTGAAGGGGAAGCATTGGGTAATGAGAAACCAAGGGCCTACTCTCAAAGATATAAGTCTGTAAGCCTTGAAATCAGTCATTACATATAATATTAGACATTCGTCTGGCGTACTCATGTGTTAGTAACTAATTCCCTTATTTATTCCATTATTTCTTTAGCCATGGCTATTATAACTCTATTTCCGCACTACTATGCTCATTTTCCTCCAGAATAGAAGCTACATAATATACCAACTGCTTCACCTGCTCTAATTTATTCTATCTTACTCTAATTTTTACCTTAGATTTCCTAATTCTTGATATTCTCATTGCATTTAATCATTGTGATTAGTCTTCATGCTCTTAATTTTCTTGTGGTTTGGCCTCCAAGTTGGGGGTAAGGTGTGGTTCTAACAGCCTGTCCTGTAAAAACAATTCTTGCTACTAAACCCTCAAATGTGTCTCAGATGGAAAAGAACATATTCTCAGTACATGCAAACATGTGGCTAACTGACAAGGGTTATGCATAACTAAATGAAGATCAGAAATCGGAATCATAAGAACAATGGTAAAACCAGGCAATATGATGGAAATGATCAATGAAAACCAAAATATGGTCTATATGCTATTGCTCTCCAAGAAGGGAGATGGATAAGACATGTTAGAATCGATAATCATTATCCCTTGAAGTTTTGATGTAAAATTTGGCAAAGAGAATTTCTGCAACCGGTAGCAGGAAATACTTGTGCATGATGAGGCAAGGGGAATAGGAAGGCTACTTAGCCAGTTAGCTTTGTCACTCAACATGGCCATTGAAAGAATGTGTTTTCAATACAAAGGCATTCACAAAGGTACCGGGAAAATGCCAAGTACAGGAATTGCAACTGAAATTAATCATGTGCTTATGTCTCAGAGACACTCATCTTTTCTATTGGAAGCAAAAACAACTCAAGGTTCAAACTGCGACTTAGTTATCAATACTTTTATGCAATTTTTAGAGAATGACTGGCCATCTTGAAGAAAACCAATGGCCAACAAGACAAATCGAATTACGAAGTTTTCAGAGATGCTATGCAAGCTACTAGGTACCAAGATGATGTGACTACAAAGTTAACAAAGACGGCTGAAGTCCAGATAAGAAAATTCAGTGGAAAACCAATGGGTAATAATTCAGCCAGCTGTTTTATTTTTCTCACATTTTTGAATGTAGTATGCAAAATTTTAGCAAGCGTTATATTTATCAGTAGCTAGGTATGTGCAGTGGATCACGTGGCAAAAAAATGACGTTAACTTATTTAGACGATGATGATATTGGTTTGCATTATATTATGGTGGTGGTACGGGCAAATATTAGATAATCGTAAGTAGAAAATGTTAATAACAATAAAGAATAAGTCCAACAGTGCAACTATTAATGTGGAAAAACTCGGCAACTAATAATTAGCACAGTGTAATATGCAAACTATGGATTGAAAAGCCCGGGTTTGTTCACGGTGGTGATCAAATTTGCCATGGCCGGATCAAAATATATGCAAACCAGAGTAGATATCCTTTCTAAATAAATAAATAATGGCATAAAAAATATATATATATAGATGGTAATAATGGAAAAATAGAAAAGATTATTTTAAAACTTTCAGCACTGCCGTTTATCATACAGGACTGAAAATTATTAAAAAAATGAGTTCTAGTTAGGTGTTATGCCGGCGGTTGGTGTGAAACTCTACCAGGTTCGCCTTATTAATTTAACCTGAAAGTGCAAGATTAGTCCGGAATCAGCACAGTTTCCATCGTACCAGTGTCAAAAGTGGCTCACAAACGTCCCTTGGTCTGTGTAGGTCCCTAATACGTGAACAGTTTCGGCGCACCTTAAAAGCATACGCCATAATGTCTAACCAGTTGTAACGCAGGTGTACTGTCATTTCTGAATACAGGATTAAACTCCGGATTAGACGACGAGCAGAGCCAGATAATTAGCATTAAAAATCTCTGGCGTTTAGCCTAGTGTATTCCCTTGATCTAACACGCTTACTGTAGTCATTTGTTCGTTGCGCACGTTTGTTATTGTATGAAATCTTATTCAGTAGGTATAGGAGAGGAAAAGTTCGCCGAATTTCGTTAATTTTACTCCGTGGACTGCATTAGTGATATAGGCTTTATGATTAATTATAACCATTGATTCAATTTGTGACGAAGGAGACAGTTTCTGAGTCTTTGAACTTTTTTATCACTGTTTTCAGGGCATGGTTGTGTGTAAAGCAATACTTTACTTTTGCGTTATAGTCAAAGGATTGTTAAAGTCAACGGATGTGTTGAAAGGTTTGCGGACGTTTTATTTTCATATGTATTTTGTTATCTCTTCAAACGGGTCTTCTGCTAAGGTTGACTTTTTTTCAGGATATTTGTAGATTGTACCCAACGGTAGTGATGTGCAAGTGTTAAAGCAACATTGACTACTTTTTTTACCAATTTTCTTCCTGTGCCTCCTAATTTTACAATCTAGTTGGTGGTTTCTATGAGTTCAGTTTTAGTTTAAATCAAAATCCGAAAGTGTAGACAATTATTTGCTCCAGATAAAAATTCACGCTTAAGAACTACCGTAATCGCAAGGATGAGTACTTCATCATTACCTAGGTTTTAGCTAGTTCAGTTTCAGGTTGAATAACCTCCATTTCTGTTTATTAGGAAACAATATGTTGTGAATTAGTCAATGAAAGAGAAACATTTAAATGCATTTGTTGTACAGTAGCTTTGATCCTGAAGTCAATATTCTTTAACATTTTTGTAAACTGTGTTAAATTCAGAACAATTTTCTTAGTATACATTACATGAAAAAACGATATTTGCATTGTATAGGGATAAATAACAAAAAGACATTTTAGACTTTGCTTTACATGATGCTCAAAATTCATCAACCGAGTACAAATGTTTATTAAGCAGGCATACTTTAAGGTTTCACTTGAAAGTATTTGAAGGAGAAGCTTTCAAATCTTGAGGAAGGAGGTAAAAAAATTGGCTCCTTAGTGGTATGGTCCCTCATCCCTTAAATTATACGATTTTGTCTCAATGTGTATGTCAAGCTTAGTATATGTATGGTGAGGATGGATATTTAAGTTTTGTTCGTGTATATGTATGTTATAATTAACGAATAAGATTATATTGTATACATAGGAGCAGCTAGTGGCATAATTTGCAACTCATGAAAAGGAGGGGTGTCTGAAAGGCAAATTAATATAGCTCTTATGGCCTTTTCTGGTTTCTGAACTTCAAAAACATTTTGGCTTTGCCTCGAGCCACTCCAGAATGCCATGTTATAATCGATGTTGAAACTTTAATGATGGAGACATTTTAGGATATTTAGGCTATTGCTACAAAACGAATATCTTACCTGAAAGAGAATTCTAATAAGTTAAGATTTTAAGTTGTCAATATAGAAGGATCATTTAATGGATGATTCAATCTGAGGACTCAAGAAATTAATGCTGTTAGCAAAAAATAGGGCCTTATCATAGAGTTTAACTGGCAGTGATGGTTTTTTGCCTTGTAATAATATTGGACCTAAAGGATGACAAATGAGGAAATACTAGGTATGGTGGGCGAGGAGAGGGGTTTGCTGGGGGAAATCCTATGGAGGCAGGAAAAATGGATGAAGGGCATATTGATTGGCAGTGGGAAGACTGGAATATAGGGGACAATGTTAAGCAAAGGAGAAAAGGGCAGGGATAGAATAGGGATGGGATGAAAGGAGGAAGGAAGTGCACAGAGATGAAGAAGGGCTTGTTTTAGAGTAGGATGTTGGGTTGTGTTATGTTTGGAGAAATAAAATATTAATTTTGTGGGTGTGTCCATCCAAAACCCACCTGAACTATTAGATTACCTCATACTAATTATTTTATTATTTATTGGTTTAGGTCCCCCTGCCACTCACCTTTTTGGTGGCTCGCAGGGTATTTATGTAGATGTAGGTATTGGTTAGAATGGAGATATCATCAGCAAGAGTAAAGGATTTGGAATGAATGATACAATCTGGCAATTCATTAATGTAGAGGAAAAACAGAAAGGACCCAGGATAGCATACTTAGGAACACCTAATATCTTTGTTAAGCTATTTTTTAACTGGTTGGTAGTTCAATTTGTAGATTCATTAAGATGGAATTTTTCAACTACTTAATGTCTTCTCTGAAGATATGATATGAATAATTTATTTAAGATACCCGAAATACCATATTTTAGTTTCCTTGGGAAGATTTTATGTTTTACAGTGTCAAATGCTTTTGAAATAAAGGCAATTTTAGTGATTGTTTTTCCCAGAAACGATAGGTAAGAACATCTGGAGCAAGAGTATAAGTTTTGTCATAGTAAACATTTCTTTATGCAATTTTTGTGGAAGAAATTTTCTATTCTTTTCTCATAGTACCAAGAGTGTAGGTTAAAAAGGTAAAGTTTTGGATGAAGTGTAATACAGATAAATAAATTGTCTACCAATAAATGATAACCTTTCTGATCTCATTCCCTCTTTGCAAAAGTTTCATTACCACAGTGTATCCCACAATCCATGCTCTAGTATATCAGCTTTGTCTGTTTTACAGGTTGCTCTTCTCTATATGAAGGATGCAAGGTAATAATTTGACACAATTGCGCAGCATCCAGAATTTTACCTATCATTGCTGATGTTTCTTGTTAGATAAATATTGCAATAAGGTTTTTATATTTTTCATTTTGGTTGTTCAATTTTTTATGGAAAAAGTGAAAATTTTTGGCTTGCATTTAATCTCACCTAAAGTATCAGACTATGGATGATAACTTTGTGGGAGAAGTACACGGCTGGCAGTTCATACGAAATTATGGAAGAAGAATGGAAGAGTGTAATGTATATAGCCAAACCTACAGATGTCAAGAGAAAAATACTTTGGATGGCAATTCCTGGCCAATTAGCTGCAACTTGGATGGTAAAAGATAGAATTACTTCAGTTCATGTCAAATAGATTATAAAAAGCTCTCCTATTTTGAAAGAATAAACAAACCAACATCATAATCAGTTTAACAGAGGTAGATACTTAATGTGTTAAATAACTATTTTTAAACTGGGTTAAAACTAGGGCTGTTATGTCTGCACCTTGAGTTTTTTAAGGAAATTATGAGAAGCTGACATTTTGGCACTTAAATGTTTAAGGGTCAAGTTAAATTTATGAAGACTACTATGTGCTTTTGCCTTTTTCAGGTTATCTGTGAATTGCAAGAAGAATTAAATTCATGACTGATGGTGACTCATTGACAACTCTACTGGATGTGACATCAGCCAGCACAATAAATACAATTTTCTTGCATGAATTGCTGATATAGTATTTGCTCTTTGATGTTGATTGGAAATACTTCCAGGGAAGGAGGCTGTCACCTTGAGGGAACATTAAAATGTGATCCTAAAGCCACATCTACATAAGGCAGAATGATGTGCAGATCAGGTTTCAAATTATTGGTCTAGTAATTCCAAAAACTCATACTTGCCAATAGCTAACCAATTTAACTTGATGACAAAACAGTGCACAATTTTTCATATTCATATCCTAGGAAGTGCTATCTACAATGGTCGATTTAAAATGTGAAATTATTATATAGATGCAGGAACATTGCATTCCTTTGAAACCCTAACAAATTCACTCTGTAAAAATTTGCTGTGGGAGCTTAACTAACATTTTGCTGATCAAGGCAAATGATTTTTACAATGTAAAATTTCTGTATTTCAGTGCCTTTCATCAGAGCCCGCTATTTCAGCTACTCATTGTATATCCCACCGGTCCTAATATTCTTAATAGGTAGACATAAATAATTCCATCTTATGAAAACATTATTATTAGTCATAAAGAATGAGTTTTCAGGTAATCATTGGCTTTGTATTTAGAAATTCAAATCATCATTGAGGTTATCTGGGAGTAATTTAAGGAGGAAAGAGCTTGTTTTAAAAAAGGCATATGAATAGGTTTTAAAGTCATGCATGGAATGTATGCAGGAATGTAATGTAGCTTTCATGAATTATGGCATATAAATTGAGGTCATGTGAGAAGGCATATATGATGGGGATTTTAAAAATCGATACAAGGTTTGTACAAAAAGAATCGGTAACAACTTTTCTTCATGTGTGCTTGAAGTGCTGAATCCAGATCGGTAAATAATTGTACACATAATCCCAGATTGTTTGGGATTAATCAGATGATAGTGCACAATAATCACGGAAATTTTGGAGATGCAAAAGATTCGTGCTTAGCCAGTCCAAAATTTCTTCACTGACACCTAAGAGCAGGGTTGAGTGCCTGCTTGTGAAGACATGCCATGCATCAAAGGGCTTCCTCAACCCTCTAACAGTCCCGATTTGGCTCCAACAGATTATTTTCTATTCCCAAAAGTGAAATATTCTCTTAAAAGACCACACCATCGGACCATAAATGTTGTCAAATAAGCTTCCATGCGTATTCTTAAGGACCATCCGGAATCCACCTACCAGATAGTATCTAAGTCAAAATTGAGTGGAAAATCCACTGCAAAACGAGTGTCAATGCTCGTGGGATAAGTTTGAAGAATTTGGAGGCATTGTAGTTATATCTGAAACATCTATTTTTACAAAAAATTTTCTAATATTTTTTTAGGTAAAACCTAGTATGTAATTTTATATTATTTCAAAGGCATCCTTAAAGAGGCCATCAAAGAAGGTGCATATATGAACAGGACATCCATGAAGGCTTATATGAAGAGGACATCCATGAAGGCTTATATGAAGGGGACATCCATGAAGGCTTATATGAAGGGGACATCCATGAAGGCTTACAGAAGGGGACATCCATGAAGGCTTATATGAAGAGGACATCCATGAAGGCTTATATGAAGAGGACATCCATGAAGGCTTATATGAAGAGGACATCCATGAAGGCTTATATGAAGAGGACATCCATGAAGGCTTATATGAAGAGGACATCCAGGAAGGCTTCTATGAAGAAGACATCCATGAAGGCTTATATGAAGAGGACATCCATGAAGGCTTATATGAAGAGGACATCCATGAAGGCTTATATGAAGAGGACATCCATGAAGGCTTATATGAAGAGGACATCCATGAAGGCTTATATGAAGAGGACATCCATGAAGGCTTATATGAAGAGGACATCCAGGAAGGCTTCTATGAAGAAGATATCCATGAAGGCTTATATGAAGAGGACATCCATGAAGGCTTATATGAAGAGGACATCCATGAAGGCTTATATGAAGAGGACATCCATGAAGGCTTATGTGAAGAGGACATCCATGAAGGCTTTTATGAAGAGGACATCCATGAAGGCTTATATGAAGAGGACACCCAGGAAGGCATATATTTGTGGCTCAACTTTGTGGGAGTTCATGTTCGTTAAATGAAGAACAATGTATTTTCCAACTTTTTTAATTTTGATACTACTGGTTTCAATGCTTAGGCATCATCATTGGGTGCTTATTAGTCAAAATCCGGTCCATTTATATACCATTCTTATTGGGGAAAGGTGGATGAGAGAGTGGAGAAATAAGATAAAATAAAGAACTGGAAAAATACATTGTGTTCTTCATTTAATAAATGAAAGCACACATGAAGAGGCCATCAAAGAAAGCATTTATGGAGGTGATTTCAAAGAACGAATAATAAAGAATGCTTCTATTTTTAAGAGGTTCTGCAAAATAGATTTGGTTCAGAGTTTTTACTACAATACCTCAAAGTTCTTAATACGATATCCCTCGAGCGTCGATACACTCTTGCCAGCAGCTTTTTCGTGACTCAAATGCTACCTGGTTGGTGGACTCTTAATGGTCCTTATGGTACGCGTTCAAGTTTCTCAGATGACACCTATGATGGTGTCATCTGAGAAGTATATATATATACTTCTCATATTGCACTTATAGGAATAAGAAATAGTCTGCTGGTATCAAGTTGGGGCTGTAGATGGTTTGGGAAGGTATTTGATGTGTTGCAGATGGTCTTTGGAAGCAGACCTTCGACTCTGCTTTTGGTCATGTAATGAGTTTAGTGTGTATATATTGTCCCTCCAAATTTGCATTGATAAAGTTGTGCACTGCCATCTTATCAATGTCATTATCTGTTGTCATGCAAGCACTTAACCGATTGTATGAATTCAGCACTTTCGTACATGTTATTGTTGGTTCTTGATCACAACTGCCATTCAGTGCAGAGCTTATTCTCACACTTTTGCGGCCATCTTTGGAGAGTTTGTGGCTATTAAAAACTACAGTTTGTGACATGCTTACATCCTTGAACACTAGGGAATCATGCCTAGTATTTCTGTACTCAATTTCTCCAGTCCAACAACATATTTGATGGCTCTCTGCTGTCCAATTGTTTGCTGCATTTTGCATTTACAGGAAGTCATTCAACAGGGGTCAACTAAAAACATGATCTAACCTGAATGAAAGCTCGCAGACGATTGCCGCTTTGTGCGTGTTGAAGGTCAGACCTCTTGCCACCAAGCCTATTAAATATTAGTTGATTTCAGTGGTAAATTTTTACTGAGCCTTACATTTTTATTTTTCTCAGCAGTGGTCTTGGAGAAATACTTGCTTCATCTTAAAACTTTTTTGTATCATTCAAAGTGAGATTAGAAAGACAGATTTTTGTAATTAGAATTCAAACTATTGAATATTTCATTCTCTTAGAAAAAATATTCTATATTTCCTTTCAAATTCCTTTAACTGTGAGATTCTAATGATTTTCTCATACTGACATATCTCTATTCAGAATAATGATCTACCCGTGTTAACATATCCTATAAAGTTTCTGTGTGGTACAAAACCGTATTTCCATAAGTATATCTGAGCTAATTTTATCACTTATATTTCCTTGGTACTTGTAATATATTTATTTCCAATAAAAATTTGTTTTGTTAGTGCTATTCAGCCTTTATATTTGCCATATAAAAATGTTAAGATGTGAGGTAACACAATTTTCATGTAAAGTTGATTTTAGTTCATTTATTGTAAAAGTTATATTGATTTTAATAAGTAATTACATACATGCCTATCATTACAATACACTTAATAGAATGTCATAATGCTTAGAGCTCCTAAATGAAACGTTTAAAATATTTTTAAATGAACTGGTATTGAAACGTCTAGTGAATTGTTTACCTACTGTAAAACCTACACATAATAATGTGGAAAAATATTGACTATATCAATGTAATAACCTATTAACTACAAGAATTTCTGACTGGAATCAGAAACCAGCAAAACTTGAATTTATTCGTTTGACTTAATGATGAACTTGTTATATTATCACCTACTCTGTCCTCTATGGTCTGGTACTTTACTTCAATGGTAAATTGTTTAATGTTCACCCCTGTTTTAATCTTTTGTTTGTCCAATGATTGCATTAAATTACGATGCCACCAAATAAGTGGAATGTACATAGTGTATATTTTGCTAAGTGATGAGCTTTTTAGTATTCAATAACATATTATGTAACAACTGTGAAGTATCTGCTTTTGTATATTTTCTTGGAAATTTTTATTAGGTAACTCTTGTATGTATTTTTTATAATAATTGGTTATTAATAAAAGTAAATACGCTAATAACACTACATGCACTGCATATCTTCTGCACAGTAAGCTGGATGTGATTGGAGCAGTTGGAACATCAATATATCAATCTCCCCTATCATTGTAAGTATTTCATTATGATTTCACTTATGTTACTCACTTTTTTGTTAATTTTATTTGATCAATCGGTACCACTTTTCATATTTTTTCTGAAATATTGGTCCTATGATATTTGCTGCTAATGATCTATTGTAATGGGACCCATGTATTTCAATTTGTCGGATTGGATGAAAAACAATTGAGAATATATTATAACAAATAAATAAGAAGAAAAATTAAATATTAATCAAGGTAATCATGAGTGGTACAGACTTGAATAACATTTAGAAGGAATACTTCCTAGGTTGGTGTGAATAGATGTCTTAATAGATATTATCATCTTTGTGAACACCTCCATTTCAACATGATGTTCATTTTCCTGATCGAATTTTTGAATACTTGTGCAATGTTGAGGTAAATTTTACTTTTAAGCATATAAATTTCATTTTTGCTCATGTTGCTCTCATTTCCTGATTGGCATTATCATATTGCGGAATTCTATTACAGGTAATTAAGGTAAGACTGTCTCTCAAAAGTTTACTCTATCGTGAGGAGTGGTGGGTATAATTCTGTAACAAATTTCCCCAAACTGCAAGACGTTGCCCATACCTATAATAGGTTGCAAAATGCAGTCAAGGACTGGGTGATTTGAAACCCGTTCTATTGTTTTAGTGAATATTATGAGCTGGATTTCTCAAGACCGAAATTGTAAATTTTTTGTATGTCTTCATCACGTTAATGAATGTATGTATTCATGTTTTTCTTTTGACAACATCTGTATGGGCTAGTGCTGCTCTTTGATGAAAAAAATTATTGTTATTATATTGCATGACTGAGGTCACGGTGGTCTAGTGGGTAGAGCATTGGACTACTGACCGGAGGGTCCCGGGTTTGATTCCCAGGCAAGGCACTTTGGGCACCTGCAGCTCCACCCAAGCTAGTTGATTTTTTGGGTACCAGATCTTCCTGGGATACCATAACCGGCACAGGGAAAGGAACTGGCCCCCCTACCCTGATGTGTGAATATTCACACGCCGTTGGGCTTGGTACATGGGTGAGCTCTACCATCACCTACTAAACCGACCTTCGGGTTGATTACTGTGTTTATGGCTATTGCATGTCTGAAGGCAAAATATCCAATATTTAATGAAAGAGACCCTTAAGAGTTATTTCTTTTCCATATTGGTAATTAAGAGGCATTAAAGCAGTTAATCTTTCAGAATGGAGGACTGGGGAGGTCTTTCTTCAATAATAGAAACATATGGTGTGTAATTGCCAGCTTCTACTTGAAGGTGATTTACAGATAATGAAATTGTTTTTTACAGCCATTACATTTTCAGGAAAGGAGACGTCTGTGAGGCAAAGAAACTGAATAAGTGTGTCTCCTAACAGAAGTACACCAGCTGATCAATCCTGCATACTGAATAATGCTTCTTTTGCATTTTAATCATATCCTTATTCTTTGCAATATTTCAACAATAGGTCGATTAAGTAATAACTGGGGTAGGAATTTTGGAAATATTTTGATAATTGGGTATTCCACCTAACATTTTTTGATAACACTCCTTTGAAGAGGCAGCATTTCAGGAATTATGAGGGGCACATTTTCAGAACGCAACAACCTCCTATTTTGAAATCCCTGATTTCTTTTTTCATGCATTCTTCATTGTGGATATGGTGGCATTTAAATGTTTTGAATAAATGCCAGTGCGATAACATGACTGCCTGTAGTTTTTAGCTTAAAATATGTTGGCAAAGATAGTAATCATAGCCAATAGCTGGCAATAACTGTGATTGACGAATCACAGCGAAAATGAAAGTTTTGTTCTAATTTGCAAGCAACTGCTCGAAAAGTGTGCCTACTTGGCTTCTAACCTAGGGATGAGAAGGTAATTAGGCTAGAAATTTATCAATAATAAGTACTGGTCCTGGATTTACGGAAATCATTATATGAATATAATATATGACGTATTACAAAGAGGATAAGTATGCAAACGTGTTATTAATTGAATACTAAAACATTCATTCTTACGAGCATTTAAAAAATGCATTAGGTTTGTTAAACTTTGGGAGAGAAATATATTACAAAATCAAAGGTACTGGGCAGTAAAAACAATGTCTTTATTGTCTAATTCACGATGTATACATCATTGTAAAATGTGGAATTGGACCATGCTCTTATATTTATTGAAAGGCCACTTCATTAATTTATATTGGTTATGAAAGGGGCAGCTAACATAATTAAAGCTTAAATGATGAGGAATTACACTTCATTACAATGGTCACAGTACTTTTTTAATTTAAGCCACGGCAAATTATTTTGCTGTGATCCTAGGATTCGAAGTAAGTTAAAACAGCTCGTAAAAACCACCATATGCAGTTGTGATACGTATAGACTGTAAAGTGCTAAATGCATTACCTCCTCCAGTGTAAAGGTATCCGAGGATATTTCTTATGAGTAAAAAATTTTACATCAGTATCGTTAACGCACAACATACAAATATAAAATATGAAATGTCACCAATGGCAAAAGATCCGTTTCGAAAGACATTCATGCAAGAAAATATCCTTTAAAAGGTGCGTTGATGTTATGAACACTTTTATTATAACGTATTAAGAGTCCACTCAGCAGAATTTACAAAATTATGTGCAAATTTGTTTCCGAAATCCTCTGAATGATATTAAAAACAATAAACGACGAACGAATGACAAGCGGCAAGCGTGTTGGAGAATTTATCTGAAATTGCTATTATGAAAAAAATGCAACTGCAGTAATGCACAAATTATTTAAACAATGGGAATTGTACCGATCTGGTGAGGCTGTAGGCATTTGGGAAATGATTCAGATAAGACTGCATAGTAGGCGGACGACGTAAACTATCACTGTGTAATACATACGTTATAAATAAATATTTAAAAAAGTGATTTTACCTTTTATTTAATGAAATATTACATTTACCTAGTATGAATATTAAGAATAAAGTAACATATCATGTGGTGTAAAGGAATAATCGCAAACCATGAGGCTAATATGAACTTAAATGCAAAATAAAACAAAGTGCGACGACAATAAAAAGTAGCGGAGGCAACCGAAAACGCTGAATATCCGGCGTTTCAGAAACTTGGTACCCGGCGAACATAACATGACAGGAGGTATCCTCGTAGAAGGTCCCACTTAACTCCTAGTCCGGCTACCGAAGGAAAATTCTTCTCCCTCGCCGTCGCCCGGTAATACCCCATTGGCGGAAGAATCTGGTAGGCGGAGTTCGAAGAATGTATGGAAGGGCGTCAGCCAATCCGGTGATATCTCCCATTCCCCACTCATTCGAGCGGAAAAAATTATGATTGGCCAGTTTTCCCTGAGCAGGGTCGAGGCCCGTCCTACTTGACCATAGGAAAGCCTGGAACTGGTGGAGAGGAGTGAGGCAGTTTCCGTAGCACCAGGTGAAGGAGTCAAGTGGCACCTTCTACGAGGATACCTCCTGGCGTATTATGTTCGCCGGTTACAAATCTCAGAAAATCGTGCTTTTCAGCGGTTACGAGTTGTTCACTGTTAGCTAGGTGGTTTTTCTCCGTGTTTCCCAGTACTTCTATCGCGAATCCTTCTAATTTTGCTATCTGACGACGGTGGCAGTGTGGTAAAGTTTGCGCCTGCCGTTCCATGGGATGCGAGTTCGATTCCTGCCGGGGTCATCTATTTTTCCTCCTAGGGTTGGGATGTTAAGTGTTGTTTCTCGTGATGTTGTCTTTTTTGTCCGATGTAAAGACCAAAAAAGACTTTTTTCGGAACAACAACAATGGATAAATATTTTTTAAATATCCTTCTGAGGGTTTCCACATTATATTCCTTTTCTTTTTATGCCGGGTAAATATAACATATGGTGATTTGCAACGCCAGAACTATAGCCTTTATAAAGAGCTTATAAAATGAGCGTTTCCTTAGGGTTAGGATTTACAAAGATATGCTATGCAAAGCATATCTTTGCATATTCCAACCGTCTATCATTTAGAAAAATGAATACCTATGATAAAAATCTTTAATAATTATTGTTAAAGCCATAATTATGCCTTTTATTTTCTTTGAGTTTAACATCCACCCAATTGTTTATGTTTCCAGAATACTTTGTGCTCTGCAAGGATGACTGACTATTCCAAAAATACCTAATAGACGTGAATCGCCGATGTGTAATTAACGCAATGTCGTGTAAGCGTCTTATTTCATAAAAATTTGCGTATTCCAGGGATAAATGGTTAAAAATTGGTAATCTACCAAAAATGTTTTAGGAATAATGGCATATTAAGCGGCAAAAGTAAACAGAAACACGAAAATGACTAAGTTCGACATCAACCAGAAGCGGCGGAGGCACTGAAGCCGTTGAAAATCCGCCGTTTCAAGAATTTGGTACCCGGCGAACATAACATGACAGGAGGTATCCTCGTAGAAGGTCCCACTTAACTCCTACTCCGGCTACCGAAGGAAAATTCTCCTCCCTCGCCGTCGCCCGGTAATACCCCATTGGCGGAAGAATCTGGGAGGCAGAGTTCAAAGAATATATGGAAGGGCGTCAGCCAATCCGGTGATATCTCCCATTCCCGACTAATTCGAGCGGAAAAAATTATGATTGGCCAGTTTTCCCTGAGCAGGGTCGAGGCCCGTCCTACTTGACCATAGGGCCGCCTGGAACTGGTGGAGAGGTGTGAGGCAGTTTCCGTAGCACCAGGTGAAGGAGTCAAGTGGCACCTTCTACGAGGATACCTCCTGGCGTATTATGTTCGCCGGTTACAAATCTCAGAAAATCGTGCTTTTCAGCGGTTACGAGTTGTTCCCTGTTAGCTAGTTGGTTTTTCTCCGTGTTTCCCAGTACTTCTATCGCGAGTCCTTCAAATCTCGCTATCTGATGACGGTGGCAGTGTGGTAACGTTTGCGCCTGGCGTTCCATGGGATGCGAGTTCGAATCCTGCCGGGGTGATCTATTTTTTCTCCTAGGGTTGGGATGTTAAGTGTTGTTTCTCGTGTTGTTGTCTTTTTTGTCCAATGTGAAGACCAAAAAACACTTTTATCGGAACAACAACAATGGATAAATATTTTTTTAAATATCCTTCTGAGGGTTTCCACATTACATTCCTTTTCTTTTTATGCCGGGTAAATATAATATATGGTGATTTGCAACGCCAGAACTATAACCTTTATAAAGATCTTATAAAATGAGCGTTTCCTTAGGGTTGGGATTTACATAGATATGCTTTGCAAAGCATATCTTTGCATATTCCAACCGTCTATCATTTGGAAAAATGAATACCTATGATAAAAATCTTTAATAATTATTTTTAAAGTCATAATTATGTCTTTTATTTTCTTTGAGTTTAACATCCACCAAATTGTTTATGTTTCCAGAACACTTTGTGCTCTGCAAAGATGACTGACTATTCCAACAATACCTAATAGACATGAATCGCCGATGTGTAATTAACACAATGTCGTGTAAGCGCCTTATTTCATAAAAAATTGGTATTCCTGGGATAAATGGTTAAAACTTGGTAATCTACCAAATATGTTGCAGGAATAATGGCATATTAGGCGGCAAAAATGAACAGAAACAGGAAAATGACTAAGTTCGACATCAACCAGAAGCGGCGGAGACACTGAAACCGTTGATAATCCGGCGTTTCAAGAACTTGGTACCCGGCGAACATAACACGACAGGAGGTGTCCTCGTAGAAGGTCCCACCTAACTCATACTCCTGCTACCGAAGGAAAATTCTCCGCCCTCGCCGTCGCCCGGTAACACCCCATTGGCGGAAGAAACTGGGAGGCGGAATTGGAAGAATATATGGAAGGGCGTCAGCCAATCCGGTGATATCTCCCATTCCCCACTCATTCGAGCGGAAAAAATTATGATTGGCCAGTTTTCCCTGAGCAGGGTCGAGGCCCGTCCTACTTGACCATTGGGCCGCCTGGAACTGGTGGAGAGGTGTGAGGCAGTTTCCGTAGCACCAGCCGAAGGAGTCAAGTGGCACCTTCTACGAGGATACCTCCTGGCGTATTATGTTTCCGGTTACAAATCTCAAAAATCGTGCTTTTCAGCGGTTACGAGTTGTTCCCTGTTAGCTAGTTGGTTTTTCTCCGTGTTTCCCAGTACTTCTATCGCGAGTCCTTCAAATCACGCTATCTGATGACGGTGGCAGTGTGGTAACGCTTGCGCCTGCCGTTCCATGGGATGCGAGTTCGAATCCTGCCGGGGTGAACTATTTTTTCTCCTAGCGCTTGGATGTTAAGTGTTATTTCTCGTGTTGTTTTCTTTTTTGTCCGATGTAAAGACCAGAAAAGAATTTTATCGAAAAAACAATAATGGATACATATGTTTTAAATATCCTTCTGAGGGTTTACGCATTATATTCCTTTTCTTTTTATGCCGGGTAAAAATAAAATATGGTGATTTGCAACGAGAGAATTATAGCCTTTATAAAGATCTTATAAAATGAGCGTTTCCTTAGGGCTGGAATTTACATAGATATACTTTGCAAAGCATATCTTTGCATATTCCAACCGTCTATCATTTAGAAAAATGATTTGCTATGATAAAAATCTCTAATAATTTTTTTTAAAGTCATAATTATGTGTTTTATTTTCTTTGAGTTGAACATCCACCCAATTGTTTATGTTTCCAAAACACTTTGAGCTCTGCAAAGATGACTGACTATTCCAACAATACCTAATAGACGTGAATCGCCGATGTGTAATTAACACAATATCGTGTAAGCGCCTTATTTAATAAAAAATTGGGTATTCCTGGGATAAATGGTTAAAAATTGGTAATCTACCAAAAATATATTAGGAATAATGGCATATTAGGCGGCAAAAATTAACAGAAACACGAAAATGACTAAGTTCGACATCTACCAGAAGCGGCGGAGGCACTGAAACCGTTGTAAATCCGGCGTTTCAAGAAATTGGTACCCGGCGAACATAACATGACAGGGGGTGTCCTCGTAGAAGGTCCCACCTAACTCATACTCCTGCTACCGAAGGAATATTCTCCACCCTCGCCGTTGCCCGGTAATACCCCATTGGCGGAAGAAACTGGGAGGCGGAATTCGAAGAATATATGGAAGGGCGTCAGCCAATCCGGTGATATCTCCCATTCCCCACTCATTCGAGCGGAAAAAATTATGATTGGCCAGTTTTCCCTGAGCAGGGTCGAGGCCCGTCCTACTTGACCATTGGGCCGCCTGGAACTGGTGGAGAGGCGTGAGGCAGTTTCTGTAGCACCAGGTGAAGGAGTCAAGTGGCACCTTCTACGAGGATACCTCTTGGCGTATTATGTTCGCCGGTTACAAATCGGACAAAATCGTGCTTTTCAGCGGTTACGAGTGGTTCACTGTTAACTAGGTGGTTTTTCTCCGTGTTTCCCAGTACTTCTATCGCGAGTCCTTCTAATCTGGCTACCTGATGACGGTGGCATTGTGGTAACGTTTGCGCCTGCCGTTCCATGGGATGCGAGTTCAAATCATGCCGGGGTGATCTATTTCTTCCCCTAGGGTTGGGATGCTAAGTGTTGTTTCTCGTGTTGTTGTCTTTTTTGTCCAATGTGAAGACCAAAAACAATTTTATCGGAACAATAACAATGGATAAATATTTTTTAAATTTCCTTCTGAGGGTTTCTACATTACATTCCTTTTCTTTTTATGCCGGGTAAATATAATATATGGTGATTTGCAACGCCAGAACTATAACCTTTATAAAGATCTTATAAAATGAGCGTTTCCTTAGGGTTGGCATTTACATAGATATGCTTTGCAAAGCATATCTTTGCATATTCCAACCGTCTATCATTTGGAAAAATGAATACCTATGATAAAAATCTTTAATAATTATTTTTAAAGTCATAATTATGTCTTTTATTTTCTTTGAGTTTAACATCCACCAAATTGTTTATGTTTCCAGAACACTTTGTGCTCTGCAAAGATGACTGACTATTCCAACAATACCTAATAGACGTGAATCGCCGATGTGTAATTAACACAATGTCGTGTAAGTGCCTTATTTCATAAAAAATTGGTATTCCTGGGATAAATGGTTAAAAATTGGTAATCTACCAAATATGTTGTAGGAATAATGGCATATTAGGCGGCAAAAATGAACAGAAACACGAAAATGACTAAGTTCGACATCAACCAGAAGCGGCGGAGACACTGAAACCGTTGATAATCCGGCGTTTCAAGAACTTGGTACCCGGCGAACATAACACGACAGGAGGTGTCCTCGTAGAAGGTCCCACCTAACTCATACTCCTGCTACCGAAGGAAAATTCTCCGCCCTCGCCGTCGCCCGGTAATACCCCATTGGCGGAAGAAACTGGGAGGCGGAATTCGAAGAATATATGGAAGGGCGTCAGCCAATCCGGTGATATCTCCCATTCCCCACTCATTCGAGCGGAAAAAATTATGATTGGCCAGTTTTCCCTGAGCAGGGTCGAGGCCCGTCCTACTTGACCATAACTGGAACTGGTGGAGTGGTGTGAGGCAGTTTCCGTAGCACCAGGTGAAGGAGTTAAGTGGCACCTTCTACGAGGATACCTCCTGGCGTATTATGTTCGCCGGTTACAAGTCTCAGAAAATCGTGCTTTTCAGCGTTTACGAGTTCCTCACTTTTAACTAGGTGGTTTCTCTCCGTGTTTCCCAGTATTTCTATCGCGAGTCCTTCCAATCTCGGTATCTGATGGCGGTGGCAGTGTGGTAACGTTTGCGCCTGACGTTCCATGGGATGCTAGTTCGATTCCTGCCGGGGTGAACTATTTTTCCTCCTAGGGCTTGGATGTTAAGTGTTATTTCTCGTGTTGTTTTCTTTTTTGTCCGATGTAAAGACCAGAAAAGAATTTTATCGAAAAAACAACAATGGATACATATGTTTTAAATATCCTTCTGAGGGTTTACGCATTATATTCCTTTTCTTTTTATGCCGGGTAAAAATAAAATATGGTGATTTGCAACGAGAGAATTATAGCCTTTATAAAGATCTTATAAAATGAGCGTTTCCTTAGGGCTGGAATTTACATAGATATACTTTGCAAAGCATATCTTTGCATATTCCAACCGTCTATCATTTAGAAAAATGAATACCTATGATAAAAATCTTTAATAATTTTTTTTAAAGTCATAATTATGTGTTTTATTTTCTTTGAGTTGAACATCCACCCAATTGTTTATGTTTCCAAAACACTTTGAGCTCTGCAAAGATGACTGACTATTCCAACAATACCTAATAGACGTGAATCGCCGATGTGTAATTAACACAATATCGTGTAAGCGCCTTATTTAATAAAAAATTGGGTATTCCTGGGATAAATGGTTAAAAATTGGTAATCTACCAAAAATATATTAGGAATAATGGCATATTAGGCGGCAAAAATGAACAGAAACACGAAAATGACTAAGTTCGACATCAACCAGAAGCGGCGGAGACACTGAAACCGTTGATAATCCGGCGTTTCAAGAACTTGGTACCCGGCGAACATAACACGACAGGAGGTGTCCTCGTAGAAGGTCCCACCTAACTCATACTCCTGCTACCGAAGGAAAATTCTCCGCCCTCGCCGTCGCCCGGTAATACCCCATTGGCGGAAGAAACTGGGAGGCGGAATTCGAAGAATATATGGAAGGGCGTCAGCCAATCCGGTGATATCTCCCATTCCCCACTCAATCGAGCGGAAAAAATTATGATTGGCCAGTTTTCTCTGAGCAGGGTCGAGGCCCGTCCTACTTGACCATTGGGCCGCCTGGAACTGGTGGAGAGGTGTGAGGCAGTTTCCGTAGCACCAGGTGAAGGAGTCAAGTGGCACCTTCTACGAGGATACCTCTTGGCGTATTATGTTCGCCGGTTACAAATCGCACTAAATCGTGCTTTTCAGCGGTTACGAGTGGTTCACTGTTAACTAGGTGGTTTTTCTCCGTGTTTCCCAGTACTTCTATCGCGAGTCCTTCTAAACTCGCTACCTGATGACGGTGGCAGTGTGGTAACGTTTGCGCCTGCCGTTCCATGGGATGCGATTTCGAATCCTGCCGGGGTGATCTATTTCTTCCCCTAGGGTTGGGCTGCCAAGTGTTGTTTCTCGTGTTGTTGTCTTTTTTGTCCAATGTGAAGACCAAAAAAAAATTTTATCGGAACAATAACAATGGATAAATATTTTTTAAATTTCCTTCTGAGGGTTTCCACATTACATTCCTTTTCTTTTTATGCCGGGTAAATATAATATATGGTGATTTGCAACGCCAGAACTATAACCTTTTTAAAGATCTTATAAAATGAGCGTTTCCTTAGGGTTGGCATTTACATAGATATGCTTTGCAAAGCATATCTTTGCATATTCCAACCGTCTATCATTTGGAAAAATGAATACCTATGATAAAAATCTTTAATAATTATTTTTGAAGTCATAATTATGTCTTTTATTTTCTTTGAGTTTAACATCCACCAAATTGTTTATGTTTCAAGAACACTTTGTGCTCTGCAAAGATGACTGACTATTCCAACAATACCTAATAGACGTGAATCGCCGATGTGTAATTAACACAATGTCGTGTAAGCGCCTTATTTCATAAAAAATTGGTATTCCTGGGATAAATGGTTAAAAATTGGTAATCTACCAAATATGTTGTAGGAATAATGGCATATTAGGCGGCAAAAATGAACAGAAACACGAAAATGACTAAGTTCGACATCAACCAGAAGCGGCGGAGACACTGAAACCGTTGATAATCCGGCGTTTCAAGAACTTGGTACCCGGCGAACATAACACGACAGGAGGTGTCCTCGTAGAAGGTCCCACCTAACTCATACTCCTGCTACCGAAGGAAAATTCTCCGCCCTCGCCGTCGCCCGGTAATACCCCATTGGCGGAAGAAACTGGGAGGCGGAATTCGAAGAATATATGGAAGGGCGTCAGCCAATCCGGTGATATCTCCCATTCCTTACTCATTCGAGCGGAAAAAATTATGATTGGCCAGTTTTCCCTGAGCAGGGTCGAGGCCCGTCCTACTTGACCATTGGGCCGCCTGGAACTGGTGGAGAGGTGTGAGGCAGTTTCCGTAGCACCAGGTGAAGGAGTCAAGTGGCACCTTCTACGAGGATACCTCCTGGCGTATTATGTTTCCGGTTACAAATCTCAAAAATCGTGCTTTTCAGCGGTTACGAGTTGTTCCCTGTTAGCTAGTTGGTTTTTCTCCGTGTTTCCCAGTACTTCTATCGCGAGTCCTTCACATCACGCTATCTGATGACGGTGGCAGTGTGGTAACGTTTGCGCCTGCCGTTCCATGGGATGCGAGTTCGAATCCTGCCGGGGTGATCTATTTTTTCTCCTAGGGTTGGGATGTTAAGTGTTGTTTCTCGTGTTGTTGTCTTTTTTGTCCAATGTGAAGAACAAAAAACACTTTTATCGGAACAACAACAATGGATAAATATTTTTCAAATATCCTTCTGAGGGTTTCCACATTACATTCCTTTTCTTTTTATGCCGGGTAAATATAATATATGGTGATTTGCAACGCCAGAACTATAACCTTTAAAAAGATCTTATAAAATGAGCGTTTCCTTAGGGTTGGAATTTACATATATATGCTTTGCAAAGCATATCTTTGCATATTCCAACCGTCTATCATTTGGAAAAATGAATACCTATGATAATAATCTTTAATAATTATTTTTAAAGTCATAATTATGTCTTTTATTTTCTTTGAGTTTAACATCCACCCAATTGTTTATGTTTCCAGAACACTTTATGCTCTGCAAAGATGACTGACTATTCCAACAATACCTAATAGACGTGAATCGCCGATTTGTAATTAACACAATGTCGTGTAAGCGCCTTTTTTCATAAAAAATTGGTATTCCTGGGATAAATGGTTAAAAATTGGTAATCTACCAAAAATGTTTTAGGAATAATGCCATATTAGGCGGCAAAAATGAACAGAAACACGAAAATGACTAAGTTCGACATCAACCAGAAGCGGCGGAGACACTGAAACCGTTGATAATCCGGCGTTTCAAGAACTTGGTACCCGGCGAACATAACACGACAGGAGGTGTCCTCGTAGAAGGTCCCACCTAACTCATACTCCTGCTACCGAAGGAAAATTCTCCGCCCTCGCCGTCGCCCGGTAATACCCCATTTGCGGAAGAAACTGGGAGGCGGAATTCGAAGAATATATGGAAGGGCGTCAGCCAATCCGGTGATATCTCCCATTCCCCACTCATTCGAGCGGAAAAAAATATTATTGGCCAGTTTTCCCTGAGCAGGGTCGAGGCCCGTCCTACTTGACCATAACTGGAACTGGTGGAGTGGTGTGAGGCAGTTTCCGTAGCACCAGGTGAAGGAGTTAAGTGGCACCTTCTACGAGGATACCTCCTGGCGTATTATGTTCGCCGGTTACAAGTCTCAGAAAATCGTGCTTTTCAGCGTTTACGAGTTCCTCACTTTTAACTAGGTGGTTTCTCTCCGTGTTTCCCAGTATTTCTATCGCGAGTCCTTCCAATCTCGGTATCTGATGGCGGTGGCAGTGTGGTAACGTTTGCGCCTGACGTTCCATGGGATGCTAGTTCGATTCCTGCCGGGGTGAACTATTTTTCCTCCTAGGGCTTGGATGTTAAGTGTTATTTCTCGTGTTGTTTTCTTTTTTGTCCGATGTAAAGACCAGAAAAGAATTTTATCGAAAAAACAACAATGGATACATATGTTTTAAATATCCTTCTGAGGGTTTACGCATTATATTCCTTTTCTTTTTATGCCGGGTAAAAATAAAATATGGTGATTTGCAACGAGAGAATTATAGCCTTTATAAAGATCTTATAAAATGAGCGTTTCCTTAGGGCTGGAATTTACATAGATATACTTTGCAAAGCATATCTTTGCATATTCCAACCGTCTATCATTTAGAAAAATGAATACCTATGATAAAAATCTTTAATAATTTTTTTTAAAGTCATAATTATGTGTTTTATTTTCTTTGAGTTGAACATCCACCCAATTGTTTATGTTTCCAAAACACTTTGAGCTCTGCAAAGATGACTGACTATTCCAACAATACCTAATAGACGTGAATCGCCGATGTGTAATTAACACAATATCGTGTAAGCGCCTTATTTAATAAAAAATTGGGTATTCCTGGGATAAATGGTTAAAAATTGGTAATCTACCAAAAATATATTAGGAATAATGGCATATTAGGCGGCAAAAATGAACAGAAACACGAAAATGACTAAGTTCGACATCAACCAGAAGCGGCGGAGACACTGAAACCGTTGATAATCCGGCGTTTCAAGAACTTGGTACCCGGCGAACATAACACGACAGGAGGTGTCCTCGTAGAAGGTCCCACCTAACTCATACTCCTGCTACCGAAGGAAAATTCTCCGCCCTCGCCGTCGCCCGGTAATACCCCATTGGCGGAAGAAACTGGGAGGCGGAATTCGAAGAATATATGGAAGGGCGTCAGCCAATCCGGTGATATCTCCCATTCCCCACTCATTCGAGCGGAAAAAATTATGATTGGCCAGTTTTCTCTGAGCAGGGTCGAGGCCCGTCCTACTTGACCATTGGGCCGCCTGGAACTGGTGGAGAGGTGTGAGGCAGTTTCCGTAGCACCAGGTGAAGGAGTCAAGTGGCACCTTCTACGAGGATACCTCTTGGCGTATTATGTTCGCCGGTTACAAATCGCACTAAATCGTGCTTTTCAGCGGTTACGAGTGGTTCACTGTTAACTAGGTGGTTTTTCTCCGTGTTTCCCAGTACTTCTATCGCGAGTCCTTCTAAACTCGCTACCTGATGACGGTGGCAGTGTGGTAACGTTTGCGCCTGCCGTTCCATGGGATGCGATTTCGAATCCTGCCGGGGTGATCTATTTCTTCCCCTAGGGTTGGGCTGCCAAGTGTTGTTTCTCGTGTTGTTGTCTTTTTTGTCCAATGTGAAGACCAAAAAAAAATTTTATCGGAACAATAACAATGGATAAATATTTTTTAAATTTCCTTCTGAGGGTTTCCACATTACATTCCTTTTCTTTTTATGCCGGGTAAATATAATATATGGTGATTTGCAACGCCAGAACTATAACCTTTTTAAAGATCTTATAAAATGAGCGTTTCCTTAGGGTTGGCATTTACATAGATATGCTTTGCAAAGCATATCTTTGCATATTCCAACCGTCTATCATTTGGAAAAATGAATACCTATGATAAAAATCTTTAATAATTATTTTTGAAGTCATAATTATGTCTTTTATTTTCTTTGAGTTTAACATCCACCAAATTGTTTATGTTTCAAGAACACTTTGTGCTCTGCAAAGATGACTGACTATTCCAACAATACCTAATAGACGTGAATCGCCGATGTGTAATTAACACAATGTCGTGTAAGCGCCTTATTTCATAAAAAATTGGTATTCCTGGGATAAATGGTTAAAAATTGGTAATCTACCAAATATGTTGTAGGAATAATGGCATATTAGGCGGCAAAAATGAACAGAAACACGAAAATGACTAAGTTCGACATCAACCAGAAGCGGCGGAGACACTGAAACCGTTGATAATCCGGCGTTTCAAGAACTTGGTACCCGGCGAACATAACACGACAGGAGGTGTCCTCGTAGAAGGTCCCACCTAACTCATACTCCTGCTACCGAAGGAAAATTCTCCGCCCTCGCCGTCGCCCGGTAATACCCCATTGGCGGAAGAAACTGGGAGGCGGAATTCGAAGAATATATGGAAGGGCGTCAGCCAATCCGGTGATATCTCCCATTCCTTACTCATTCGAGCGGAAAAAATTATGATTGGCCAGTTTTCCCTGAGCAGGGTCGAGGCCCGTCCTACTTGACCATTGGGCCGCCTGGAACTGGTGGAGAGGTGTGAGGCAGTTTCCGTAGCACCAGGTGAAGGAGTCAAGTGGCACCTTCTACGAGGATACCTCCTGCCGTATTATGTTTCCGGTTACAAATCTCAAAAATCGTGCTTTTCAGCGGTTACGAGTTGTTCCCTGTTAGCTAGTTGGTTTTTCTCCGTGTTTCCCAGTACTTCTATCGCGAGTCCTTCAAATCTCGCTATCTGATGACGGTGGCAGTGTGGAAACGTTTGCGCCTGCCGTTCCATGGGATGCGAGTTCGAATCCTGCCGGGGTGAACTATTTTTTCTCCTAGGGTTGGGATGTTAAGTGTTGTTTCTCGTGTTTTTGTCTTTTTTGTCTAATGTGAAGACCAAAAAACACCTTTATCGGAACAACAACAATGGATAAATATTTTTTAAATATCCTTCTGAGGGTTTCAACATTACATTCCTTTTCTTTTTATGCCGGGTAAATATAATATATGGTGATTTGCAACGCCAGAACTATAACCTTTATAAAGATCTTATAAAATGAGCGTTTCCTTAGGGTTGGGATTTACATAGATATGCTTTGCAAAGCATATCTTTGCATATTCCAACCGTCTATCATTTGGAAAAATGAATACCTATGATAATAATCTTTAATAATTATTTTTAAAGTCTTAATTATGTCTTTTATTTTCTTTGAGTTTAACATCCACCCAATTGTTTATGTTTCCAGAACACTTTATGCTCTGCAAAGATGACTGACTATTCCAACAATACCTAATAGACGTATATCGCCGATGTGTAATTAACACAATGTCGTGTAAGCGCCTTTTTTCATAAAAAATTGGTATTCCTGGGATAAATGGTTAAAAATTGGTAATCTACCAAAAATGTTTTAGGAATAATGCCATATTAGGCGGCAAAAATGAACAGAAACACGAAAATGACTAAGTTCGACATCAACCAGAAGCGGCGGAGGCACTGACACCGTTGAAAATCCGGCGTTTCAAGAACTTGGTACCCGGCGAACATAACATGACAGGAGGTATCCTCGTAGAAGGTCCCACCTAACTCATACTCCTGCTACCGAAGGAAAATTCTCCGCCCTCGCCGTCGCCCGGTAATACCCCATTGGTGGAAGAACCTGGGAGGCGGAGTTAAAAGAATATATGGAAGGGCGTCAGCCAATCCGGTGATATCTCCCATTCCCCACTCATTCGAGCGGAAAAAATTATGATTTGCCAGTTTTCCCTGAGCAGGGTCGAGGCCAGTCCTACTTGACCATAACTGGAACTGGTGGAGTGGTGTGAGGCAGTTTCCGTAGCACCAGGTGAAGGAGTCAAGTGGCACCTTCTACGAGGATACCTCCTGGCGTATTATGTTCGCCGGTTACAAATCTCAGAAAATCGTGCTTTTCAACGTTTAAGAGTTCCTCACTGTTAACTAGGTGGTGTTTCCCCGTCTTTCCCAGTATTTCTATCGCTAGTCCTTCCAATCTCGCTATCTGATGGCGGTGGCAGTGTGGTAACGTTTGCGTCTGACGTTGCATGGGATGCTAGTTCGATTCCTGCCGGAATGATCTATTTTTCCGTTTAGGGCTGGGATGTTCAGTGTTTTTTCTCGTGTTGTCTTTTTTGTCCGTTGTAAAGACCAAGGAAGACTTATCGGAAAAACAGCAATGGATACATATTTTTTAAATATCCTTCTGAGGGTTTACGCATTACATTTCTTTTCTTTTTATGCCGGGTAAAAATAAAATATGGTGATTTGCAACGCCAGAACTATAAACTTTATAAAGATCTTATAAAATGAGCGTTTCCTTAGGGTTGGGATTTACAAAGATATGCTTTGCAAAGCATATCTTTGCATATTCCAACCGTCTATCATTTAGAAAAATGATTTGCTATGATAAAAATTTTTAATTATTATTTTTAAAGTCATAATTATGTCTTTTATTTTTTTGCGTTTAACATCCACCCAATTGTTTATGTTTCCAGAACACTTTATGTTCTGCAAAGATGACTGACTATTCCAACAATACCTAATAGACCTGAATCGCCGATGTGTAATTAACACAATTTCGTGTAAGCGCCTTATTTCATAAAAAATTGGGTATTCCTGGGATAAATGGTTAAAAATTGGTAATCTACCAAAAACATATTAGGAATAATGGCATATTAGGCTGCAAAAATAAACAGAAACACGAAAATGACTAAGTTCGACAACTACCAGAAGCGGCGGAGGCACTGAAACCGTTGAAAATCCGGCGTTTCAAGAAATTGGTACTCGGCGAAAATAACATGACAGGAGGTGTCCTCGTAGAAGGTCCCACCTAACTCATACTCCTGCTACCGAAGGAAAATTCTCCGCCCTCGCCGTCGCCCGGTAATACCCCATTGGCGGAAGAAACTGGGAGGCGGAATTCGAAGAATGTATGGAAGGGCGTCAGCCAATCCGGTGATATCTCCCATTCCCCACTCATTCGAGCGGAAAAAAATATGATTGGCCAGTTTTCCCTGAGCAGGGTCGAGGCCCGTCCTACTTGACCATAACTGGAACTGGTGGAGTGGTGTGAGGCAGTTTCCGTAGCACCAGGTGAAGGAGTCAAGTGGCACCTTCTACGAGGATACCTCCTGGCGTATTATGTTCGCCGGTTACAAGTCTCAGAAAATCGTGCTTTTCAGCGTTTACGAGTTCCTCACTTTTAACTAGGTGGTTTCTCTCCGTGTTTCCCAGTATTTCTATCGCGAGTCCTTCTAATCTCGGTATCTGATGGCGGTGGCAGTGTGGTAACGTTTGCGCCTGACGTTCCATGGGATGCTAGTTCGATTCCTGCCGGGGTGAACTATTTTTCCTCCTAGGGCTTGGATGTTAAGTGTTATTTCTCGTGTTGTTTTCTTTTTTGTCCGATGTAAAGACCAGAAAAGAATTTTATCGAAAAAACAACAATGGATACATATGTTTTAAATATCCTTCTGAGGGTTTACGCATTATATTCCTTTTCTTTTTATGCCGGGTAAAAATAAAATATGGTGATTTGCAACGAGAGAATTATAGCCTTTATAAAGATCTTATAAAATGAGCGTTTCCTTAGGGCTGGAATTTACATAGATATACTTTGCAAAGCATATCTTTGCATATTCCAACCGTCTATCATTTAGAAAAATGAATACCTATGATAAAAATCTTTAATAATTTTTTTTAAAGTCATAATTATGTGTTTTATTTTCTTTGAGTTGAACATCCACCCAATTGTTTATGTTTCCAAAACACTTTGAGCTCTGCAAAGATGACTGACTATTCCAACAATACCTAATAGACGTGAATCGCGGATGTGTAATTAACACAATTTCGTGTAAGCGCCTTATTTAATAAAAAATTGGGTATTCCTGGGATAAATGGTTAAAAATTGGTAATCTACCAAAAATATATTAGGAATAATGGCATATTAGGCGGCAAAAATTAACAGAAACACGAAAATGACTAAGTTCGACATCTACCAGAAGCAGCGGAGGCACTGAAACCGTTGAAAATCCGGCGTTTCAAGAAATTGGTACCCGGCGAACGTAACATGACAGGAGGTGTCCTCGTAGAAGGTCCCACCTAACTCATACTCCTGCTACCGAAGGAATATTCTCCACCCTCGCCGTTGCCCGGTAATACCCCATTGGCGGAAGAAACTGGGAGGCGGAATTCGAAGAATATATGGAAGGGCGTCAGCCAATCCGGTGATATCTCCGATTCCCCACTCATTCGAGCGGAAAAAAATTCTGATTGGCCAGTTTTCTCTGAGCAGGGTCGAGGCCCGTCCTACTTGACCAAAGGGCCAATGGGCCGCCTGGAATTGGTGGAATGGTGTGAGGCATTCTCCGTAGGACCAGGTGTAGGAGTCAAGTGGAGCCTTTTAGGAGGATACCTCCTAGCGTATTATGTTCGCCCGTTATAAATCTCAGAAAATCGTGGTATTTCAGCGCTTACGAGAGTTTTCACTGTTAACTACGTGGTTTTTCTCAGTTTTTTCTAGGGCTTTTATCGAATAATTCCTCCGCGGTATTCATCTGTCGACTATGGCGTGGTAACGTCTCGCCCTCCGTTCCGTGTAATCAGCGTTCGATTCCAGCCGAGGATTTCTCTTTTTCCTTCTAGACTAAATTGTTAATTTTTGTTGTTCGTGTAGATGCCTTTTTTGTCCGATGTAGAGGCCAACAAAGGCTTTTATCGGAACAACAACAATTAATGAATAACTTTTAAATAAATTTCTGAGGGTTTCACTATTAAATGCCTTTTCTTTTTATGCCGGATAAATATAAAATATGTTGTTTTGCAACGCCCGCGCTATACCTTTTGTATTAAGCTTATAAAATGAGCGTCTCCGTAGGGTTGGAATGTACAAAGATATGCTATGCAAAGCATAACCTTGTATATACCAACCGTGTTTTGGGTATGAGATCTTCCTGGGAGGTCAGAAATGGCATTAGAAAAGGTACTGACTCTATATCCTGTTCTGAATTTCATCCTCTTTTATGGAAGATATTCCCTTTATTGTCTGGAATTATTAGTCTATTGGTATTTTTTTCCTGTAGAACCAGGAAAATGTACAAGTTTGACATTAGGGAAGGAAGGGAAAGATCTCAGGAGATATGCTACCCTACCTACCCAGAGGCACACCTTTATTTCGCATGATAAATTTGACTGAAACCAGTAAATTATTTCCATGTCTAATGAAATACATGAAAGGATAATACGCAGTGCAGTTGAGACCAGAGTTCCAGGGTGAGTATGTACATATTTACACATACCTACCTATTGTACCAGTTTCACCTGCACACTAGTTGGGAGCATGTGAAATCACCAGCTAAATATTGGAGTGAAGGGGAAACATTGAGTAATGAGAAATCAAGGGCATGCTCTCAAAGATACAAGTCAGTAAGCCTTGAAATCAGTCTTAAATATAATAGCAGGCATTTGTATTGGCATACTCATGTGTTAGTAACTAATACCCTTAATTATTCCATTATTGCTTTAGCCATGGCTATTATAACTCTATTTCCCCACTACTATGCTCATTTTCCTCCAGAATAGACACTGCATAATATACCAACTGCTTCACCTGCTCTAATTTTTACCTTAGATTTCCTAATTCTTGATATTCTCATTGAATTAAATCATTGTGGTTAGTCCTCATGCACTTAATTTTCTTATGGTTTGGCTTTCAGGTTGGGGGTAGGGTGTGGTTCTAGTAGCCTATTCTCTAAAAACAATTCTTGCTACTAAACCTTTAAATGTGTCTCAAATGGAAAAGGACATATTCTCAGTACAAACAAACATGTGGTTAACACTCGCAAGGCTTATGCATAACTAAATGAAGATCAGAAATCGGAATCATAAGACAATGGTAAAACCAAGCAATATGATGGAAACGATCAACAAAAACCAAAATATGGTCTATATGCTATTGTTCTCCAAGAAGGGAGATGGATAAGACATGTTAGAATCGATAAGAAAGATTTCTTGGTATTGTACAGTGGCACTACCCAAATAACCAGCTGTATGATAAATTCAATGATAGGGAACAGTTTGATAAATTATGAGCCAAAAGTTAATAGATTATGCAAAATTACTTTGAAAGGAAAATTCTGTAACATTAGTATTTTATCTGGTCTTGTTCCAACTGAAGACAGAGCAGAAGAAGAAAAGCAAACCTCTTATGATACACTGGAAAGAAAATGTGAAAATATATCCATCGACCATGGTATCATTATCCCTTGAAGTTTTGATGTAAAATTTGGTAAGGAGAATTTCAGCAACCGGTAGCAGGAAATACTTGTGCATGATGAGGCAACGTGAAATGGACGGCTACTTAGCCAGTTAGCTATGTCACTAAACATGGCCATTAAAAGAATGTATTTTGAATACAAAGACATTCACAAAGGTACCTGGAAAATGCCAAGTACAGGAATTGCAACTCAAATGAATCATGTCTCAGAGACAATCATCTTCCCTATTGGATGCAAAAACAACTCAACATCCAAACTCCACTTAGATCAATGCTTTTATGCAATTTTTAGAGAATGACTGGCCATCTTGAAGAAAATCATTGGCCAACATGGAAAATCGAATTACGACGTTTTAAGAGATCCTATGCAAGCTATTAGGTACCAAGATGATGTGACTAGAAAGTTAACAAAGATTGCTGATTACGTTGATAACAATAAAGAATAAGTCCAACAGTGCAACAAATAATGTGGAAAACTCAGCAACTAATAATTATCACGGTGAATAATGCAAAACATGGGTTGAAAAGCCCGGGGTTGTTCACGGCGGTGATCATTATCACGGTGTAATATACAAACCATGTGTTGAAAAGCCCGGGTTTGTTCACGTTGGTGATCAAATTTGCCATGGCCGGATCAAAATAAATGCATACCATAGTAGATATCTTTTCTAAATAAATAAATAATTGCATCAAAAAATATATAGATGGTAATAATGGAAACAATAGAAAGGATTCTTTTAAAACTTTCAGCATTGCCGTTTATCATAAAGGAATAAAAATTATAAAAAAATGAGTTCTAGTTGGGAGTTATGCCGGCGGTTGGTGTGAAACTCTAACAGGTTTGCCGTATTAATTTAACCTGACAGTGTAAGATTAGTCCGGAATCAGCACAGTTTCCTTGGTACCAATGTCAGAACTGGTTCACAAACGACCTTTGGTCTGTGCAGGTCCCTAATGCGTAAGCAGTTTCGGCGCACCTTAAAAGCATACGCCATAATGTCTAACCAGTTGTAACGCAGGTGTACTGTCATTTCTAAATACAGTATTAAATTCCCGATTAGGCGGCGAGCAGAGCAAGATAATAAGCTTTACACATCTCTGGCGTTTAGCCTAGTGTATTTGCTGGATCCAACACGCTTACAATAGTCATTTGTTCGTTGTGCACGTTTGTTATTGTATGAAATCTTATTCAGTAGATATAGGAGAGGAATAGTTGGCCGAATTTTGTTCATTCTACTCCGTGGACTGCCTTAGTGATAGTGGATAATTGATTAATTATAAGCATTGATTCAATTTATGACGTAGGCGACACATATATGAGTCTTTGAACTTTTTTAATCACTGTTTTCAGGGAATGGCAGTGTTTGAAGCAACACTATATTTTTACGTAATAATCAAATGATTGCCAAAGTCAACGGATCTGTTAAAAGGCGTGCGGACGTTTAATTTCTTATGTATTTTATATTCTCTTGAAACGGATCTTCTGCTAAGGTTGTCTTTTTTTCTTGATATTTGTACATTGTACCCAACGGTAGTGATGTGCTAGTGTTAAAGAAGTATGTGGCTACTTTTTTTACCACATTTCTTCCTGTGCCTCCTAGTTTTACAATCTCGTTGGTGGTATCTCTGAGTTCAGTTTTAGTTGAAATCAAAGTCCGAACGTATAGAAAATTTTTTTGCTCCAGATAGAAATTCACGCTTAAGAACTGTCGTAATCGCAAGGATGAGTACTTCATCATTACCTAGGTTTTAGCTAGTTCAGTTTCAGGTTGAATAACCTCCATTTCTATTAATTTACAATGGTTATTTAAATAAAAATTAGTCCCTGTGCCAGATATACATTGTTATAAGGACACAATGTATTGTAAATTAGTCGATGAAAGAGCAACATTTAGATGCATTTGTTGTACAGTAGCTTTGATCATAAAGTCAATATTCTTTTACATATTTGTAAACTGTGTTAAATTCAGAACAATTTTCTTAGTATACGTTACATGAAAAAACGTTATTTGCATTGTATAGGGATAAATAACAAAAAGACATTTTAGACTTTGCTTTACATAATGCTCAAAATTCATCAACCGAGTACAAATGTTTATTAAGCAGGCATACTTTAAGATTTCACTTGAAAGTATTTGAAGGAGAAGCTTTCAAATCTTGAGGAAGGAGGTAAAAAAATTGGCTCCTTAGTGGCATGGTCCCTCATCCCTTAAATTATACGATCGTGTCCCAATGTGTATGTCAAGCTTAGTATATGTATGGTGAGGATGGATATTTAAGTTTTGTTCGTGTATATGTATGTTATAATTAACGAATAAGATTATATTGTATACATAAGGAGCAGCTAGTGGCATAATTTGCAACTCATGAAAAGGAGGGGTGTCCGAAAGGCATTTTAAAATAGCTCTTAACTTCAAAAACCTTTTGGCTTTGGCTCGAGCCACTCCAGAATGCCAGGTTGTAATCGATGTTGAAACTTTAATGATGGAGACATTTTAGGATATTTAGGCTATTGCTACAAAACGAATATCTTACCTGAAAGAGAATTTTAATAAGTTAAGATTTTAAGTTGTCAATATAGAAGGATCATTTAATGGATGATTCAATCTGAGGACTCAAGAAATTAATGCTGTTAGCAAAAAATAGGGCCTTATCATAGATTTTAACTGGCAGTGATGGATTTTTGCCTTGTAGTAATAATGGACCTAAAGGAGAACAAATGAGGAAGTACTAGGTATGGTGGGCGAGGAGAGGGGTTTGCTGGGTTAAATCCTATTGAGGCAGGAAAAATGGATGAAAGGCATATTGATAGGTAGTGGGATGTTGAAGACTGAAATATAGGGGACAATGTTAAGCAAAGGAGAAAAGGGCAGGAATAGAATAGGGAAGGGATGAAAGGAGGAAGGAAGTGCACAGAGATGAAGAAGGGCTTGTTTTAGAGTAGGATGTTGGGTTGTGTTATGTTTGGAGAAATAAAATATTAATTTTGTGGGTGTGTCCATCCAAAACCTACCTTAACTATTAGATTACCTCATAATAATTATTGTGGAGTATGCTTTTTGCTGTAGTTCAGGATTGGTTTAAACAAGGGTTAGAATGGTGATATAATCAGCAAGAGGAAAGGATTTGCAATCAAAGATACAATCTGGCAATTCATTGAGGTAGAGGAACAATGGCGAAGGACCCAGGATAGCATCCTTAGGAACACCTAACATCTTTGTTAACCTATTTTTTAACTGGTTGGCAGTTTACTTTGTGATTTGTAGATTCATTAAGATGGCATTTATCAACTACTCCTGAAGATATGATCTGAACCATCTTTATTGGTATGGAACTGGTATAAGTAACTTCTTAAGACATTAACAAATTTTAATTTAATTTTTCCTCACTGTTGAAAAAGTAAAGAGGGACATCTTTTTTTCATCAAATATTTTTTTGGGAGAACTTACCAATATCCTTTACTTACTTCTCTTACTTGCTTAATTCCATTGTTATTTTTATTATGGCAACAAACCAATCAAGACAATATTCTAAAGCTATAAATAATTCATTCTCGATATTAGGAAATTTATTAAACTCTGTCTGTCAAGAAACATTTATTTGCAAAGTTTATGTGCAGGAAATTCATAAAATCATAGTTTAGAGTACATGTTGAAGATCTAAAAAAAATATTCATGCGACCATGGGAGAAGTCACTTTACTGATATGGCAGAATGTAGTATAGAGCACACAGGTAAATTGAATGTCTTAAATACATGTAATTACACTCCTCATATCAGTTTAAATTTTTCCACAACAGACGACTCCTTCCAGTGAAATAGATTGAGTATTGACAGCATTGGTTCTCATTTGATGACGACACCTAAGGCAGAATGATACCTAAAAGGGCCTGTTTTAGAAATAAGAAATCATCAGCTTTTGTATATAAGAGGGTGCCCCTAATTGAATTTTTTAATCTCTCTTTTTCAACTCTTAAGAATGTCTTTATCCACCCCTGCAAGAAACTTAAGATTGAATTTATCTTGTAACTTAACAATAATCATCAGATAAAAATATTAATCAAGAGTTTCTTTGTAATGCAGGAGTGACGATGGATGCAGAAGAAGAATGCCCCCAGTTGAATTTTTCATTGGCAATAAAAATACAATATTGTTTACATCATTAGCAGAATGATTTATCGAGAGGGCTCCCCTACATCATATTGTGCTCCGCCTGGATGGTTGTCTTCATAGCATGGGGCCCCTGGCAGTCAGGCGCCTTACTTTCAACATCCTTCCAAATACCTTCCTCATCTCCAAAAGCCCTCAATAGCCATATACCCTCCCCGAGCACCTGCTCCTCCCAGCTCCCTCCTGGCCTCCCACGAACATCTTTCCACACAAAAACTCTCAGAAGGTCCTCATCGACCCCTGCTCCCATTATACACTACCTCATTATTGAACTCCTCCCTCCACTGTGCCCAAGATTGGAACCTTCCACTCTCCAACCCGTCAAAATCCCACCTTCATGCCTCATATTGCCTTCACATCCCTCACACTGCCCCTAAGCTCCCATCTTTCTCCTCCGAGGAGCCCAGCATCACCCTCCTCCTCTTCCTTTTTGGTTGATGTGCAACAACCTGCAAGATAAGAATCAGATTTATAGTAATAATATACTATTATTACCTAATTCACAATACTAACAAATTTACCAAATATTTGTTTTAATTTTTATGACCAAAAATCATCAGAATTTTTCACCAACAGGCCAAATAAAACTTAGATTGATCTACAATTTCTTTTAATTTCCAGTATACTTTGATGGCATGAGAAGCTCTTACATTTTGAATCACTACAGTCAAAGTTATATATTTGTAAAAGAATTCTCACTGATTGAACTAAATAATGAAATCTTAGGAAATGGTGATCTTTTTCTTTTCAGTTACCAAATTTGGTTAATTCCATGGTGCATGAAAAGTCATTCAAATCCCTATAACTTTCTCCCAAATGGCTACAATTCACACACAATCATATCCATTAATACTAATGATATTTATATTTTGGTAATAATTAGGCTCACTGTAAATGTTGTAGTGCAGTGGATAAAGCACTGGGCTAATGACTGAGGGCCTAGGTACAATTCCATGGGATAAAATTGTACACTCTCAGCTTCAACCTACCTGTCAGTTTTTGGGTATGAGATCTTCCTGAGAGGCCAGAAATGGCATTGGGAAAGGAACCGATTCCTTGTCCTGTTCTGAATTTCATCCTCTTTTGGGCCTAGTAGGGAGTGAGCTTTATTGTTGGGTTATGCATATTAGGAAATATGTGTTGAGGGGCTTTAAAAGACATACAAAAATAGCTGCCATTGTTAAACAGATGCAATGAAAGAGCTTTTGGAAATTTCCATGAATTAGTGTCAATGGATGCTAGTTGACATTTGACCACTTGTTGTGCATAACATTTTGATGTAACACTTCTTTTAAGCTGAAAAAGGATAAAGAGATTATTGTTGTATGTATTTTCTTTGTGAGTAAATGCAATACGACTATTTTATTAATTTCTACAAGTGTTACTTGAAATTACAGAAATATATGGATTCCAATGTTTCCATTTAATTACTTAACCACTTAAACATATAATGCTATATGTTTTCCCTAAATTGACAATGGAGACAATGTAAAATGATCTATAGTCACGGTAGAATGGTGCGTTTCGGTATAACCTTGAAAATCCCCTGGTACAAAAGAATATATTTTTACAGAAAGCATAACAGCACCACCGCACTCCATATAGGTCACCAGCTGATCCTCCTTTTTTTATCCTAAAGACTCACAATCTTTGGCAAAGGATTTGTAATCAACATCAGCATATACATGACTTTAACTATTAACATTTCCAATGGTGTTAGTAAATGAAGAAGAAAGGTCCAATGGCACTTCCTCAGGGATCACCCTCACCCTCATGAGTTCTACTTTATTAGAGGTATCACCATTCATGGCAGCCCCTTGCTGATGTGTTTGCAGTTAGATACTGAGCCTCAGTACTTTCTGAAATCTTAAATTTCCAATTAAGTAATATTTATAGACACTTAAGACTGAATTTATCCTGTTACTTAACAATAATCAACAGATAAAAATATATATCAAAGGTTTCCTCGTTATGCAGGAGTGATGATGGATTCAGGAGAAGAATGCCCCCAGTTGAATTTTTCATTGGAAAAACAAAGAAAATATTTTTCACATCATAGGCAAAAAGATTTATCGAGAGGGCTCCCCTACATCATATTTTGCTCTGCCTGGAAGGTTGTCTTCATAGCATGGGGCCCCTGGCAGTAGGGTCCCTTTTTCTCAACATCCTTCCAAATACCTTCCTTATCTCCAAAAGCCCTCATTAGCCATATACCCTCCCTTAACACCAGCTCCTCCGAGTTTCCTCCTGGCCTCCCATGAACATCTTTCAACACAAAAACTCTCAGAACGTCCTCATCGGACCCTGCTCTCATTATACACTACCCCATTATTGAACTCCTTCCTCCACTGTGCCAAAGATTGGACTCCTTCCACCCTCCAACCCATCAAAATCCCACCTTCATGCTTCATATTGCCTTCACATTCCTCACACTGCCCCCAAGCTCCCATCTTTCTCCTCGCAGGAGCCCAGCATCACCCTCCTCCTCGTCCTTTTTGGTTGATGTGCAACAACCTGCAAGATAAGAAGTAAATTTATAGTAATGATATACTATCTTTACGTAATTCACACTACTGACAAAGTCACCAATAATTTGTTTTAATTAAAAAGTATAATGAGAGGAGTGGTGTACAGTACTATGAATCCTTCAAGCAATTTAAAGAGGAAAGATTCCTGGTTGGTGAAAATCCCAGACCTCTAAGGTGGCCTATCACATCAACATGCAATGGCCATGTCAAGAGAATTCATGGTTTGATTCTTAGAAATCATTGGAGACGTGGCATCGGGATGTGGCATCATGGGAGTGGGCATCGCAAAGGAAAAATTTCCACAAAGAAGATGCATCATATTGCTTTTGTACCATATTATTTGATTATACTGTTTGTCATGATCTGGTTGCACACCTTTTGAACAATTTCACTCCAGCAGGTAAAGCTTGGAGTTTTCTGCTGGGTGAATGCAATTGTTACAGGATGCTCCACTTGCAATTTGTTTGTTATGAAAAATGTTTGGTCTTGTTTTGAATTTTTCCTTTGATCTCAAACCTTAACAGAAACATTTCCTTGTATGCATGTGATTAAGTTATACCATACAGGCTATTTTCATTTCTTTTTATTATTCCATTTCTTTAAGCAGAACTTTGTGGCCTGAGAGGCAACAGTGAGGCTGGACGGCACTATGGTCACCACAGGCATCCACACAAGCACCTCCACAGACACCACCATCACAGGGAAAAACCACCAATGGAAGAGGACGAGAGGTGGCAGGGTGAGGGGACATGCTTACGGGAGGGCATAACAGAGGAGGGGGAGGAAGTACAGCAGGCACCACTAGACACCAGGATGTCACTCAGGGGACGCCGTGAAGTGAGGGAAGTGGCAGGGGGTGAATGGGAGGCCAAAAGGACACAGCATCATGGAAATGTTGAATCCGAACTCTATTTTGCTGATGTGTCATCTTGCAATGGTGGCCATGACGAACGCCACCAGTACAATTCAGGTGATGAGGATGATGGGAACTTTTTTGAGAAATTACTTAGTTGCAAAACTTCTTCGATAGTCATCTCCTAGATTAGGTAAGGAGTCCAAATTTGAGTGAGCTGTGATCTTAACTGTCACTATGTTATATTTCCTGAAAAAGCACTTAACATACACTGAATTTTTTCATGTTCTGACTGACATGTAACTGCTATTAACCATTTTCTAGTTCCAGACAATTTTATAAAGAGTGTGAGCTAAAAGTCTGAAAGTCCCAGTTTGTAAATATCTATGTAAATAATGTATCATGTGGGTGGGCTACATGCACTGTAATAGTGCTAATGGCTAATGAATCATGTGCAAGCTCTCTCTCTCTCTTTTCCTGGACCAGTGTATATTCATTCTCATTGTCAGTGCATACATTCTGCTCATTCGTTAATGAATGTCTTTTTTTTTAAGAATGTTGGAGAACATTATACAAAGTAACGATTGTGATTGCATTAAAAACAGGGGTGGATGAGGATGTTCTGAGAGTTTTTGTGTGGAAAGATATTTGTGAGAGGTAAGGAGGGAGCTGGGAGGAGCAGGTGTTGGGGGAGGGTATATGGCTATTGAGGGCTTTTGGAGATGAGGAAGGAATTTTGGAAGGATGTTGAGAGGACGGGGCCTGACTGCCAGGGGCCCCATGCTATGAAGACAACCTTCCAGGCAGAGCACAATATGATGTAGGTGAGCCCTCTCTATAAATCTTCTGTAAATGAGGTTTTCAAAAATACATGGTGCAAATCTCCAATAATATAGGTTATTTGAATATTTTCATAATTTGAAATCATAAATGTATGGCTATAACGCTTAAAGTCTTGTAAGTATAGCACTGTAGTGCTAAATTTTCACCCTGATAAGTGCCTACTTAAAACATTGCATTTTAGGCAGGAAAACTGGGAAAAATTAAGAGATTTTTAAATCCAGAACTGCAGCAACCCTTGGTAACATGTTGACTGTCTTCCTTTTAATTTATTTATATGCTACTGCTGTCAAGGAATTTTGATCAAAATTTGGTTGTGAATTTGTTGCACTGCTGTTTCTATTATGTATGAGGCTTTTTGGCATTTTTAAGAGTGAAGTTCGATCAATGCAGTATAATTATTTGAACAATGCTACCCAGAAATTAAAGAAAAACATGGCATCATTAAAAATTTAGGTAGGTGAAATTTTTTGACCCTTTTCCCAAAAGTATTTCCTGAAATAATTCATAAAAATTCCTTAAAACTCCATCCCACCAGCGGTAAATGTCTTAACAATCATTTTTCACAAAATGTGCATTTTGGAAATTAATGTTGCTCATTGAAATTTCTGGAACAATTTTTATAAACTTTTCATTTTATGAACATTATTGATTCCATAAGTCAGATAATTCCTTTATGCTCTGGGATTATTAGTCTGTAGGTATGTTTTGCCTATAGAACCAGCAGTATGTACAAGTTTGACATTAAGTAAGGAAGGGAAAGATCTCAGGAGATATGCTACCCTACCTACCCAAAGGCACACCTTTATTTCGCATGATAAATTTGACTGAAACTAGTAGATTATTTTCATGTCTAATGAAATACATGGAAGGATAATAAGCAGTGCAGTTGAGACCAGAGTTCCAGGGGGAGTACGTACTTATTTACACATACCTACCTATTGTACCAGTATCACCTACACACTAGTTGGGAGCATGTGAAATCACCAGCTAAATATTGGAGTGAAGGGGAAGCATTGGGCTATGAGAAATCAAGGGCCTACTCTCAAAGATACAAGTCTGCAAGCCTTGAAATCGGTCTTACATATAATATCAGACATTCGTCTGGCGTACTCATGTGTTAGTAACTAATTCCCTTATTTATTCCAATATTGCTTTAGCCATGGCTATTATAACTCTATTTCCACACTACTATGCTCATTTTCCTCCAGAATAGACACTGCATAATATACCAACTGCTTCACCTGCTCTAATTTATTCTATCTTACTCTAATTTTTACCTTAGATTTCCTAATTCTTGATATTCTCATTGCATTTAATCATTGTGATTAGTCTTCATGCTCTTAATTTTCTTGTGGTTTGGCCGCCAATTTGGGGGTAAGGTGTGGTTCTAGCAGCCTGTCCTGTAAAAACAATTCTTGCTACTAAACCCTTAAATGTGTCTCAGATGGAAAAGGACATATTCTCAGTACAGGAAAACATGTGGATAACTGATAAGGGTTATGCATAACTAAATGAAGATCAGAAATCGGAATCATAAGAACAATGGTAAAACCAGGCAATATGATGGAAATGATCAATGAAAACCAAAATATGGTCTAGATGTTATCGCTCTCTAAGAAGGGAGATGGATAAAACCTGTTATAATCGTTAAGAGGGATTTCTTGGTATTGTACAGTGGCACTACCCAAGGAACCAGCTGTATGATACATTCAAAGATAGGGAACAGTTTGATAAATTATGAGCCATAAGTTAACAGATTATGCAAAATAAATTGAAAGGAAAATTCTGTAATATTATTATTTTATCAGGTCTTGTTCCAACTGAAGACAGAGCAGAAGAAGAAAAGAAAACCTCTTATGGTACACTGGAAAGAAAATGTGAAAATATATCTATCGACCATGGTATCTTTATTCCTTGAAGTTTCAATGTAAAATTTGGTAAGGAGAATTTCTGCAACCGATAGCAGGAAATACTTGTGCATGATGAGGCAAGGGGAATAGGAAGGCTACTTAGCCAGTTAGCTTTGTCACTCAACATGGCCATTGAAAGAATGTGTTTTCAATACAAAGGCATTCACAAAGGTACCGGGAAAATGCCAAGTACAGGAATTGCAACTGAAATTAGTCATGTGCTTATGTCTCAGAGACACTCATCTTTTCTATTGGATGCAAAAACAACTCAAGGTTCAAACTGCGACTTAGTTATCAATACTTTTATGCAATTTTTAGAGAATGACTGGCCATCTTGAAGAAAACCAATGGCCAACAAGACAAATCGAATTACGAAGTTTTCAGAGATGCTATGCAAGCTACTAGGTATCAAGATGATGTGACTACAAAGTTAACAAAGACGGCTGAAGTCCAGATAAGAAAATTCAGTGGAAAACCAATGGGTAAAAATTCAGCCAGCTGTTTTATTTTTCTCACATTTTTGAATGTAGTATGCAAAATTTTAGCAAGCGTTATATTTATCAGTAGCTAGGTATGTGCAGTGGATCACGTGGCAAAAAAATGACGTTAACTTATTTAGACGATGATGATATTGGTTTGCATTATATTATGGTGGTGGTACGGGCAAATATTAGATAATCGTAAGTAGAAAATGTTAATAACAATAAAGAATAAGTCCAACAGTGCAACTATTAATGTGGAAAAACTCGGCAACTAATTATTAGCACAGTGTAACATGCAAACTATGGATTGAAAAGCCCGGGTTTGTTCACGGTGGTGATCAAATTTGCCATGGCCGGATCAAAATATATGCAAACAAGAGTAGATATCCTTTCTAAATAAATAAATAATGGCATAAATATATATATTATATATATATTATATGTATATGTATATATATATATATATATATATATATATATACATATATAGATGGTAATAATGGAAAAATAGAAAAGATTATTTTAAAACTTTCAGCACTGCCGTTTATCATACAAGACTGAAAATTATAAAAAAAATGAGTTCTAGTAAGGTGTTATTCCGGCGGTTGGTGTGAAACTCTACCAGGTTCGCCTTATTAATTTAACCTGAAAGTGCAAGATTAGTCCGGAATCAGCACAGTTTCCATCGTACCAGTGTCAAAAGTGGCTCACAAACGTCCCTTGGTCTGTGTAGGTCCCTAATACGTGAACAGTTTCGGCGCACCTTAAAAGCATACGCCATAATGTCTAACCAGTTGTAACGCAGGTGTACTGTCATTTCTGAATACAGGATTAAACTCCGGATTAGACGACGAGCAGAGCCAGATAATTAGCATTAAAAATCTCTGGCGTTTAGCCTAGTGTATTCCCTTGATCTAACACGCTTACTGTAGTCATTTGTTCGTTGCGCACGTTTGTTATTGTATGAAATCTTATTCAGTAGGTATAGGAGAGGAAAAGTTCGCCGAATTTCGTTAATTTTACTCCGTGGACTGCATTAGTGATATAGGCTTTATGATTAATTATAACCATTGATTCAATTTGTGACGAAGGAGACAGTTTCTGAGTCTTTGAACTTTTTTATCACTGTTTTCAGGGCATGGTTGTGTGTAAAGCAATACTTTTGCGTTATAGTCAAAGGATTGTTAAAGTCAACGGATGTGTTGAAAGGTTTGCGGACGTTTTATTTTCATATGTATTTTGTTATCTCTTCAAACGGGTCTTCTGCTAAGGTTGACTTTTTTTCAGGATATTTGTAGATTGTAGCCAACGGTAGTGATGTGCAAGTGTTAAAGCAACATTGGCTACTTTTTTTACCAATTTTCTTCCTGTGCCTCCTAATTTTACAATCTAGTTGGTGGTTTCTATGAGTTCAGTTTTAGTTTAAATCAAAATCCGAAAGTGTAGACAATTATTTGCTAGAGATAAAAATTCACGCTTAAGAACTATCGTAATCGCAAGGATGAGTACTTCATCATTACCTAGGTTTTAGCTAGTTCAGTTTCAGGTTGAATAACCTCCATTTCTGTTAATTTCCAATGGTTATTCAGATAAAAATTAGTCCCTGTGCCAGGTATACGTTTTTATTAGGAAACAATATATTGTGAATTAGTCAATGAAAGAGAAACATTTAAATACATTTGTTGTACAGTAGCTTTGATCCTAAAGTCAATATTCTTTAACATTTTTGTAAACTGTGTTAAATTCAGAACAATTTTCTTAGTATACATTACATGAAAAAACGATATTTGCATTGTATAGGGATAAATAACAAAAAGACATTTTAGACTTTGCTTTACATGATGCTCAAAATTCATCAACCGAGTACAAATGTTTATTAAGCAGGCATACTTTAAGGTTTCACTTGAAAGTATTTGAAGGAGAAGCTTTCAAATCTTGAGGAAGGAGGTAAAAAAATTGGCTCCTTAGTGGTATGGTCCCTCATCCCTTAAATTATACGATTTTGTCTCAATGTGTATGTCAAGCTTAGTATATGTATGGTGAGGATGGATATTTAAGTTTTGTTCGTGTATATGTATGTTATAATTAACGAATAAGATTATATTGTATACATAGGAGCAGCTAGTGGCATAATTTGCAACTCATGAAAAGGAGGGGTGTCTGAAAGGCAAATTAATATAGCTCTTATGGCCTTTTCTGGTTTCTGAACTTCAAAAACATTTTGGCTTTGCCTCGAGCCACTCCAGAATGCCATGTTATAATCGATGTTGAAACTTTAATGATGGAGACATTTTAGGATATTTAGGCTATTGCTACAAAACGAATATCTTACCTGAAAGAGAATTCTAATAAGTTAAGATTTTAAGTTGTCAATATAGAAGGATCATTTAATGGATGATTCAATCTGAGGACTCAAGAAATTAATGCTGTTAGCAAAAAATAGGGCCTTATCATAGAGTTTAACTGGCAGTGATGGTTTTTTGCCTTGTAATAATATTGGACCTAAAGGATGACAAATGAGGAAATACTAGGTATGGTGGGCGAGGAGAGGGGTTTGCTGGGGGAAATCCTATGGAGGCAGGAAAAATGGATGAAGGGCATATTGATTGGCAGTGGGAAGACTGGAATATAGGGGACAATGTTAAGCAAAGGAGAAAAGGGCAGGAATAGAATAGGGATGGGATGAAAGGAGGAAGGAAGTGTACAGAGATGAAGAAGGGCTTGTTTTAGAGTAGGATGTTGGGTTGTGTTATGTTTGGAGAAATTAAATATTAATTTTGTGGGTGTGTCCATTTAAAACCTACCTTACCTATTAGATTACCTCATAATAATTATTTTATTATTTATTGGTTTAGGTCCCCCTGCCACTCACCTTTTTGGTGGCTCGCAGGGTATTTATGTAGATGTAGGTATTGGTTAGAGTGGTGATATTATCAGCAAGAGTAAAGGATTTGGAATGAATGATACAATCTGGCAATTCATTAATGTAGAGGAAAAACAGAAAGGACCCAGGATAGCATACTTAGGAACACCTAATATCTTTGTTAAGCTATTTTTTAACTGGTTGGTAGTTCAATTTGTAGATTCATTAAGATGGAATTTTTCAACTACTTAATGTCTTCTCTGAAGATATGATATGAATAATTTATTTAAGATACCCGAAATACCATATTTTAGTTTCCTTGGGAAGATTTTATGTTTTACAGTGTCAAATGTAAATTGAAATAAAGGCAATTTTAGTGATTGTTTTTCCCAGAAACCATAGGTAAGAACATCTGGAGCAAGAGTATAACTTTTGTCATAGTAAACATTTCTTTATGCAATTTTTGTGGAAGAAATTTTCTATTCTTTTCTCATAGTACCAAGAGTGTAGGTTAAAAAGGTAAAGTTTTGGATGAAGTGTAATACAGATAAATAAATTGTCTACCAATAAATGATAACCTTTCTGATCTCATTCTCTCTTTGCAAAAGTTTCATTACCACAGTGTATCCCACAATCCATGCTCTAGTATATCAGCTTTGTCTGTTTTACAGGTTGCTCTTCTCTATATGAAGGATTCAAGGTAATAATTTGACACAATTGCGCAGCATCCAGAATTTTACCTATCATTGCTGATGTTTCTTGTTAGATAAATATTGCAATAAGGTTTTTATATTTTTCATTTTGGTTGTTCAATTTTTTATGGAAAAAGTGAAAATTTTTGGCTTGCATTTAATCTCACCTAAAGTATCAGACTATGGATGATAACTTTGTGGGAGAAGTACACGGCTGGCAGTTCATACGAAATTATGGAAGAAGAATGGAAGAGTGTAATGTATATAGCCAAACCTACAGATGTCAAGAGAAAAATACTTTGGATGGCAATTCCTGGCCAATTAGCTGCAACTTGGATGGTAAAAGATAGAATTACTTCAGTTCATGTCAAATAGATTATAAAAAGCTCTCCTATTTTGAAAGAATAAACAAACCAACATCATAATCAGTTTAACAGAGGTAGATACTTAATGTGTTAAATAACTATTTTTAAACTGGGTTAAAACTAGGGCTGTTATGTCTGCACCTTGAGTTTTTTAAGGAAATTATGAGAAGCTGACATTTTGGCACTTAAATGTTTAAGGGTCAAGTTAAATTTATGAAGACTACTATGTGCTTTTGCCTTTTTCAGGTTATCTGTGAATTGCAAGAAGAATTAAATTCATGACTGATGGTGACTCATTGACAACTCTACTGGATGTGACATCAGCCAGCACAATAAATACAATTTTCTTGCATGAATTGCTGATATAGTATTTGCTCTTTGATGTTGATTGGAAATACTTCCAGGGAAGGAGGCTGTCACCTTGAGGGAACATTAAAATGTGATCCTAAAGCCACATCTACATAAGGCAGAATGATGTGCAGATTAGTTTTCAAATTATTGATCTAGTAATTCCAAAAACTCATACTTGCCAATAGCTAACCAATTTAACTTGATGACAAAACAGTGCACAATTTCTCATATTCATATCCTAGGAAGTGCTATCTACTATGGTCGATTTAAAATGTGAAATGATTGTATAGATGCAGGAACATTGCATTCCTTTGAAACCCTAACAAATTCACTCTGTAAGAAATTACTGTGGGAGCTTAACTAACATTTTGCTGATCAAGGCAAATGATTTTTACGATGTAAAATTTCTGTATTTCAGTGCCTGTCATCAGAGCCCGCTATTTCATTGTATATCCCACCGGTCCTAATAATCTTAATAGGTAGACATAAATAATTCCATCTTATGAAAACGTTATTATTAGTCATAAAGAATGAGTTTTCAGGTAATCATTGGCTTTGTATTTAGAAATTCAAATCATCATTGAGGTTATCTGGGAATAATTTTAGGAGGAAAGAGCTTGTTTTAAAAAAGGCATATGAATAGGTTTTAAAGTCATGCATGGAATGTATGCAGGAGTGTAATGTAGCTTTCATGAATGATGGCATATAAATTGAGGTCATGTGAGAAGGCATATATGATGGGGATTTTAAAAATTGATACAAGGTTTGTACAAAAAGAATCGGTAACAACTTTTCTTCATGTGTGCTTGAAATGCTGAATCCAGATCGGTAAATAAGTGTACACATAATCCCAGGTTGTTTGGGATTAATAAGTTGACAGTGCACAATAATCACGGAAATTTTGGAGATGCAAAAGATTCGTGCTTAGCCTGTCCAAAATTTCTTCACTGACAACTAAGAGCAGGGTTGAGTGCCTGCTTGTGAAGACATGCCATGTATCAAAGAGCTTCCTCAACCCTCCAACAGTCCCAATTTGGCACCAGCAGACTATTTTCTTTTCCCAAAAGTGAAATATTCCCTTAAAAGACCACACCATTAGACCTTAAGTGTTGTCAAATAAGCTTCCATGCGTATTCTTAAGGACCATCCGGAATCCACCTACCAGATAGTATCTAAGTCAAAATTGAGTGGAAAATCCACTGCAAAATGAGTGTTGATGCACGTGGGATAAGTTTGAAGAATTTGGAGGCATTGTAGTGATATCTGAAACATCTATTTTTACAAAAAATTTTCTAATATTTTTTTAGGTAAAACCTAGTATGTAATTTTATATTATTTCAAAGGCATCCTTAAAGAGGCCATCAAAGAAGGTGCATATATGAACAGGACATCCATGAAGGCTTATATGAAGAGGACATCCATGAAGGCTTATATGAAGGGGACATCCATGAAGGCTTATATGAAGGGGACATCCATGAAGGCTTATATGAAGAGGACATCCAGGAAGGCTTACAGAAGGGGACATCCATGAAGGCTTATATGAAGAGGACATCCATGAAGGCTTATATGAAGAGGACATCCATGAAGGCTTATATGAAGAGGACATCCATGAAGGCTTATATGAAGAGGACATCCATGAAGGCTTATATGAAGAGGACATCCATGAAGGCTTATATGAACAGGACATCCATGAAGGCTTATATGAAGAGGACATCCATGAAGGCTTATATGAAGAGGACATCCATGAAGGCTTATATGAAGAGGACATCCATGAAGGCTTATATGAAGAGGACATCCATGAAGGCTTATATGAAGAGGACATCCAGGAAGGCTTCTATGAAGAAGACATCCATGAAGGCTTATATGAAGAGGACATCCATGAAGGCTTATATGAAGAGGACATCCATGAAGGCTTATATGAAGAGGACATCCATGAAGGCTTATGTGAAGAGGACATCCATGAAGGCTTACAGAAGAAGACATCCATGAAGGCTTATATGAAGAGGACTCCCAGGAAGGCATATATTTGTGGCTCAACTTTGTGGGAGTTCATGTTCGTTAAATGAAGAACACAATGTATTTTTCCACTTCTTTTATTTTGTTACTACTGGTTTCAATGCTTAGGCATCATCATTGGGTGCTAATTAGTCAAATTCCGGTCCATTTATATACCATTCTTATTGTGGAAAGGGTGGATGAGAGATTGGTGAAATAAGATAAAATAAAGAACTGGAAAAATACATTGTGTTCTTCATTTAATAAATGAAAGCATGCATGAAGAGGTCATCCGAGAAGGCATTTATGAAGATGATTTCAAAGAATGAATAATGAAGAATGCTTCTATTTTTAAGAGGTTCTGCAAAATAGATTTGGTTCAGAGTTTTTACTACAATGCCTCAAAGTTCTTAATACGATATTCCTCGAGTTTCGATACACTTTTGCCAGCAGCTTTTTCATGACTCAAATGCTACCTGGTTGGTGGACTCTTAATGGTCCTTATGGTACGCGTTCAAGTTTCTCAGATGACACCTATGATGGTGTCATTGAGGGAATATTGCACTTATGGGAATAAGAAATAGTCTGCTGGTATCAAGTTGGGGCTGTAGATGGTTTGGGAAGGTATTTGATGTGTTGCAGATGGTCTTTGGAAGCAGACCATCGACTCTGCTTTTGGTCATGTAATGAGTTTAGTGTATATATATTGTCCCTCCAAATTTGCATTGATAAAGTTGTGCACTGCCATCTTATCAATGTCGTTATCTGTGGTCATGCAAGCACTTAACCGATTGTATGAATTCAGCACTTTCGTACATGTTATTGTTGGTTCTTGATCACAACTGCCATTCAGTGCAGAGCTTATTCTCACACTTTTGCGGCCATCTTTGAAGAGTTTGTGGCTATTAAAAACTACAGTTTGCGACATGCTTACATCCTTGAACACTTGGGAATCATGCCTAGTATTTCTGTACTCAATTTCTCCAGTCCAACAAAATATTTGATGGCTCTCTGCTGTCCAATTGTTTGCTGCATTTTGCATTTACAGGAAGTCATTCAACAGGGGTCAACTAAAAACATGATCTAGCCTGAATGAAAGCTCGCAGACGATTGCCGCTTTGTGAGTGTTGAAGGTCAGACTTCTTGCCACCAAGCCTATTACATATTAGTTGATTTCAGCGGTAAATTTTTACTGAGCCTTATATTTTTTTTGTTCAGCAGTGGTCTTGGAGAAATACTTGCTTCATATTCAAATGTTTTTGTATCATTCAAAGCGAGATTAGAAAAACAGATTTTTGTAATTAGAATTCAAACTAATGAATATTTCATTCTCTTAGAAAAAAAAATTCTATATTTCCTTTCAAATTCCTTTAACTGTGAGATTCTAATGATTTTCTCATACTTACATATCTCTATTCAGATTACTGATCTACCCGTGTTAACATATCCTATAAAGTTTCTGTGTGGTACAAAACCGTATTTCCATAAGTATATCTGAGCTAATTTTATCACTTATATTTCCATGGTACTTGTATTATATTTATTTCCAATAAAAATTTGTTTTGTTAGTACTATTCAGCCTTTATATTTGCCATATAAAAATGTTAAGATGTGAGTTAACACAGTTTTCATATAAAGTTGATTTTAGTTCATTTATTGTAAAAGTTATATTGATTTTAATAAGTGATTACATACATGCCTATCATTACAATACACTTAATGGAATGTCTTAATGCTTAGAGCTCCTAAATGAAACGTTTAAAATATTTTTAAATGAACTGGCATTGAAATGTCTAGTGAATTGCTTACCTACTGTAAAACCTACACACAATAATGTAAAAAATATTAACTATATCAATGTAATAACCTATAAACTACAAGAATTTCTGACTTGCATCAGAAACCAGCAAAACTTGAATTTATTCGTTTGACTTAATAATAAACTTGTTATATTATCACCTACTATGTCCTCTATGGTCTTGTACTTTACTTCAATGGTAAATTGTTTAATGTTCACCCCTGTTTTAATCTTTTGTTTGTCCACTGATTGCATTAAATTACGATGCCACCAAATAAGTGGAATGTACGTAGTGTATATTTTGCTAAGTGATGAGCCTTTTAGTATTCAATAACATATTATGTAACAACTGTGAAGTATCTGCTTTTGTATATTTTCTTGGAAATTTTTATTAGGCAACTCTTGTCTGTAATTTTTATAATAATTGGTTATTAATAAAAGTAAATACGCTAATAATACTACATGCACTGCATATCTTCTGCACAGTAAGCTGGATGTGATTGGAGCAGTTGGAACATCAATATATCAATCTCCCCTATCATTGTAAGTATTTCATTATGATTTCACTTATGTTGCTCACTTTTTTGTTAATTTTATTTGATCAATCGGTACCACTTTTCATATTTTTTCTGAAATATTGGTTCTATGATATTTGCTGCTAATGATCTATTGTTATGGGACCCATGCATTTCAATTTGTCGGATTGGATGAAAAACAATTGAGAATATATTATAACAAATAAATAAGAAGAAAAATTAAATATTAATCAAGGTAATCGTGAGTGGTACAGACTTGAATAACATTTGGAAGGAATACTTCCTAGGTTGGTGTGAATAGATGTCTTAATAGATATTATCATCTTTGTGAACACCTCCATTTCAACATGATGTTCATTTTCCTGATTGAATTTTTGAATACTTGTGCAATGTTGGGGTAAATTTTACTTTTAAGCAAATAAATTTCATTTTTGCTCATGTTGCTCTCATTTCCTGATTGGCATGATCATATTGCGGAATTCTATTACAGGTAATTAAGGTAAGACTGCCTCTCAAGAGTTTACTCTATCGTGAGGAGTGGTGGGTATAATTCTGTAACAAATTTCCCCAAACTGCAAGACGTTGCCCATACCTATAGTAGGTTGCAAAATGCAGTCAAGGACTGGGTGATTTGAAACCCATTGTATTGTTTTAGTGAATATTATGAGCTGGATTTCTCAAGACCGAAATTGTAAATTTTTTGTATGTCTTCATCACGTTAATGAATGTATGTATTCATGTTTTTCTTTTGACAACATCTGTATGGGCTAGTGCTGCTCTTTGATGGAAAAATTATTGTTATTATATTGCATGACTGAAGGCAAAATATCCAATATTTAATGAAAGAGACCCTTAAGAGTTAATTTTTTCCATATTGGTAATTAAGAGGCATTAAAGCAGTTAATCTTTCAGAATGGAGGAATGGGGAGGTCTTTCTTCAATAATAGAAACATATGGTGTGTAATTGCCAGCTTCTACTTGAAGGTGATTTACAGATAATGAAATTGTTTTTTACAGCCTTTACATTTTCAGGAAAGGAGACGTCTGTGAGGCAAAGAAACTGAATAAGTGTGTCTCCTAACAGAAGTACATCAGCTGATCAATCCTGCATACTGAATAATGCTTCTTTTGCATTTTAATCATATCCTTATTCTTTGCAATATTTCAACAATAGTTGGATTAAGTAATAACTTGGGTAGGAATTTTGGAAATATTTTGATAATTGGGTATTCCACCTAACATTTTTTGATAACACTCCTTTGAAGAGGCAGCATTTCAGGAATTATGAGGGGCACATTTTCAGAACGCAAAAACCTCCTATTTTGAAATCCCTGATTTCTTTTTTCATGCATTCTTCATTGTGGATATGGTGGCATTTAAATGTTTTGAATAAATGCCAGTGCGATAACATGACTGCCTGTAGTTTTTAGCTTAAAATATGTTGGCAAAGATAGTAATCATAGCCAATAGCTGGCAATAACTGTGATTGACGAATCACAGCGAAAATGTAAGTTTTGTTCTAATTTGCAAGCAACTGCTCGAAAAGTGTGCCTACTTGGCTTCTAACCTAGGGATGAGGAGGTAATTAGGCTAGAAATTTATCAATAATATGTACTGATCCTGGATTTACGGAAATCTTTATATGAATATAATATATGACGTATTACAAAGAGGATAAGTATGCAAACGTGTTATTACTTGAATGCTAAAACATTCATTCTTACGAGCATTTAAAAAATGCATTAGGTTTGTTAAAATTTGGGAGAGAAATATATTTCAAAATCAAAGGTACTGGGCAGTAAAAACAATGTCTTTATTGTCTAATTCACGATGTATACATCATTGTAAAATGTGGAATTGGACCATGCTCTTATATTTATTGAAAGGCCACTTCATTAATTTATATTGGTTATGACAGGGGAAGCTAACATAATTAAAGCTTAAATGATGAGGAATTACACTTCATTACAATGGTCACAGTACTTTTTTAATTTAATCCACGGCAAATTATTTTGCTGTGATCCTAGGATTCGAAGTAAGTTAAAACAGCTCGTAAAAACCACCATATGCAGTTGTGATACGTATAGACTGTAAAGTGCTAAATGCATTACCTCCTCCAGTGTAAAGGTATCCGAGGATATTTCTTATGAGTAAAAAATTTTACATCAGTATCGTTAACGCACAACATACAAATATAAAATATGAAATGTCACCAATGGCAAAAGATCCGTTTCGAAAGACATTCATGCAAGAAAATATCCTTTAAAAGGTGCGTTGATGTTATGAACACTTTTATTATAACGTATTAAGAGTCCACTCAGCAGAATTTACAAAATTATGTGCAAATTTGTTTCCGAAATCCTCTGAATGATATTAAAAACAATAAACGACGAACGAATGACAAGCGGCAAGCGTGTTGGAGAATTTATCTGAAATTGCTATTATGAAAAAAATGCAACTGCAGTAATGCACAAATTATTTAAACAATGGGGATTGTACCGATCTGGTGAGGCTGTAGGCATTTGGGAAATGATTCAGATAAGACTGCATAGTAGGCGGACGACGTAAACAATCACTGTGTAATACATACGTTATAAATAAATATTTAAAAAAGTGATTTTACCTTTTATTTAATGAAATATTACATTTACCTAGTATGAATATTAAGAATAAAGTAACATATCATGTGGTGTAAAGGAATAATCGCAAACCATGAGGCTAATATGAACTTAAATGCGAAATAAACAAAGTGCGACGACAATAAAAAGTAGCGGAGGCAACCGAAAACGCTGAATATCCGGCGTTTCAGAAACTTGGTACCCGGCGAACATAACATGACAGGAGGTATCCTCGTAGAAGGTCCCACTTAACTCCTACTCCGGCTACCGAAGGAAAATTCTCCTCCCTCGCCGTCGCCCGGTAATACCCCATTGGCAAAGGAATCTGGGAGGCGGAGTTCGAAGAATATATGGAAGGGCGTCAGCCAATCCGGTGATATCTCCCATTCCCCACTCATTCGAGCGGAAAAAATTATGATTGGCCAGTTTTCCCTGAGCAGGGTCGAGGCCCGTCCTACTTGACCATAGGGCCGCCTGGAACTGGTGGAGAGGTGTGAGGCAGTTTCCGTAGCACCAGGTGAAGGAGTCAAGTGGCACCTTCTACGAGGATACCTCCTGGCGTATTATGTTCGCCGGTTACAAATCTCAGAAAATCGTGCTTTTCAGCGGTTACGAGTTGTTCACTGTTAGCTAGGTGGTTTTTCTCCGTGTTTCCCAGTACTTCTATCGCGAATCCTTCTAATATCGTTATCTGACGACGGTGGCAGTGTGGTATCGTTTGAGCCCGCCGTTCCATGGGATGCGAGTTCGATTCCTGCCGGGGTCATCTATTTTTCCTCCTAGGGCTGGGATGTTAAGTGTTGTTTCTCGTGTTGTTGTCTTTTTTGTCCGATGTAAAGACCAAAAAAGACTTTTATCGGAACAACAACAATGAATAAATATTTTTTAAATTTCCTTCTGAGGGTTTCCACATTACATTCCTTTTCTTTTTATGCCGGGTAAATATAACATATGGTGATTTGCAACGCCAGAACTATAGCCTTTATAAAGAGCTTATAAAATGAGCGTTTCCTTAGGGTTGGGATTTACAAAGATATGCTATGCAAAGCATATCTTTGCATATTCCAACCGTCTATCATTTAGAAAAATGAATACCTATGATAAAAATCTTTAATAATTATTGTTAAAGTCATAATTATGCCTTTTATTTTCTTTGAGTTTAACATCCACCGAATTGTTTATGTTTCCAGAATACTTTGTGCTCTGCAAGGATGACTGACTATTCCAAAAATACCTAGTAGACGTGAATCGCCGATGTGTAATTAACGCAATGTCGTGTAAGCGTCTTATTTCATAAAAATTTCCGTATTCCAGGGATAAATGGTTAAAAATTGGTAATCTACCAAAAATGATTTAGGAATAATGGCATATTAGGCGGAAAAAGTAAACAGAAACACGAAAATGACTAAGTTCGACATCAACCAGAAGCGGCGGAGGCACTGAAACCGTTGAAAATCCGCCGTTTCAAGAATTTGGTACCCGGCGAACATAACATGACAGGAGGTATCCTCGTAGAAGGTCCCACTTAACTCCTACTCCGGCTACCGAAGGAAAATTCTCCTCCCTCGCCGTCGCCCGGTAATACCCCATTGGCAAAGGAATCTGGGAGGCGGAGTTCGAAGAATATATGGAAGGGCGTCAGCCAATCCGGTGATATCTCCCATTCCCCACTCATTCGAGCGGAAAAAATTATGATTGGCCAGTTTTCCCTGAGCAGGGTCGAGGCCCGTCCTACTTGACCATAGGGCCGCCTGGAACTGGTGGAGAGGTGTGAGGCAGTTTCCGTAGCACCAGGTGAAGGAGTCAAGTGGCACCTTCTACGAGGATACCTCCTGGCGTATTATGTTCGCCGGTTACCAATCTCAGAAAATCGTGCTTTTCAGCGGTTACGAGTTGTTCACTGTTAGCTAGGTGGTTTTTCTCCGTGTTTCCCAGTACTTCTATCGCGAATCCTTCTAATATCGTTATCTGACGACGGTGGCAGTGCGGTATCGTTTGAGCCTGCCGTTCCATGGGATGCGAGTTCGATTCCTGCCGGGGTCATCTATTTTTCCTCCTAGGGCTGGGATGTAAAGTGTTGTTTCTCGTGTTGTTGTCTTTTTTGTCCGATGTAAAGACCAAAAAAGACTTTTATCGGAACAACAACAATGAATAAATATTTTTTAAATTTCCTTCTGAGGGTTTCCACATTACATTCCTTTTCTTTTTATGCCGGGTAAATATAACATATGGTGATTTGCAACGCCAGAACTATAGCCTTTATAAAGAGCTTATAAAATGAGCGTTTCCTTAGGGTTGGGATTTACAAAGATATGCTATGCAAAGCATATCTTTGCATATTCCAACCGTCTATCATTTAGAAAAATGAATACCTATGATAAAAATCTTTAATAATTATTGTTAAAGCCATAATTATGCCTTTTATTTTCTTTGAGTTTAACATCCACCGAATTGTTTATGTTTCCAGAATACTTTGTGCTCTGCAAGGATGACTGACTATTCCAAAAATACCTAGTAGACGTGAATCGCCGATGTGTAATTAACGCAATGTCGTGTAAGCGTCTTATTTCATAAAAATTTCCGTATTCCAGGGATAAATGGTTAAAAATTGGCAATCTACCAAAAATGATTTAGGAATAATGGCATATTAGGCGGCAAAAGTAAACAGAAACACGAAAATGACTAAGTTCGACATCAACCAGAAGCGGCGGAGGCACTGAAACCGTTGAAAATCCGCCGTTTCAAGAATTTGGTACCCGCCGAACATAACATGACAGGAGGTATCCTCGTAGAAGGTCCCACTTAACTCCTACTCCGGCTACCGAAGGAAAATTCTCCTCCCTCGCCGTCGCCCGGTAATACCCCATTGGCAAAGGAATCTGGGAGGCGGAGTTCGAAGAATATATGGAAGGGCGTCAGCCAATCCGGTGATATCTCCCATTCCCCACTCATTCGAGCGGAAAAAATTATGATTGGCCAGTTTTCCCTGAGCAGGGTCGAGGCCCGTCCTACTTGACCATAGGGCCGCCTGGAACTGGTGGAGAGGTGTGAGGCAGTTTCCGTAGCACCAGGTGAAGGAGTCAAGTGGCACCTTCTACGAGGATACCTCCTGGCGTATTATGTTCGCCGGTTACAAATCTCAGAAAATCGTGCTTTTCAGCGGTTACGAGTTGTTCACTGTTAGCTAGGTGGTTTTTCTCCGTGTTTCCCAGTACTTCTATCGCGAATCCTTCCAATTTCGTTATCTGACGACGGTGGCAGTGTGGTAACGTTGGCGCCTGCCGTTCCATGGGATGCGAGTTCGATTTCTGCCGGGGTCATCTATTTTTCCTCCTAGGGCTGGGATGTTAAGTGTTGTTTCTCGTGATGTTGTCTTTTTTGTCCGATGTAAAGACCAAAAATGACTTTTATCGGAACAACAACAATGAATAAATATTTTTTAAATATCCTTCTGAGGGTTTCCACATTACATTCCTTTTCTTTTTATGCCGGGTAAATATAACATATGGTGATTTGCAACGCCAGAACTATAGCCTTTATAAAGAGCTTATAAAATGAGCGTTTCCTTAGGGTTGGGATTTACAAAGATATGCTATGCAAAGCATATCTTTGCATATTCCAACCGTCTATCATTTAGAAAAATGAATACCTATGATAAAAATCTTTAATAATTATTGTTAAAGCCATAATTATGCCTTTTATTTTCTTTGAGTTTAACATCCACCGAATTGTTTATGTTTCCAGAATACTTTGTGCTCTGCAAGGATGACTGACTATTCCAAAAATACCTAGTAGACGTGAATCGCCGATGTGTAATTAACGCAATGTCGTGTAAGCGTCTTATTTCATAAAAATTTCCGTATTCCAGGGATAAATGGTTAAAAATTGGCAATCTACCAAAAATGATTTAGGAATAATGGCATATTAGGCGGCAAAAGTAAACAGAAACACGAAAATGACTAAGTTCGACATCAACCAGAAGCGGCGGAGGCACTGAAACCGTTGAAAATCCGCCGTTTCAAGAATTTGGTACCCGGCGAACATAACATGACAGGAGGTATCCTCGTAGAAGGTCCCACTTAACTCCTACTCCGGCTACCGAAGGAAAATTCTCCTCCCTCGCCGTCGCCCGGTAATACCCCATTGGCAAAGGAATCTGGGAGGCGGAGTTCGAAGAATATATGGAAGGGCGTCAGCCAATCCGGTGATATCTCCCATTCCCCACTCATTCGAGCGGAAAAAATTATGATTGGCCAGTTTTCCCTGAGCAGGGTCGAGGCCCGTCCTACTTGACCATAGGGCCGCCTGGAACTGGTGGAGAGGTGTGAGGCAGTTTCCGTAGCACCAGGTGAAGGAGTCAAGTGGCACCTTCTACGAGGATACCTCCTGGCGTATTATGTTCGCCGGTTACCAATCTCAGAAAATCGTGCTTTTCAGCGGTTACGAGTTGTTCACTGTTAGCTAGGTGGTTTTTCTCCGTGTTTCCCAGTACTTCTATCGCGAATCCTTCTAATTTCGTTATCTGACGACGGTGGCAGTGTGGTAACGTTGGCGCCTGCCGTTCCATGGGATGCGAGTTCCATTCCTGCCGGGGTCATCTATTTTTCCTCCTAGGGGTGGGATGTTAAGTGTTGTTTCTCGTGATGTTGTCTTTTTTGTCCGATGTAAAGACCAAAAAAGACTTTTATCGGAACAACAACAATGAATAAATATTTTTTAAATATCCTTCTGAGGGTTTCCACATTACATTCCTTTTCTTTTTATGCCGGGTAAATATAACATATGGTGATTTGCAACGCCAGAACTATAGCCTTTATAAAGAGCTTATAAAATGAGCGTTTCCTTAGGGTTGGGATTTACAAAGATATGCTATGCAAAGCATATCTTTGCATATTCCAACCGTCTATCATTTAGAAAAATGAATACCTATGATAAAAATCTTTAATAATTATTGTTAAAGTCATAATTATGCCTTTTATTTTCTTTGAGTTTAACATCCACCGAATTGTTTATGTTTCCAGAATACTTTGTGCTCTGCAAGGATGACTGACTATTCCAAAAATACCTAGTAGACGTGAATCGCCGATGTGTAATTAACGCAATGTCGTGTAAGCGTCTTATTTCATAAAAATTTTCGTATTCCAGGGATAAATAGTTAAAAATTGGTAATCTACCAAAAATGATTTAGGAATAATGGCATATTATGCGGCAAAAATAAACAGAAACACGAAAATGACGAAGTTCGACATCAACCAGAAGCGGCGGAGGCACTGAAAACGTTGAAAATCCGGCGTTTCAAGAACTTGGTACCCGGCGGACATAACATGCCAGGAGGTATCCTCGTAGAAGGTCCCACTTAACTCACACTCCTGCTACCGAAGGAAAATCCTCCCCCCTCGCTGTCGCTTTGTAATACCCCATTGGCGGAAGAATCGTGGGGGCGGAGGTCGACGAAAGTATGAAAGGGCGTCAGCCAATCCGGTGATGTCTCCAATTCTCCACTCAGTCGAGCGGAAAAAATTATGATTGGTCAGATTTCCCTGAGCAGGGTCGAGGACCTACCTACTTGACCAAAGGGCCAATAGGCCGCCTGGAACAGATGGAGTGGTGTGAGGCAGTTTCCGTAGCACCAGGTGAAGGAGTCAAGTGGCACCTTCTACGAGGAAACCTTCTAGCGTATTATGTTCGCCGGATACAAATCTCAGAAAATCGCGGTTTTTCAGCGATTTTTTGCTTCCAACGTCTTTCGAACACCTTTCCCCTTGTGTTTATGGCAGAATTTCATATTAAATAATTTAAAATATAAGATTGTTAGAACATATTATGGTATTATTCTTTTAAATTACATAATAGAGTATTTTATTTTTAATAATTACGTCGACTTTATTATCAATTTGGTATGGAACTGCTGTATAGTATGTACCTTATTAGGATATTTTAAAATTTTAATTTTATTTATCCTAACTGTTGAAAATGTAAAGAGGGATATCTTTTTATTTATAAAATATTTTTTTTCTGAGAACCTACCAAAATTCTTTTGCTTACTTCTCAACATTGACTAGTGGCTATTTTAGCTGGCTTTAACGGTAGTTCTTTAGGAGTCAATATTATAAAACCATGAAAAATCCATCCTCCAAATTAAAAAATTTAATGAAGTCTGTCTGACGAAAAACATTTATTTGCAAAGGTTATGTACAGGAAATTCATAAAAACATAGTTTAGAGTAAATGTTGAGGATCTGAAAAAAATATTCATACGACCATGGGAGAAGTCACTCTATTGATATGGCAGAATGTAGAACAGGGCACACAGATAAATTGAATGTCTTAAATACATGTAATTTCACTCCACTGATCAGTTTAAATTGTTCCACAATAGACGACTCCTTTCAGTCCAATAGGTTGAGTATTGACAGCGTTCTTTCTTATTTGGTGTAATCCAATAGGGTGAGTAGTTATTATCACACCACTGTCCACTGGAGCTAGTTGCATAAGGATTCATCAATGTGATGACACCTAAGGCAGAATGATGCCACAGAGGCTTGTTTTAAAAATAAGAAATCATCAGCTTTTGTATATTAAAGGGTGCTCCCAATTGAATTTTTCATTCAAAATACAAATAAAATATTGTTCAAATCATAAGCAGAAAGATTTATTGAGAGGGCTCACCTACATCATATTGTGCTCTGCCTGGAAGGTTGTCTTCATAGCAGGGGCCCTTGGCAGTCAGGCCCCTTCCTCTCAACATCCTTTCAAAATTCCTTCCTCATTTCAAAAAGCCCTCCATAACTATATACACTCCCCAAAGACCTGCTCCTTCCAGCTCCCTCCTGGCCTCCCACAAACATCTTTCCACACCAAACCTCCCTTCACTGTGCCCAAGATTGGACTCCTTCCACCCTCCAACCCATCAAAACCCCACCTTCATGCCTCATATTGCCTTCATCTCTCTTACACTGCTCCTAAATTCCCATCTTCTTCCTCCCAGGAGCCTTGCATCATCCTCATTCTCTTTGGATGATTTGCAGCAACCTGCAAAATAAGAAGCAGATTTCACTAATGATATACTATCATTACGTACTTCACACTACTAACAAATTTACCAATTGTTTGTTTTAATTTTTGTGACCAAAGGTCATCAGAACTTTTTTCAACAGGCCAAATAAGACTTTGATGGTTCTACAATTTCTTTCAATTTTCTGTTTTCTTCGATGGCATTATCAGCTGTTTTATTTTGAATCACTAAAGTCAAAGTTATTTATCTATAAAATAATTCTCACTGATTGAACTTAACAATGAAAATGTAAGGAAATGGTGATCTTTTTCTTTTAAATGACCAATTTTGGCTCATCCCATGGTACATGAAAAGTCATTTAAATCCTTATAAATTCCTCCCAACTGGCTGGCAATTCACACACAATCATATGCATGAATGCTACTGATATTTATATTTTTATATTACCTAGGCACACTGTAGAGCATGCTAATTCAGTGGATAAAGCACCGGGGTAATGACTGGAGGCCTAGGTTCTATTCGATGGGATAACTGTGTTCACTCTCAGCTTCCATCGACCTATCAGTGTTTTGGGTATGATATCTTCCTGGGAGGCCAGAAATGGCATTGGGAAAGGAACGGATTCCTTGTCCTGTTCTGGATTTCATCCTCTTTTGGGTCTAGTATAGAGTAAGCTTCATTGTTAGGTTATGCATATTATACATTAGGAAATGTGTTGAGGGCCTTTAAAAGACACAAAAAATGGCACCCATTGTTAAACAGATGCAATGAAAGAGCTTTCGGAAATTTCCATGAATTAGTGTCAATGGATGCTATTGGACTTGGACATGGACTTTTAAACACTTGTCATGCATAACATTTTGATGTAACACTTCTTTTAAGCTGAGAAAGTATAGAGAGATAATTATTTTATGTATTTTTTTGTGAGTACATACAATACGACTATTTTATTCATTTTTCTACAAGTATTACTTGAAAATACAGAAATATATAGATTCTAATGTTTCCATTTAATTACGTAACCACTTAAACATATAATGCCATAGTTTTTCCCTAAATTGATAATGGAGACAATGCGAAATGATCTATAGTAACGGTAGAATGGTGCTTTTTAGTATAATCTTGAAAAACCCCCGGCACAAAAGTATATACTATTGTTACAGAATGCATATCAGCACCTCTGCACTCTATATAGGTCATCAGCTGATCTTTCTTTCTTTATCTTTAAGACTCACAATTTTTGGTATAGGATTTGTAATCAACCTATACATGAATTTAACTATCAAGCATTTCCAATGGTATTAGTAAATGAAGAAGAAATGTCCAATGTCACTTCCCGAGGGATCACCTTCAACCTAATGATTTCTACTGTATTAGAGGTACCACCATTCATGGCAGCCCCTTGAAGATGTGTTTGCAATACTGAGCCCTGGTACTTTCTGAAATCTTAAATTTCCAATGAAGTAAAATTTATGGAAACTTAAGATTAAAGTTATCATGTTACTTAGCAATAAGCAACAGCTAAAAATATACATCCAGAGTTTATTCATAATGCAGGAGTCCAATATTTAAATGTTTGGATACACAGTTATTCCCCTCTTTAGTAAGAAGTCATTTCTAATCTACAAGGGTTGTCCAGAATGTGACCTCCATTTTCAAGTAGCGTCAGAGTTAGTGGATGCAACGGAATGGTCACTGTGTTTGCATACACAGAAGGTCACATGTCTGGATTTGCAGTGGTTAGAAGGTCATTGTCATATGGTTGTCATTTGTTTACAATAGTGACTCAAAATGAACAATATAATTGAAATTCACATCAAATGGGAAGTTTGGTCAGTGATAACGTTTTTACTGATAAAAATTTCCAAAGCTGCTGAAATTCATCAGGAAATTTATGCTGTGTATGGATGAGTTTATGCTGGTTTATGATGAGTGATCAAAGTTGTATGTCAGTGTTGTTGTTCTTTGAAGACTGAACATAAATGTCCATGATGATGACAGAATTGGCTGCCTTTCTGTGGTGAACAGTGGACTGTACCTGAAAATTGACAAAAAAGTTAGCAAAAACTGACTTTTTTATGGTATCTGAAATCTTTAGAAAGTTTCCCACATATTTCTACAATTCTTTTACATGAAAATAGAACTAAAAAGTTAGGCTACTAAACGTTTTGTGCTCCTCTCAATGAGGAACTTCTAGATACCATCAACGATTGGCTGTGATCTCAGAATTTTATGCTGAAGGAGTTTGAAAACTAGTTCACAGATATAACAAATGTTTAAATCTGTTTGGAAAAAAGTATAAAAAAATAGCAAAATGTTGTTTTGAGATGAAAATAATAAATTTTCTTTATCTATTCCAGTGTATCTTTTATAGCAAATGGATTCTACTTTCTGGACAGCCATTGCATTTTTAAATTTACAAATCTAATGATCTGTCTGTTGTTTCTTATTCTTTCTTATGTTTACTTTTCACACATGGCTGAGACGATGATGAATGATTAAAAATAGATAAGATCATTTGGCTTTCTCAATTTTATTTTGAATCAGAGGTTAAAATAATTTTTACCTAACTTATAACCCCATTGAAGAATACCACATACGCTGATCATGAAGTGAAAGGCTGTGGTGACTGAGGTCACCCACTGCCTTGCCTCAAGCTACCTTTTATACTCCCTCAGTACGTTCTTCATTGGATCATTCATCTGGTTAAACAGCATCGAATTTCCACCAGCTTCTGCAGTGAGACTAACAAATTTACTCTATGATTGAGCAACAGCAAAAAATAAGCATTCGTACCAAAAAGGATTATGCATGCATTACTTGATAACTTCTCCCCACTTCTGGTACTAAATTGTCTGAAGGAAGTTCAGGCACAAGTTCTGAAAGGGAATTTTCCATCTCACTCCACAACTGAAAATCTTGAAATGTTGCAAAAGAATCTTCATTGAAAGCTCTCAAGTTTTAAAACTTTCAATTTCTAAAGAAAGCTTTTGCATTAGATGTGAAAGGACTCCGTGTTGCAAAGTCTTAGATCATGTTGCCTGATTTCAAAATTTCCATGGTCCAATGGGCTTCTAATCAGGAGGTTTTGGTAAAATTACTTCTTTCTGTTTGACATCACTAGCATTTGAAAAAATTCCTTAAGGTATTTCAATTCTTCTCAGTCCTTTTGCATTTGTCGCAAAACTTTTCATTAGTTCTTATTTATATATACAGGTGGTAATATTATGTTTTACAGTGCATATCTAAGTCATTTTCACCTCCATGATTTCACTACCAAAGGAAACAGCAATGCTTATTTCAAGTTAATTCTGGTTGTAAGTGAATACCTGCTTGAGCACCAAGTAAAAAAGCTACCACAGTCAAATTACCACATGGTTCTAAGTACTAAAAGCTATTTTTTAATGCTTTTTAATGCCATTAGTGGCCATTGTAATTGAATTCTCCTCTGCCTTAACACCTGAAGTCTCAGATTTTCATTTCTCAGTAAGCTCTACCATTTAATCACTATTCCTCAGACATTTTCCTCTTTTACCATGCACTTTACAAAAATTAATTATACAAATTTTTGTAAAATTGTCTTTTCTGAAACTCCACTTTTAGAGGAGTGGTACAAAATGCATAATTCTGTGAACAACCGGCAAATATTTTTTATTAATTACATGTCATTCAGTATGAATGTAATTTCAATAAAAACATTTTCCACATATGGTTTAATTCATCCAAAATAAATTCTCAGACAGACTAATAAATTACTTTCATAACATTTAACAAGGATTAAAATATTCTCTCTGGTTTTCTGCAAAAATTTTGAAATGGGTTGAGTCAAGTATTTTTACTCTCAAAATACTTAGTAATTAAATTATTCTTACTGTTAAATGAAGTGGAAATTGTGGTACCAAGGGAGCAAATATTGAAGGAGCTTTTAACATAGAACCTTATAAATACCTTATCTTGACTTGGTTTCATTTTGGCCTTGTTATTGTCAGAAAATGCAATCCCCCCCTTAGGGATGCATTACCCGGGGCAGCCAAGCCTGGAGTTTGTTTCTGTTGTTTATCATATATCGTTTATGTATATATCTATGTATACATGTACATCTAGTTACTACCTGATCACTGCTCATTAGATTTCCTCCCATTAGGTAATCTGTGGGCAATCCATAGCAAGGCAATATGGGTTGTTTTTCATGCATTGATTTAATAACCCATCAAGTAAATAGTATTATTTTATTATTTACATTCATTATTTTAACAAAAATAGCTTACATGATAATGGTCATCATATGATTCAACAATAATGAAAAATAGAAGATGGGGAGAAAATGAATAATGTCTTTGACAATGTCATGCCTTTTTCTGAAACTGGTGTTTCGGCATAGACATCAACTTTCCAGTGAGGAGATTCATCCATGCTCATGACTTATACCTCACCACCTTGCTTTACAAGAGCGAAATATTTTTCATGGAAGAATGTTCAATCTGTCTGCCATTTACAATGGCATTTCTCTGAAGTTCATTTGGCACTTAATACACATAGCAAGATTACTTCCACTTCTTTAGATACCTGGAACGAAAAAGAATAATTCATCAACCATTACACAACTGAAATAATATAAAAAGAATTGAATAGAGTTTTTAGTTCTTAAAATGTTTCTCTTTTATGTCATCGATCTCTCTTTTTATTTGGTGCCATGACAGATGTTACACATGAACCCTATGAATTAATAATAATATAGCCGATTCCTCCAAATAATAAGTTGACATTGATTCACAATTTAAATATACTGGTAACTATCCACTACATAGATGTTTGTTTGTATCATTTCCATTACTTTAGGTGAAATAACTTTTCAACTGATCTTTTTTATATTTAATTTTAAGTATTCAACTCTTATTTAGCTGCTATTTACATACATATTCTCAATTTCTAAGAAGTACCCACCAGAGCAGATGCGCAGGCATGCTTCCTTGGATGCAAAATTGTTTTTGTTCCCATCACATCCTCCAAATTGGAATTCGCGACACGTTTTGGAATACTGATCATAACTCCACCTTGGTAAGAGAGCACGGCAATGACCTCTTGCTGCTGGGGGTTGTTTGCAGGCTGCTTGTGAAATGATCGTCACTAGAGAGAGGAAGTAAAGACAAGATACAAATAAATGGAAATACATAGACTTGACTGTTTTTAAGGAAAATGCAGTGCTAACTATTATGACAATTTACCTATTGACAGTGATTGTGGGACTAGTTTTATCAAATAGGAAACATAGAGCTGAGAGTACTATGGAGTACATGTACATGGAGTAACAAAACACCTACATAATTTCACCATGGCATCAGGAATCATCTTCTAAAGATTAGGAACAAAAGTTATTGCTCCACAACTGAGAAATATTTCTCTTTTCCAATCAAAATCTTTTTTAATTGTAGTAATCGTCTAAACAAAATCCCACCACTTGAATATTCATGTCCACTTTTATGGTTTCTCTCTATGGAAGCTTTTTGAATTAATTGGCTTTTAGCTGTATGTTACATGAAGAGAGTTTCATAAGCTTTTTTCAAGTCAAGATTCATCTTACACTTCCACCTTAGAGTGACTAACTTATTTATTGCTGTTTCCATAGTATTAAACTAAATATTGGTGGATGAGTCTTAGGCGGGGTTGTGAGTCTCACCTGCTGGGCAGACACACGACTTGCATCCTCTTACATCGGTGTCTGACTTTGGAGCGGTCCGGCAGCCTCTCGCCTCGCAACTTTCCCCCAGGGGAATACATTCGTCTGGTTTATGGCCCTTCCTCTTGATTACAGCTCCGCGGCATTTCTTCTCGCATTCGTCTCTCGTCTTGAACCTTAAATGGCAAAAAAATCGTTCTAGATTAGTCACTCTCCCAAACATTGGACGTAGGCCTGAGAATTATAGGACACAATAGGTGAAAGCGGTTTTTCGATTGAAAACATATTCCAAGTTGAGCCACAGACCTCTAAGTAACTTTCACACAAGTCTGGGCCCTTCTACCACCATTGGGCTGCTCCAAAAGTAACTCATTTCATTCTATAATAATCGGACAGAGACTTGAACACTTGAAGACAGAGAGAGAAACAGCAGAGACTTGAATAAGAGTCGGCTGCCTTTCCGTGGCTCTCAATTAGGCTCAAAGAGAGGTCTGAGACCCCTCCAGATTCTGTTTGGATTTGTTTCAGATTAAATTTGTTATATTTCACTGAAGACGTGTGACCGGTGAATTCACCCAGCCGCAGTTGTAATATCATTGCAATGGAGACGAAGCCAAAACTTTTTTTTTGCAGGAAGGACGACCAGCACTCGTAGGCATTTTTTGGGATTATAGTTAGAAGGGAGGATGTGAAAAAAATATGCGACATTTGGGATACTAATGGACTTTGAGATAACTATTCATACATTTTGCACAGGGGAACACATAGGCATTTAAGTTTTCCGCCGATTTGAGTACCTCAGACTCCTTCCAGATCGTGACGAAAATGCCATTAATAATTATTGCATATAACTGTCAGAGCAACTTTCCGAATTTAACTATAAGAGCACTCATCAATGTTAGAGGGAAGGATTTTACCATGATAATTCCAAATTACATTAAGACAGACGTGTAAATCATACCGACCAAAGTTAATTGTCATCAACATCCAATATCTATTTGTTTCAGTACTACTCGTACTGGTGCAACTGTTGCTCTTTTCACCGCAACGGAAAAGGAAACTTTTTTCATAATTCATTTTCATGAAATCAAAACAAAGATTAATTAGCACGATTACATAGGATACGTTTTAAATGCATAAGTTACGTGTGCTGCATCCGAAGGTTATGATTCGAAAAACTCCAACGAGGCAACGTTTTCTAGTCTGTAATGGAAACACCTTTATCATGCAAGAATGATACTCTCAGTACACATAAACCATATTTTTTTTCCTACTACACGTGTTCGTAAGAATATAGTAATATCACCATGCAATATAAAGAGATTAATTAAAAAGCGCCAATGAAATACTGGTGTAAATTAATTTAAACCAAATATTCGTCCATTTTGTCCTTTCTCCCATCGTCGGCATTAATGGTTGTTTATAGATACAATGAATCTTAATGATTATCGCTCACATTTTTCTTGGAATTAGCCTATGGAAAGAATTGCCCGGAAGAGGCGACCAGCTGGGAAGTTGCTGTCAATAAAAACGTTAGTAACACCCGCTGGCAAATACCCGAAATCTGCTGGAAAAAAAACTTATTTATAAATAGAATAATGTGGAAAGTATCGTACTTAGATGTGATAGTTTGTTTAGGCCGGTTTAAGGTAATTAAGGTACCACTTTTTTACCATATTATCATCATATTTTATCACCCTTGGCTCTTGCAATTCTTGGTCGGTGAAAACTAATATGAAAAATTTCACACAATTTCCTTGTCGGATTCATTTAAGTTTCGGACTAAAATTCAGGGAGTCACCCAGAAAAACGCAAACTTGACCTAAGAGGGTGTTGAAAAAACTCCAATTTCTCTTTCCTGATGAGCGAGGCTTAAAATTTTCCCCTTACCACCAATTCCCCGATACAGTCGCTTCTGTCAGTCACGTTGGAGCACCAAGCACCTAATTGTTCGTGGGCATTGGCGCACCATCCACCTAGTTCAAAGGCTCACTCAACTGTCGGCAAATTCTCTTTCCCTCATTAGCATTTCTACATTCGAAAAAGCGACCGTGCGCCTTTCACTATGCGCAAGCTCTCTTCCCCGGGACTCTTAACTGCTTCCTGGACCTTCCGGTTTCGAAAAGCACCACAAGAGAGAGAAAACGGAAGTGAGAAATATATATATATATTTATCTCTTGGCGATTGAGTGAGTGATCTGGGGGCGACGGTTTTGGGAAGGCGTAGAACTAGTCGACGAAAGAGGTCTAGTTTGCCTAACGCCTAGGCTCTGATTGGTGAACGGGTTGATTCTGCCTGAGGTCCTTCGTGAAGTAAAGGATGCTCTGCTCAAAAGAATCACAAGAAATCGACATGATATTCGACTAATGCCATCGGTAGTATAATCGCTGCAATTCAGTGGAGAGAAGCGGAGTGAATTCCTTTATCTGCGCCGCGTCGTTTCATTTATTAATTTGCTTTACAGCACGCCGCACGGTTTCAGTTTAAATGATGATTCCAAGATAAATTTGAATCAAGCATTTTCTAGTCAGCAATCCACTTAGAGTAACCAAATGGCATCACGAGACTGTCAATGAACGAACAATAATTTCAAATTTTCGAGTTTTTTCATACACACGTTTCCTTATCGGGTAGATCTTCCTTGACGACATAATATTCAATCTCATTTTGACAATGCTTGTATAAACTAATTGGTGCACCATCCGCATAATTACCAATAAGTTGCAATTTTAGGCTACGTACTGCAAGGGGGCGAGGTTAGTGTACCGGAGTGGCAAGGTGATTGACTTGGACCCACATTTTAGCAATCCCAGCGCGTGACCCACATAACGTTCGTTACTTCTCCTTCGAGGTTCAAGGGCAATGTCCTTCGAGAAAGCTCTCCTCAGTCAGTCTCTCTCTCTTTCTCCTTGCTTCACTCTCAAGCACTCTCGCCCAGTCACGAGCACCTCACGTGCAAGGAACACTGATCTGTTCTCGTGCACATGACCTGCCTATCGCCCGACCCGACTCGCAACACTAACGTTATGCGGGATGAAGAGCAAACATTAATTTATACACATATCATTCCGCAACCTACCGTGTGCTTCTTAGATTAACTTCTGAAATGAAATAGAGGAATGGTAGGAGATATGAATACTTTTCACTACTGACGGAGAGCATGGACTAAAAAACTAGAGAGCAGAAACGATACATTAGGATTGCGTCTGCTCCAATGGAAAAAAATCCAATACGAATATTGATTAGATTCAATTTTGGCCATTTTGAATTCAATTTTCAATTCAGTTCACTTCAATTCACAATGAATCGATTCAACTAATTTTCAGCCAGACAAGAGATTTATGCAATTGTGCATAGAAGTGGGTGTGCTGTAATTATGTGCCGTCAGTTATTTTCATACTGACGTTCTTATGATGAAAGTAGAATTTATGTCTTTATAGTGCTTATTTCCTAAAGGATTCAAATAAGGAAATTTAGTTGGTTTAATTTCATATTTTTGCTACAATGTTAATTTAAATTCATATTTTAAAAAAATATTCTCAAATTCATTCATTACTCGCAATATATCGATCATAATTCAGTATATTTAAAATGATACAAGCCTGAAGTGTGCCTATGTTGTGATTGTTACACCTCGGAAACAGCAGTCCTTCTCATATACAGAAAGCGGTTATTTTTCATAAAATTGCGATTAAATATTACTGCCTTCATGACTAAGTACGATGTGAGCTCCAACCTCTCATCTGTTAAAAAATATTTGCGTTATGCAGCTCACATAAACTCTAAATCTATAAAAAATGTGTCTTCTCATATTTAATCCAGACGCTTAAGTGGTCACAGTGCACATACAATTAGTGTACACAGTACATGCATGTATGTACACAGTTTCTTCATATTCTCACCATTTGAACATTCTCAGATCAAGTAAGCCAATGAAAAAGCGTGTCATTTTTATCCTATCTTCATATATCTTCCAATTTGCTAGCATTCCCAAGACACTTCCGAAACGAGTCTGAAACAAAAATAAATAATTGTTTTCTTTGAAAATCATTATCACCGAATTATTCCAATTAAATGAATTCCAGAAAAAATGGACTTCCTCAGTCTTCAAGCCAAATGAATGAAGAGGCAATAATTAAAGAAAACCTTTGATGATTTAAACCTATAACATGGAGGACGCTAAGTTAAACAGGTGAATTTTGAATGCCAAACAGTAGAGAATCTATAGGAATCGACCTCGACAATCTATAAAATTAATCTCTTCTAATGCAATTCACCATTTTGCATAGGTATCAGACCTTCCCAAATCTACGTGCTCAATTTACAACTCCGGAAGCAGGATCACCGGAAATGGAAGAAGTTAGAGCGAGAGAGATATATACATACGTATATATGTTTTTTTTTCTGCCGGCTCATTGACCTACAGTCGAAAGTTTGAAACCTGCTTTTACGACGAAGACAGGTATTAAAGGTCCTTGCTCTTCTTGAAAAAAATTCGTTCGAAACACATGGCCTTCTCGATGTGATTAATGCTGGTCGTTGATTTATAACCCCGATGTGGAGAGGAAAGGGTATGAAAGATACTTAAGTGAAGATCGAGCGCAAGAGAAAATTCAGCGGACACACGTGAAGTGATTTTTAAAAGGTAAAATAAAAATTAGAGGAAATAAAAATGGTAATTTCACTGAATTGCGTGCGTAAGCGTTTTAGTTATCCATTGAAAAGATAGGAACGAAGAAGACGCGCGTGATGGGCCCACTTAAATGATTACAACAAAATGATATTACTGGTGGAAAAGGGGAATTCCAGCAATACAATTTTAACACCGAATAAATGGGCACGTTCTTTTGTTTTTTACAGTGACTAGAATTGAATCGCCGAAGTACAAGATGCTCTTAGGATTCAATTAAAGGATATTTTGTCACATCTAATACCCTTCTCTTTAATTGCTTTCACATCTCTCTGACTGCATCTCCCATATTCATTAATTAAAAAAGTTAAGGATGATAAACAGTGTCTGTAAAGAAATATTCTGAAAGGCATTCATAATACCTTTACAATGGGTTCTATTTGTCGACTTTGAATTCACCACTATTTACTAACTTATTTCATCATCGTTTTGACTAATACAAAAACTAACCGAAGGGATAGGGTTTTGTACAATGAATAATTACTCTGCAATATTGATAGCCGTATGTACTCAAATAATAATTAGCCTGAACTCCAAACATTATTAGTATAAAATCATTGATCTTAATAAGGCTCCCGTGTTAATCTATTGACTGAGTAAAACCACAGAAAAATTGGACCAGTTCCAGCAATTCGATGAGTTTTTGATAATTCACTCAGTACATTTCTAAAAACGTAAAGCAGTCATGTGCTAATAAATAAGTCTAAAACCGGATAAACGCATACGTATTTAAATAATAGTTTCTGTTTTTATTCCATAAAATCAATTATGATTAAATAATAATTCCATACATTATTAATCCAAAGATCAATCAATCCAACTATCAAAGAACATGTGCCATAAAATAAAATACATTGAACAGAGAAGACAGCTCTTGTGCAATTGTTGAGGATATTTTTTGCTGTGGCATTAATATTACATTTCGACGAGAGCGCGATGATTGGTCGAAAATAAGAAAATCTTTCTTTCATGAAACACTTTCTCTAAGCGACGAATAATTATGCATATCACTTTCGATCAGCTCATCTTATTTTGTCACGCGTGACGCAACATATGTGGCCGTCCTGTTCTACTTGGCGACTTCCTACGCGTGAAAAATTAGGAGAGGGTTAGTAACCTCACGGTGACGTACTTAAAAACCGTTGATCTCCGCGGTGACGCAGGCGTGATAGAATCGCGCGCTATTGGGAAAATTTAAAATAGAAAGTTGTACACGTATGAATGAATTCACTCTTTATTACTTCGTAAACAAACCTAATCTCTGCTACCTTGGAAATAAAGGTATTCTGCCTCAGTAGAAGGAGAAACAGTAAAAAAAAATAGCTGAAGACAAGAAATACAAATGGAGGATACAAATAGAATTCGAATTTTCATCTCATTCGAAAGCTTTCGACTTAGATTTTGTTTTAGAGGTTGTTACAATGTTGTTTGAAATATGGCGGTGAAGATTAAATTTCAAAAACGGTTTTTAATGGCTGTCTTTCGAGAACTTGAGGGATGACTGGAGAGAGAAAAAAGCAGGCAATAAAAATACGGGTGTAAACTGAATTTCATATGGCATGTAACGGTGGTAACGAATGCCTCTTTTAGTACACGGAAAGGAGTATATTTTCGTTATGCAACTTGGTTCATGAACGAATAACTTAATTAGCCATATCTCAACGGAATAATGATTCTTACATATTCTCAGACAGTGAAAACAATTTGGTACGGGCCATATCGTCGTCCCTTTCTGAAAATTGTATACACAAGAATGTAATTCATTCTCGACTGCTCGCAAAAATGCATTTAATGAGATGAATTATTTGCATTGGATGTATTGATGCAATTAAGTGATGACAATGAGGGCACCGTTCAGTGGTGAATTTGTTTAATTTTCCCAGCACATTCACCGGCTGGCTTTTGAAACATTGAAACAGAACGTGTTAGCATATGGGTTGGAGTTTCTCTATATAATTTAAATAAATCTTAATGACATGCATAAAGTAGGACGCCTGTAATAAATTGTAATGTCGTCAAAGTCAAATATTGCTCTGGCTGGGGCTTAAAACTTTTCAGATGTAAGGGCAGCAAAGGACAAAACTTTCCAACTTAACAGGAATTGACGAAAAAATGAGTTGTTTGCCGGAAAGTGTCAAGTCAATGGGAGGGAGATTTTAACGATCGTTTTCGAAGAGACCGAGTCCATTGACACCTCGAATTAGATAATGCATGAAACGTGTTGAAATTCACATGAGCTCATCGTCAAAGGCACTGTAGGTTCGGCACAAATGAAAAAAGTGGCCAGAAGAGAGATTTCTACCGTTGATACCAGAACATAGTCATTACTCATCACCTCATACGAAGAGATTTAATAAATAGTAGCTCGTTGTAATTCTGAACTATTTTCATGAGCATTAAATGGAGTTAAAATGTTTCTATTGGTAGAGATAATCTTAAAATGTTTCTATTGGTAGAGATAATCTTTTATCTGTTTGAATTCGTTAGTTGTATCCACTACTGAAGACCTCTTCACACTTGTAAGTATTTTCCCGGGAGCAAATTTTATAAATGTTTTGTTACAGTTTTTAACAAAGGTCTAATCTTCGAGAGTCTTTGAACGTTATTTTGAACTATTGCGGATAGCTTAAAGCTTTATTTAAGTATTTTTTATACACCTATACATAGTGACTGACCGACTCCGAACCTCTGACTTCGAAAAATAGTTGCTCAGAGTGAGGATCTGTAGGCTCATACAAAATAATGGCTTTCTGTAATAATGGATCTGTATGCACATACAAAAGAACGAATATTCATCCTTTCAATTCTTCTTGTGAAACATTGGCATTTGTATTTTTGTTTTCAGTCATTAGGCTTGGCCTTCTAGTCAAAATTACAACATACGTATCTTCTCAGAGAGTTTTTGTACACTTGTATGATTGAATGATTGACGAACAGTCAGCTTGGTAAATTTGTCCAACTTTGGACGACACTCTATCCGTCGAAGAGAAAGGACAGTTTAGAGTAATTCAAAAGATATAAACGAGGAAATGATAGCGACAAGTTAGCGATAATAAATATAGTCAGTAAAACATCCGAGAAAAAATAATTGAACGATAAGGACCCTCAAAAATCTTCAAATAATTGCGTTATTAATTATTACTTACGCCCTTTGATAATGTCTACACGAAGAGACGTTATCAAATACGATACGTCATTTTAATTTTAAAGGATGAAATTTAAAAATATTTTGCTTTGTGGTCAGCATCCTATTAGGATGGTACAACTTGCTCTCATTGTTTAGTTATTTAATGTTTTACCGATTTTTATTTGGCGTCAGATTTCACAGGAGTGATTCATCACACTTTATAACTCACCCAAAACTGATAGCTCAGACAGAATTAGAATCTGTGTCGCTTGGGTCGACAGTGTGGACATGTCGCCATGGCAACGTGCTATTTGTGGGGCATATAAAGATATTAAGTCCTTATACCGACATTATCTAATGATGATAGTAAATAGAAATCAGAATTTGACCATTTCGTACAAATTTATGGTAGGGATTTATAATCTGAGGCACTTAAATGATACGTATTTGCATTCATTCAATCAGCTGTCCTCAGACATTTCCTTCTTACATTCCCAATTTAGAACTCAAACGTAAACACATCTTAGCAGTGATTGATGTCAGCCGCTTTCACTCAAAATAAAGATGCTCGACGTTGCATGCACTCGGGCTAAAAATACTACGGGAAAGCAGTCTAGACTACTTTGTCCACAATTGCGACCCAGTAAAAATTAGCGTCGGACCAAAATTAGAACGGTGCACGCGAGAACCAGTTCCCTCCCCGCGGCCGTGAAATTCGCTCAAATCGACAAACTGGGACGTGCTCCGACTAGTTACGTATTAATAAGAGGGAATTCTTTTCGAAGAAAGCGGAGTGCCCCTTCAGTTGGTTGTTTGCGCCTTCCGCCCGCCCCCTCTCCGATCCCAGCGACTCACCTGTTTTTGTTTCCGCCGCAGCCGCTGTAGATGAAGCTCTCGCATCGCTGTGAGTCGGCGGAGTAATAGAAGGCTCGGAAAAGTCCTCGGCACGGGCCTCCGTCTTTGGCGAGGAAGCAGTCCGTGTTGGCTTCGAAAGTTTCGTCATAAGTTTGATCTCCGATGGCGACGGGGTATTCCTCGTCCTCTGCTCCCCTCGACTCCACTGTTGATGCATCCACAAGAGAGAAAAGATTTTTATTCTTCTGTGTTTAGAATTTTGAACGAAAATCTCATCACCTTATGTATATTGGACCTCCTTAATCGTAAAGCTAATGCAAAAAATTGCAGGAAAATGCCAAAACTACAGTGGTACCAATGATAAATTAATAGGTAGGCACTACAGTATAAGCTTCTTTCACAATCTAGGTTGGCATTCGGAACATTCGGACAAGACGGCGTGGCGGTGATATTTTCGAGAGGTGAGAATTAAAGAGGTGAGATTTTCGAGGAGAGAAATCTTGTCGGCATTAGACTACGCCTCGCGACGCCAAAATGACGTCCAAAATTTGGTCGTTAAAACAAACCAAAAATTACCACTTTCACCACACATAATTTAACAATTTCACCGATCACGTGAACTCTGGACATATCATATTATTGGACCTTAACTTCGAGTCATGTGACAGCTTGAAAACTATCTACTGCATTTGTTCATGTGTGAGGGTCCCAAGAAGTTACCTCTGGTAGAGTTTATGGCAGACTAACACGCATATTACTACAAAAATTATAATTCATTATAATTTTATTATCAATACCTTGAGTATGGCGGTGAATTAAACAAATAAAAACGCGATTGTGTGGCATTAAATGGAATTATTTTGACTTTGCCTAATGGGAATTGTACTTTAGTTAAGGATTCTCTTTAGTTATTGCCAGTACAATTAGATACTCACTACATAAATTAAATACTAACCTTACATGAATGAACTAAAGTGACATGCCTAATTCTGAGAAGGTAATGAATACGGCATTTAGACTTCTAGGACTCTTTGAAATAGGAATATATAGCGCTCCAGCTAGAAGGCACAAACTATCCTGAATAATGACATTAAATGCTAATACTACTTGACACAAATGAATGTTTATTGAAACCCGCGCTCTAAATTAAAATGATTTGTCAACCATGTATCGTTCTTTCATTCCCTCTCTAGATTACCTGCCCCCCTGAACCCAGTGCCCGCTTTAAACGTACTACTGAGTGGTACGTGAGTATTCTTGAAGAATTTGAGTATTTCCTGTTAGATCTCTAGAATTTAAATCGTACAACCGTTTGAGACCTTCAATGACTAATCATAACACTACATGAGAAGCCAAAGAAGTTTCTTTCTACTCTGATATCTATTTCCTCTGTTTTTTTGTCTACTTATATTTTTTCCAGAAATTTTTTCAATCACCCTCATTATCCTATTATTAGTTACAGGAATAATTTATTAAATGCCATATCATGCAGAAAAAAAATTACCTCATGAACTGAAAATTAGCTACATCAGCGTCTTTTCCGAAAAAAGGGTGACTCACCTAAAATAAATTAAAATCATACGACAAAAATCTTTCTGAATAGGAAAAATGAATCACGAGGGACATTTGACTATTTTGGACATCTGTCGACTGTCAAGAACGACAGTGTCGCTCCAAGTCATCTACGAATAAATATTCTTGTGGATGGAATTGCTGCTTGACGAGGAGAATGCTCGTGAAATGCTGCAACGCGAAAATGAATAAGCATCGTCTTGGTTACTGGCGGGAGGAATCATTTTTCTTAAGGGCCTCGGCGGAAAGATTTCTTTCGAATCCACAGACCCGAGACCCGGCAACGTACCCTACTACACCTGCCAACTTTCCTTTACGTAAGCTCCCTCCCCGCTCTCCCATTCCCGCGAAATTATCCCAGCACACGCGCCTCAGCCGTTTGACTGCGGATGCATTTTGGACCGAATAAGGTGGATTATAAAATACGAACCTGGCACCCCACACCCGTTCTCTCCTCACTCCTTGAGACTCGCTTCGATCCAACAAATCCATCCCTCTCCCCATCCGCCCTCAATTATTACACTTCCTCAACCTCCCTCACCTTATTGGGAGTGGGGAGGGGGTTAGATGCCGGGAGGGAGGAGAGAGGTAGGAGGGTAAGGGAAATAAGTAACACTACCCTCCGAGAGAAATTCTCGCGCTCGAATGTTTTCGAGGCTGAGAAAACGGGGAAGGAAGCCATTTTCCTCTTCCACATCCCTCCGAACCTTCGTCCTTCCCTGCACTCTTTCTCCTTGTGCCCTCACCCCTTTCTCCCTCCCCTCCCCCCACAGTAGTATTCACTCGAAAAAAGAATCTCGTCGAAAAAAATATAACGCTCCGCGTCCCCTCCACACCCAAAAGGAAGAGAGAAAGATCTTCACTCCCTCCCGCTCCCCCCCTTTGCGTAGCCCGCATTCACTCTGGGCGCGCCTCCTCGCGATATAACCTCCATCCACTCCCGGCTTCAGAATTCCGCGTCACACTCCACCAACATCCACATCGCGGAAATATCAACCGACCCCTCTTGAACACTCCCCTCACCCTCTTTCCCCCGAAACCCTAGTCCCCTTCCATCGGTCTACCCCTTCCTCCATCCCGCTCCGCCCCTGAGATTCCGTTCCTTCATCCCCCGCTTCCTCTTATCTCGCTTCTCATTCCCCCTCCCAATTCCCTCCTAATTCCTTCTCTCCGCCATCTCCTCTCCCTTCGCCTCGCTCTTTCACTTTCTACTTGGTTAAATATTCCAGCATTTTAATTATTCGGGCCATTTTTGACGCGAAGACAGCGCAAGAGATTGTGCGCCGAGCGGTCTCATCACTCTCCACCATGTTTTCACTTGATGTTTATAATTTGCCTCCTCTTTCCATTATTGCCCGAGAACGATCGCAATTGGGGAGAGGAGGGGAAGGGTTGGAAGCTCGTATACTTGAGAGTCAATTTTAGGGGCTAGTTGTGTTTTGAATAATGTCAATTATGCTAAGGTACTCTTTGTGCAGGAGGTTTTCCAATGAAAAATGCGTGAATATGGCCTGAAGTTGATTTTTCAAGTCCCAGTGGATGGGGACAAATTCAAGAGCAAACTGGGATTGTTGAGGGGTAAAAAGTTTTCTGAGAGAAAATTTGGTTCTGGGTAATTGGATGCTCTTCATACGGAAAGAAAATGTGCTTGACCATTAATTGCTTTTCGGTAGATTTCTTAAAGGAATTTCTAGTATTTAAAACGAAGGAAAAAATGGGAAATAACAGTGACGGTCAGCAATAACACAGGTAAGGAAATATATCAAGGAAAACGAAAATATAGCGTGGCACATATTATTAATTGTAACTTCAATCTTCCTAGAATCTATGAATTCTGTGATGATAACTGATTTTTCGTAGAATTTTTCAAGACAAGCAATAACATGCAGTTTCTCCAGTAATCCTTCGGTATAGAAGGACCAACGTTTAGTTAATGAATCTCTTTTACTCTCATTATTACATCAAATATTATGTGACAAAGTTGGAAAATGAGTAATTTAATTTGTTTTATACCCTAAAACTATAATAAATGAGAAAACGATATTTTTCCGACTGAAAGACCGGCAGGTTTGAGAATCCCATAATTGCCACTGACGTAACAAATCACATAATACCAGAAATCAAATTCTTTTTTTTTCATCCTGAAACAATTATTAGGAATTGCGAAAAACTAAGTAAAAAATATGAAAATTGGTTTATTACTCCTTGTGTAGTCCACCTTCTTCAGATACCTCTTATTGTTCAAATCAATGTATTTATTCGTAAAATATATGATTTGTTATTTCAATAAATCATAAGTTTTGCATGGCACTCCTCATAATGTCTCATCAAAAGTCAATGAATTTTAAATATGTTAACAGTTCCTTTTACAGCTACAGCTATGCGGATGCTGTCTTCGTTTGCTGGCATTAAATAAACGTAGTATCGCGAGTCAATGAGAAAATTAGTTCAGCATTAGATCCAAAACTCAAAAGCGAATACCCATGTTCTCCTTTTGTTAATAACATCAAGCAGACAGTCATGCGCATTACTGAAATTTCGTCTCTGGCGCTCAAATTACCAGCCCCTCCATTACGTTCCACTCTTATCCTACGCAAATTTTTCTCCAGCGGAGTCGACTCCGTCCCTCCCAATGCTGTAAAACAAAGGCTCACGCTCACCACATCCTCGATCACCCACGGAAATATTACGCGGATCTCGAGTCTAGGCGGAGTACGTGGAGACGTCGGCAAACGGTGTTGAGGCGAAAGAACTAAGGTGGGACTGGTAGGATAAAATAACCGAAGCAAGGCCCTCCCAAACCCACCACCCTTTCATCATTTCCTCCTCCCACTTTTAACGCCCAGACTTCGCGCCCTGCACACACTCCGCTCCCACCTCACCTTGCGACCAATCCCGGGTCCCCCCTCGAACGTCCCACTACACCTCACCCACTTCCACACGCCCCCGCACCGTATTACTACTTCCTCCGCCCACCGCGTCCCGCTTTACCATCCTTTACGGTCTGCGGGAGGGATGAAGGAGGGGACGAGGAGGTGGAGGAACGGGGGTGGAGGAGCGGGGGCGGTTTGCAGATACCCACACACACACACACACACTCTCTCCCTATCTTCCCGCCTCCATGGCCCGACCACCGCAAAACTCTTTCCCTAGCTTCGCGTTTCATCCACGCCGACCCCACACCCCCGAAAATCCCGGCCACCCTCTCTCCCTCCCCCTTCCCCGCTCCTTACCCCTTTTCCTCCCCACCAGCGCTCGCCTCCCTCCCCAGAAACTCCCTCGCAACCTCCTAAACCAGTTAATATAATGCGCTCTATTAAGAGGGCGAGATTTTTACGAGGCGTCGTAAACACGTCTCTCCCTCTCTCGCGGGGCGGCGGGAGGGTGGAGGGAAAGGTGGAGAGGGTTTGGGGGAAAGAGCTTGGCGGTGCTGAGGAGGGTAGGAAGGGGGGGAGACTGCGACATGGGGGGGGAGGAAGATGAGGAGGGGGAAGGGACGGCGGGTGGCCCAGGCGGTGGTGGGTGATAAGAGGAAAGGACGAGGAAGAGGGAGGGGAGGAGTGGTTCGCGGGGAAGGAGGGAGAGGTTTCCCGGGGAGCATATTATTTGGAGGGAGAGAAATGTGACGGGTGGGAACGGCTAATAATGGCGGATGGGGGATAGGGCTTCCAAAAGTGTGGACAAGGGATAGAGAGAGGGTTTTATGAAGTGTGGGACCATTGAACTTAATAAGATGAATTCCGGAGAGAGGGAAGGGAGAAAATGAGAGGAGTATGTAAGCAGATACAGCGCCGGGGCGTAAGAAAGGTGGGAATGAAGGAGGTGGCAAAAGAAGGATATTCGAAAGAAGTGAAACTTCCTGCGAAGGAGATATATTGGCAATTACCTGCGGGAGATTTTAATGGTAGAATATTCGCATCGGGCGGATCGACTCCGCTTATAACCCAAACTTCTATTAACTTCGCCTTAATCCCACTCACATCACTTCCATTAACGAGTGCTCTCATTATTTTGGATCAAGTTTATAAATCGAAGGAGTGAATCTTAGATTGGAATATTTTTTCCAATTCAACATTTTGAGGGAGACTTTTATTCGTGGTTCATTTCAACGAAAACTGGTTTGCACGCACTAAAGTACGAAATGATTCTTCATCCATGATTCGTAGAATAGAATGCTGTTCTGAAATCTCAAATGGTGCATCGACTATTATGAGTTTTATTTCATGATGTTTTCATTTTTACGCTTGAATCTACATCATGTGGGTCGTTCAATAACTCCTTAGAAAATTCAAGATATGGCACTTGTAGTATCGGTAAAGGTTTAGTTTTAGTAAGCCTCATATTTCACTAGAGCGCTGCTATAAGTTCCAGCTATATCCATCTTGTAGCTTCATTTTCATAGTCGATCGAAGCAACAAACCTTTGTTTATTTAGAATAATTAAAAAAAATTAGTTTCCTGCGGGGATTAAACACTTAAATTTAAACGGTTCAACACCGAAAGAGATCAAATCCATGTTGGATGAAGTCCATGGAACATCTGCTGATGTATTCGCGACTGTTTACAATTGGGTAAGCAAGTTTAAACGTGTCCGTGCCTCCACAAATGATGAACATCGTTCGGGACGTCCAGTGGAAATGACCTCCTCCGAAATGATTGACAAAATCCACGATATCGTTCGGAGTAATCGACCAATCAAAGTTCACAAAATGGTTGAGGCTATAGGCACATCATCAGGTAGAGTGGTTTCAATTTTTCACGAAAAATTGGTCCTGAAAAAAATCTCGGCAAGATGGATGCCGTGTTTGTTCTGAGTGGGGAATAAACGCACATATTTTCGATACAAGGGGGGATTCAAAAAAGGTGTGCTGAGACGTAGGATTTGTTCAGTCGACATAGACGTAAACTTTAAACGGTTAATTGACGAGGAGGGAGGAAAGACGTGGGATGGCGAGATGGAGTGATTTTAGGGCAGTGAAGGAAGGACAGAAACAACGGGAGTGGAGCAGCACCATTTCGGCGTGTCGACTGCCGAAATCAATTCCCGCCGTAATTGCTCATCTCCTCCATTGATCCGATCACAATCCCGAAGACTCGGATTCCGGTACCACTAGTGCTAGAAACTGACCAACTGACAAGCACACCACTCACTAAATTAAACTTTGCCGAGAAAAAAACTTGAGATCAAGTCGAGCAAGGTGCCGAGGCGAGAAGGTAGAGTGAGATTGGACCGGGAGAAAGGAACTGCAAAGGCAAGGTGTCAAGTCAGAAGGGAATTCAACGGAATGGGTGGATTCATGTGGAGAGCAAGTTTAATGTTTTTTTTCATTATGTGCGCATATATATATATATATATATATATATATATATATATATATATATATATATATATATATATATATGTTCGCCTTATATCAAACGTTCGTTCTGCAACAAAGAAATGTAACTGAAACTTTTTCCTTGCACAAACTGGTCATTTATGAAACCTTATTAATATATGAGACAGCAGTTGAAAACTAAGAAGGGAGGGAGAAATTATTTTGAAACAGTTAACACCGGATAATTTCTGATTAAAAGTAAGGGAATTGGTTTCAATAGGACAGAAAGAAGTTTTCGAACTGTAGAAAATCGTTCATCGACGAAGATTCCGCTGGGCGGCTGGAATGTTCCATCCTCCCTCCGGACCTACCACTGTTATGAAGAAAACGGGAGAAATTCGAACCCCGAGCTAACAGCAAAACCATACAGAAAGGAGGAAAGCATATGAATTACTCAATGCTTCATACACATGCACATGAGGGTTTTTTTATTTGTCTTCAATCTCCCAGGAGACCTCGTAATCATCGTGCGTGAGGTCTATTGCATTGAGCAGTTCATCAATACGACTAATGAGTTGTGACAATTGTAATTCTATTATTCGGTTTCTTCTTAAAAAACTGAAGCCATGCGAGAAATGTTCAGTGAAAAGTCCTCCACTTCCCTTGCAGAAAACCAATTCAAAACTGTCGCAGATTCATAGAACGATATTTCTTCTTTTTAAGTACGGGGTTGGATTCCATTGAAATTTCTGCTCAAATCGGCAGAGGGGTATTAAAAATTTATTTTTTTTTCAACTTTTGGATAGATTCGCCGCCTTTTCTTTCCCTCTTTACGTATCATGTCTCGCGATAGATGAGTGAGACGGGCAGATAAGTCCTATGATTGGAGCGACTGCCGGAAATGAAAGGGCTACTTGGATGGGGACTTTTGCCGTTGAATTGAGCCTAGGGGGCATTTTTCTGGAGGATAAATAGGACCCGGATTCCTTCCGTTCTATTTTTCCCTGGGTCCCCTTGTCGGCGGCACAGGTGTGGCTGAGTGGATAAGATGGGTCGTTCCTCTTTCCATTCCTCTCACTCTAAGGATTTCAGTAGGGAGGAAAATATATAAGATGGCGAAGGAAGAATTAAGGCGTAACAAAATACCGACGGAAGGGTTCAAAACACGGAGATTCTTTCCTAAGTTTAGCAGAGAAAGTGAATGAAAAATACGATTCCAATTAGGAATTCCCGATCATAATTTATGGGTACGATGAATGAAGTATGTATTCTATATACTCACAACATTTATCCCCCTCATAAACTACTAAAAAAGGTAGTTAGTTATGTTCATGAATTGGCACGAGGCAAGAGTTAAATGAGCAGCGTATAGATATAAAAATAATAGGTACAATAAGTATATGAAAAGCCTGAAATGAATGCTTTTCGCTTAAAACAGAAAGAAAATACTCTGTTAAAAATTTTCTGACGACAATATTTCAGTATTTTACCAAAATCGGTGTAAAATGCTACACGGAAATAATAGGGAATTGAATGTAAAGAAATGTACTCAAAGGTTACGGTTGCAAGTTAACATTTGCCAGTCACATACTTCCATTGGGCACAATTCGGGGCTCCACTGATTCCTGTTCAAGACTAATCTAAAACTTTAATTAATCCTACTGTAGACTCTTGTAGAATCCCGGGGGCTTCGTAGCAACGTTATTTAAGGCAAACTCCTCCATTTCAATCTTAACGTGACGATTCTGGAGGGAGTGACCGAGCTCATACTTAGGCACGGAAGCGAGATTATAAGCAGCAATTGAAATATTCAGAAATTACTTGGTCCGACTGAAAAGTGAATGTTGGAAAATGTATCAGAGTTAACTGTCTCGGGCCGTCTTGGAAAAACCAACAGAAAGGAATGTAGGCAATTTATTTTAATCTGCACAAAGCACTCCAAACTTAAATGTCAAACGTGTAAATAAATAGGTATTACCAAATAACAAAGGTGATTCATGAAAATCTGTAATCCACAACTATCAATCCTATGAATAGTAAATTGTAAAAACATAGCTATTTTTTAAGAATTAGAGCTACATTTAATTCACTACTGTATTAAATGTTTCTTAGAAATATTCTTTTTGTGTGTAATGTACGACTTTAAATTCTATTTCACAGTCTCATTCGAATTTTTAAAGATATTATTATTAGGTAATCTCCCGGTTAAGGTAGGTTTTTGGATGGACACAACTTTCAAATAAACATTTTGTGACTCCCCACCTAGCAACCTACTCTACACCAGGTCCCTCTTTATCTCTGTGTACTTCTTGCCTCCCTTCATCCCGTCCAACATCCCTATCCTGTTCCTGCCCTTACCTCGCTTGCCCAACATATATAAAGTATTAAATCTTAAATATTTTACAAAGTAAAATTAGTAGAATAACACTTAACGTGAACATAAAATAGAGACACAGGTTAGATAAGTAATTTTTCATGCTACCAACACATTCGGACCATCCGGAGTCCAACGTTCATACTGATACCACCCGTGCAGACGCCACGGTTTTAGAATGAGTCTCATAACAAAAATGAATTTTAAGCATTATGCATGCTGTTGAGAAAACATTTGCGAGGGACATTAAATTAGATATAAAGGTCGTGAAACCGCGTTGTTAATAGAATTTATCGCATGGGTACATAACAGTGTTTGCCAGCCAACAGTGCTGCAGCTATGACAGAGACCGTTAAGCACCCGGCAATCGCGACTTTTAAGTGCGTCATCAAGTCATAAGCACATCGTTGACAGAGGATGTCCATATGTCAGCTAGGGAGTTTACTTCCATCACTCTAAGGTCTAGCCTTACCGAGCGACAGACATAGTTGCACCAAATGTGAAACTATTTTGATGAACTAAATGAGCTTTTAGCTACATATGATATTAACTAAGGCTAACCTCGACGATAATGTGTTTCATTTCAAACTGTAAAGAAAACAATGTAGTATCTCTGCATGCGTCCTAGCATAGGATGTAAAAGGGGCTTAAATCCTACCGAAATGAAAATCATACTCATTCAATCATTAGACATTGAAAGTGGATGGATATGAAAACACCAATTCAATACTTTATTGACAAACGCAACCTTGCTATCTAATCGGAGCGATAAGGAAGAGGACAAAGCTAAAAGATCGTATATCAAACTGTGAAATACATGCGTCCTTTGAAATGTTTTGTTTGGTGCCGAAAACTTTGAGCTCCCGACACATGAGTGAAAATTAAAACTGAAAAGCAGCCTGTTGAACCTCCACTCGGCCTTTTCACAGTTCCTTGTCTGCTCACACCCACGTCGACCCTCGAGCGTACTTAATGCCAGATATTTCTAGAGCCGCTGCTCGGGATGATTACGAATGGCCTCATTAAACAATATCGCATAATATGTACATTTATGTTCGTATTCATATTTGCATATTTTCTCTCTTGAAAGTACATGCAACGTAGATTTAATTGCTTATTTTCAATTTACATTTCCTCTTCCACATTAATTGTGTAACATTTGTGTATTTTTTTACCGCTTGTGTATTTGTTTAAAAGATTTTCCTCTGGTTTAAATAAAAGACAGTAAGTAAATTAAATTTATCACGTAAGGGATGCAAACTGATACATAATATATCTTAATGCCTGCAAAATAAATATGATGGACATGAAAGTTAATAGTCACTTGACTTCAATAAAACAATAGCATGTAATGAAAAATTAGAATGAGCTATGATTTATTTCTTTCACTAAAATCTTGTTGATCGTCGTTTAAGAATAACAGGGAAAAAGAAAAGTTTTTGACGATCAAGGGAACTTAACTTTGGATTAGAAACTTTAGATAATTAGATATGTGAAGCACAAAGAGTAACTGCATTAAACGATTTTTTTCATACATACAATCGATTACCTTTGGCCAGCGATGAGAAATTTGCATTGTAATTATGTATATCTACTCTAAAGCCCTACCCTATGCCAGTAAATTATCCTTATTTATTATAATCAGAACCAGAAACAACATAAGAACATTTTAATACAGTAACTATCTATTATCCTAGTAAGCAGTTTTCAACGTCTCAGAGCTGCTAGAATATGTAAAGAAAACTAATTTAGAAGGCATGTTTCCCCATAATGAGAATTATATATATATATATATATATATATATATATATATTATTATAAGGTAATCTACCGGTAGTTTTTTGGATGGACACAACTACTAAATAAATATTTTTTGACACCTAACAAAACACAAACCACCAACCTACTCTATGTCAGGGCTTTCTTCACCTCTGTGTACATACTTCTTTCCTTCCTTCGTCCATCCCTATCCTGTTCCTGCCCTATCCTCGTTTGCCTAACATTCTCCTCATTACAGCCTTCAATATCCCACTGCCGATGAATACGCCCTTCATCCATTTTTCCTACCTCCATAGGATTTCTCCCTACAAACCCCTCTCCTCGCCCACCATCTCTAGTACTTCCTCATTTATTTTCCTTTCGGTCCATTTCACCTTCTCCATTCTTCTCCACACCCACATTTCAAAATCCTCCAATCCACGTCTATCCTCGTGCTTCAGTGACCACGTTTCCGCGCCGTACGCCCCATATCAAAGTTTTTACGAGTCTTTTCTTAACATCCTTATTCAACGTCCCTGTCATCAATTACCATTCTTATGCGAAATGAATGTGAACATAATGTAAACGAAGAAATGAGACAGCGCTAGCGAACAAAAATACAGAGAAACACACACAAATGAAACTCACACGTATTCCACGTATTTTTCCAATAGAAAGACTCAAATCAAATGTATGTCTCTCTATATAATGATCTAAAAAGAGAATCATGATTTTAAAGCACACAGAGTCACTATTAGGTCACTATTTATATCGACACAGCAATCAAAGTAAACACCAATCATTCGAGTGAGATTCTGCCATGAACAATGGACGAAATATGTATAGTTAAGAACGCACTGCTGGATAGGCTGCTGACTTCGAAAGAAACATATTCCAGCATTGTTTTTTCCTCACACAATTCTCGACCACGATTCATGGACACTCACTCAGTGATACGTACCTGCACGGTGCGGCGTTTAAATCCGGACAAACACGCGTTTCCTCGAATAAAGTTTACTCGCTGGGTTAGCGAAACCTTCCCCAGACTTCCCCAAGGTTTCTTAGGTACTTAGCCACAATATCATAAACGGTAGATCTGGAGTACCCGAGGAATCAAACTATTTCGAAATATAACGCCCAGCGCGAACACTTTCGATAATAGCGGCTCTTCGATTGTACTCCACACTTGTACGTAACATCTCGGCCATTTTGAGGTTGTCACTGTTTACTAGATGCCTATAGCTTTCAAGAACGCCAATCGCGACCTCCAGATACGGCGAGAAAAAGATACTACGATACGGCGAGAAATTCAAATTAAAATTTTTCTGGATTTAAGCAACACACCCTGTATATATTTATCACAGTTTCTTTTTTTTTATTTTCAATGATTATTGTGCTGGCAATCGTACCTATCCCCGGGTTATTATGTAGAATCCTATCAGACAATTGTCGCGATCGGAAATAAAAGTCAAAGAGTGCGTACGTGACTGAATTGAAGTGAAGTGACGCGGATCTGCGTGCAAACAATAGATATCGAAGCCGGTCAATCGTGCTATTTTAGGAAGCGATAACTATCACCGAGGGCTTCCCGTGGTGAGATTATGAATATGATCTCCAAATGGAGCATTGCATCGCGCAATGCCTCCAGGATTTGTTGTTGTCTCTTCTCCCGTCCGCTGCGACGAGGCTGAGCTTGCGGTAATAACTCCCTCCCGTTATGTTCTCTTTTCTTCGAGTCCCACCCCCTACCCCTGCCCCCCCCCTGCGTTTGTACCCGCGCGGTAAAAAGAGAAAGGAGAGGAGACGGAGCCGTGACGGTCCACGTCTTTCACACAATGCTCCTCCTGAGCGCATTCCGACAGCTTGGGGTGATGCGTACTTTCTATGCTAGGAAGCTGTGGTGTACGGGCCACCCAAAATCCAGTGCCGCTAATGCTGGGTGAGATATCTATTTTGGATTTGATAGATGGATTCGATGGTATTTTACTGATAAAATTCAGCAATGATTCGGGAGCATCTGATTCTCATAAAAAAATTAGGTTATCACGAGGGAAAAACAAGGCGATCAATTCAGGTGGACAATAGTCCAGAGGAATCTAAACGAGATTTGTGGATCTCATTGCATGTATTGTCAATGATTGTTCAACTCCACGTAATTAATATTGGTCGCTTCGTATGCGTATAAGCCTGGCTGGTATTAAAAACAACACAATTCAATTAGATTATATTGTTTTAAGGATTATTTAAATGTTCTTAGTCAATTTGGATATCTACAATAAAAGTATAGCATTATTTACTTTGTATATTATGAAGAATTTCGATGAATTTTTCTTGCCAGATCACTTCGAATTTATGGAGCAAGCTATCAAACAAAACTTTCTATCATCAAGCCCATACTTCTCCTGACTTTCCATTATTGCTAGATATCCAAGGTACGATGCCCTCGGGAAAACCCGAGCAAGACAGTGCGAGGAAATACTAGCCTTCTATAAGAGTGGTCTCTACTTCAAAGCGAAAGCAATTGACCCTCATTCGGCCTTCCGCTTTTTCTGAATCATCAACGGGACAGAGACTTGAATGGTAGCGAAGTGTAAATGACCTAAAACTACAAAAAAAAAAAGAATTCAGAAATAACTGGGAATGTGGGATAAAATAAACCTGTTTTACAGACTGCGTCCCTTGCTTCATGTCGCGCTGTATCCAACATTATGATTGCTCCAAACGTTGTAGAAATACTCAATTACATTAGATTCGGGGCGATTAAAAGTAAGAAACTTGCACTCCTACCGTGCAAAAGATACGCGGGTGGTCTGAATAGGTTCCGACCCTAGAAAATTTCGGAAAAAATGTCTTTTGTCTTTGTTAGGTCGGAAACTTTTCAGACCACCCTTGTGTATCGCATTTGGGCGGCACCAAAAAATTAGGCGGTAAAATGTCATTTTGACCCACCGCAGACACTCTTGTTAATGGGAACTACCGGTAAACCATCAATCACATTGGGCGGTGAAATTCGGGATCGACAAAATTAGAAGTCACTCGCCATCCTGATCAAAACTTTGACCCCGTTTCGGGTTAATAAATTCATCATATAAATAAAGATTTAAAATTATCAGTAAACATTTGCAGTTGTAATTAAAGGTTGTACTGTCTCAACTTTGCCACTGTGGGGAAATTAAAGAACTGACATTGTATGCTTCAACTCTTTGAACAAATTAGTTATTATGGATAGTGAAAAATAATATGAAAAGTGTGAGTGTACTGCATATTGGTAACAGATCCAAGAAAGAGGGACACGTGTAATTGTAAACCGCTCAATCAATTTCTCCCGAGTATCACGTTGATAAATGTCATAAGCGCGGGAGAGAGTAATGGGGTCAGGGTGGAGTGCATCTGTATTATGTCTAGACCTTGGAACGAGACGGGAGTTGGATCAAGGGCGGATCAGCTTGAAGGCATATTAAAATATCTTTAAAGGAATCGTGAAAGTAGCATACATAAAAATGAAATTGTTATAGCATAGTGATTCTCTTATGCTTCGGTTTTAATGCATTTCAAGTCCAGAAGAAAATATTACCTTATGCCCTTTAATGTGATATAAGCCCATGATTTAATTTCTTGATAGGTCACCAGAATCTTTACCAACATGGCATAAACTAAGGCATAAATAGAGGGATGGCATAAACTTTAAAAGCACGTTGGCTTTCATGTCAATAAAAAAACTTCAGGTGTACGGATATTAAACACTATTCCATATAATTATTTCTTGTGTTTGAGTTATTAATTTGACAACCTTGTATTTGGACCAAAACTTAGCTAGCAAATTCGACGTAGAGAAAGTTCAGCCGACACTTTGTTTTGATTTGTGGTAAAAAAACAGACTATTTCATTAAAAGCACTAGACAATTTTCTTCATTTGCCTATTCAGAGATGTTGGGATGAATGGGACATACAACAAGGCAGAAAGCTTCCAACTTTTCTTATTACATATTAATGATGAACAATGTTTTATCGCTCGCATGCAGGTAATTCAACTCTAAATAGTCTGAATGGAACAACACTACATTTCTTGGCATGGGATAAAGAAAATCAATCAGTGACAAAACCTACGTCAGAAACTCTTCTAGACATCTGAATTTTAAACCATTGGCTCAATTTAAATACTACAAAGTTTTCCCGTCGTAGGAAGAATGCGAGACTCGCCGGCGCCGCGTCGTACTGGGGCGAGAGGAGTATAACATCGGGAACGTCTCGCATTCCCACCGGCCTTCTTATTCGGTCGTTGAGGTCACTCACCGACTACGGCGTCATAGTATGCCCTTGCGGCGACCTCGAGGGTGATGGCGCCCAGGAAGATGGTCGAGAACACCACTGCTCTCATCATCGTGCCCGGAATGTACAATAAACCCCCTCGAAGTTCGGCGAAATTGTCGTCTGGTCTTGGCCTCACGTTCTGTTCGCCAGTCTCTCGCAGTCCCGCTGTTGAGTAGCGGCCGGTCGCTGTGATGCCGGTTGAATGATGCCCGTGAGGCCCAGTGCGTGGAATTAAAAGGCAGAGGCGAAGGTGGAGGCGGGTAGTGGCGGGGGGGGGGGCTCGAAGGAGGGGGAGACGAGCAGGGACCGGGTCGGCCGCCAGCAGAAGCGGGAGGGTCGTGCTGAGGGAGGTGGGGCGGGGGGAGTGTGGAGAGGGTAGGCAGGTGGGGAGGGAACTGGGGAAATACGGGGTGCGAGGACCGCAATAAGGGTAGGAGGAAGCGGCGGGGAAATCCCTCCCGATCTACGGAATCGTTTTGTGTGCTGGCTGCTAGACTTTCCACTCTCTCTTTTCCTCAAACCCTTTCCACCTTTCTGTCCAATTTCCTTCTTTTTTTATCTTTCACCTTGTCTCACTCGCACGCATCCCACTGTCCCAATTGCCCTCTGCTTCCTCTTTCCCATACACGGATCTTCCCCGGATCGAGAGAATCCTTTTGTCCTCAACCTCACACCGTGCTAGTCGTAATTTTGTATTGGGTTACTCGACGACTGACGACGTCGTTTTGCAACTTTATGCTGTCTCTCCCATTAAGCAGTTTGATTTTAAAAGACTGTTGCTCCAAAAGAGATTCAAACGTTCTATTTATGGACATAAGTTAATCAAAATTATTAGAATATTTATCAATTGTGAGACGCCAAAGTCAAGTATTGAAAACCGGTTTGAGTTTTTCTTCGTATGGAGCTATCTGGTATCATGCCCGACTAGGTTGGTTTTATGTGTAAAATACCAATGCCCACTAACGTTCGACTCCTTATGCAGCTCTTGAAGATTGGAGTTTGAATAAAGGTATTAAGCAGCCATAATTTCAACAATATTTGCACATTTTCGCCACTTTTGGAGTCTTTTGCTTAATCTCTATGGGAGAGAATTACTTTTGCTGTTGATGAGATAACCCGCTACACGAAGGCATATTACTTGGCTATGACATTATACACATATCACTGTGTTAAAATGAAGCAAGGCCAGAAAATTCCACTTGGGGATTTTTCGTCTTTTCACTGCTTCTCTGTTGCTCTCCAGTCAGGTGGGAAAATGTTTTCGAAAACAATAAAATGCTTAAAAGCAACAACATCATTCTTTTTAAGTAAATATTTTGGCTACCTGATAAGAATTTTTTCGGATAAAACTACAGATAACATTGTATATTTGATCACGTCTTCTGATTTTCATCGTTCTGATCTTTCGTTAAAAAAACACTCAATTGATTAAACTGTAATCAAACAGCTACAGGATGCAGTGCAGAATATAAGCAAGTTAGCCTGGTCCAAATAAGTCGTAGGATCGACTCATGAGGAAGGCAAACATCGGTAATGTCTCTTAACAGTAGGGTGAAAAAAGCCTCGCGGAAGCGCGGAGGCTAAAGAACCCAAATAAAGCCGCGGTGAAAGTATTGAATGGGAAAACACGCCTCCGCATTGTACGTGTTTGACTATGCGCGCGAGGGAGGTGACGTAGAAGGGCTACTTTCCTGGTTGAGCCCGAGCGGCCCCCCAGTACGTCACACGTACGAAGGAGAGAGATGATGACGAAGCTGAGATCGACTCTTTCGGTCAGATAAGCCGACGTGCCACAGCGCTCTGAAAGCATACGGGATTTGAAAAGCTCATATCAAGTCAAGGAACTGTAAGTGGGGCAGTTGCGTTTAACCGGGGAGGATACTAAGAGGGGGTCATTTTTTCCGTTGGTAGGCCATTGATCCCCGTATGCGGCAAAATTCAATTTCCAGCGAAGAGCGCTTCCAAGATCACGTCAACGCTCAATGGCTTATCGTCGATGATTTTTATGCCCTCAAGTCCCCTGGTGGCTAATTTTGTTGACGATAGTCTGTGTGACGCACGTACTAAAAATATCGAGGCCCGTATTGGTCCTCATTACGTGAATTTCTCCGATAAATTCGCAATGCTTGTGACGCACGAGGCAACGCCAAGTTCAAAGGTGGTCATAATGTGATGGGCACGGAGGATTGGGCTGTCGTGTGTGTTATAAATTTCTAAATAAAATGTCTTTTGGCATAGTTTTGATTATTAAAGCTGGTCTCAGCCTTTATGCTGAGGTGATAACTGTCTCCCTCTTTATATCTCGTGAACCAGTCAAACACCAAAAGCATTGGCGATTTAAAATCTACCGCCTAGATCAAGTGACTATTAAATCCATTTCAAGCAAAGTTATGACTTTACCTTAGAGAATAATAGCTTAATGAACTGTAATGCATTATTCACAAACTATTAAACATCTCACTTGTATGATTATTTGTCTGACTTTTATTTTGTTGAAATTTTTCACTGATACAACTTATGCTCGATCGGTATATTTCCTTATTACGCTCTTTGAACTAGATGTATTGAACACACATTAATTCGTTGGAAACATATTAGGAGGAACAATTAAAGGGAATACCGCGAAGACGACCAGGAGACAAGTACATTTGACAATTTCAGAAGGACGTAAAACAGAGAAGCTATCAGGTTGTGAGGAAATTAACACACAATAGAAGGGAATGGAGGACTGTAGTGAACCAATCACAGGATTGAAATACTAATAATGGCTCACTTTGGATCGACAATTGCAAATCTACACTGAAAAATGTTAAGAAACCATTCAAAGTAATTTTTAAAAATCTATCATAGATGGACAATGTAAGAGAAAAAGATTGCCTTACTGCACTAGAAGTGAGTTTTTTTTACTTCAAATCCTCAAATATTGAAACCCTAGAATGTTATTAATTAAAAATAAATATTACACAGCCATGAGAAACTGATTGAAATGGTGAAGGTTTTAACGCATTTCTATCTTTTTGTAGATAAAAAAATCGGTTGTTATTTTATTAGTTTGGTTGTAATAGCGCAAAAAAATTTATCTGTACTTCAATAAAAGTTATATTCTATTTATTAGCTTGACGTAATAATATCTTTCCTCTTAAAGTTGGGAGTTAAACGAAAAATAATATTGAACTTACAGGAAATATCAAAGAACTCCTATTTGAGCCAGAAATATCTGCCGAGCTGCCTGAATTAAGGATTAACTTGCACGTAAAGTAAAAAATGTTTATTTAGAAGTTTGCAAGCAATCAATACAAACAACATAAGTTATAAACACTGCTTTCGAATGTGTGGCATGGATGATATGAGCGAAGGAGAAAAAAAAGACTGGAAGCACGTGTTGCTAAATAAAGAAAGGGAATGAAGTTCGGAAGGAAAATTGCCCTGAGCTCTGAAAAGTGTGAAGGGAACAGAAACCTAAGAGAAATATTTAACAGAAGATGCGATTAACAATTTAAACATTTGCTGCCGTATCTCAATCTTCTTTTTTCAGTTTTTTAACTATTTGTTGAAAACAATGACTCAAGGATACACGGACCGTAAAGAAGTGATATAACCGATGAATCTAGTGATGAAATATTTGAAAACAAGAAAGTGAAAATATGCAATTATGTCTGTAAACGATGTTCAATTGGAGAGATTATTTTTTAAAGTTAATTTCTTAGAACGAAAATTCGAGGAGATTAACTGTTTCCTAATGCGTTCTCCAACGAGATAGTCCGCAGTTTACAAATAACAGTAAAATGACGATTACGCACGTAACGATTTATCACGATTACGCATGTAAGAAAATCTCTCCAATAACAAGGTGAATTATCGGTCTTTTGGGCTTCCCTATGGTCGCACATTTTAATTATCTCGCATATTACGAGTACGGATGAGACGGAATCCCCACTATGGCGAACCTTTCTTTGGTCCCGTCACGTAACCGCTCCTTCCACATCGTAAGTCATTCTCACGCGTTGCTATCACTTCAACCTCCCTGAGAGCGACTACGTATGGCCCTACTGATGTTCGACGAATCCTGTCCTTCAGATGCTTGACGCAAAGAAAGTACCCCTTGAGTACTCCTTAATGCTCTGCAAATTTTGAAAATTCATTTTAAAATACACTAACTGGCATTATGATATTAATTAAATTGACGAGAGATGGATGAGACAACATCCACTGAGGTGGATGCTGCTGACTCGGGCTTAATAAAATAGTTCCGCAAGCATGTCCTCTAATTACATATTCTTCGCTGTTTTTAGTTTCTTTTTTACGAAGTCCTCGACTGCAGTTTTTCAATGGCATATCTTTGAGCTAAATCATTAGAGAGAGTAAACGATGAGATGTCGCATTTCTTTGCTATTTCGTGATTTGAAAATTTAGAACAAATTTTCCACGTCGTTAGGAATTTCTATCTTCACTTCGATGGATAAAGTTTTTGCCTTTTTTTATTTTTTTTTTAACTTCACTTCTAGCCTGAACCGATGACATGCTTGTAAACCAATCACCACGATTGTGATGAATCAACCTAATTGGCTATCGATTTTGTGGGGTCTGAATCCTACTGCCGTGATGCATAAATTAGTGTGGTTGAAGAGGAAGATGTACGAGCACAGTGGAAATCTTACTCGTAACCGATCAGCATTTTTGGCCTGACATATCAAGTTTCGTGACGTTTTCTTCAATTTATTTCCTCACATTTTCTCGTAGAAAATTCTGATCTGGTGTGGTATGACAAAATTCTACACTGGATATTATTAGTTTCGCATTTGGAATTTTTTAAAGCGAGCGGAACCTGTAAACCTCACGTCTAGATTTCCGACATCATAGTCGACGTACGTTAAACGCTACTACCGTTACACTATAGAGATAGTGTGAGTCAAAACAGGAGCACATGTAAATATCTATATTAATAATAAAAATTGAAAAAAAATGCTATACTGCGGGATGTAGTTCAATTGTTAAGGATCTGTTACGTTAATACGGACGATTAAAGACAAAAAAGCCTGCGATCCTACGACGTGCATGGCAAAAAAATTTCGTAGTTCGGATGCAACGAAATCCCGTATAAACACATAACTAAAAGGCCGGTTCCCTCAAATTAGTTTTCAGCGAGTTTTACTGTAGTTTTCAACCAGACACCAACTCACAGTAATAACATAACTTAAAAAATATTTGTTTTATCTGGCACATCTTTGTTATATCACATCTGGCACATCACACTGGCACATCTTTGTTTATCTGGCACATCTTTAAAGTATCATGGGTTGGCTATAACTTTCCTTAAATTTAGTTCGATTCATGGGCTGCTGCTTGTGCATGGTATTAAAAAGGGCTCCAGTAAATTTTGCATTCAAATTCGTATTCAGTCCTGCATAGCTGGAAAGTATTTTGAAATTTAACCACAATTGCATTCAGGATGTTCCATATCGAGAAAAGTTTGCATATTGTTGCAATGTATTTGCGAAAAATTGAGTTTAATGATATGCCTTAGCATGGCGCGGCGTTACGTGTCTGTGAGAAAGTGCGGGTGGTTGCTATTAGTACCCAACGATGGGGTCACTTCGCCTTGAGCCCCCGGGACACCGTGCTGTCAAACGAGGAGCTATTTCCCCAACCAATGCTGGGTGCATTGACTCTCACGCATGATACTGCTTGAAAAAATGCGGGGTGTTCTGGTTGCTAAGGAAAAGTATTTCCATTCATAATTGCGCAGGCATGAGAAGTTTCAATATTCCCCCTAAATTCGCTCTGGAGTGCCAATAGGCAAACTTTTGCATGCAATGCGCCTTCAGGACTGTACACATCGACTCTGTTAGACTAAAAAAAAATATAAATGGAAATTTTTGCGGGGGAGCTGTAGTTGGCGTAATTCTAAAGTATCGAGAGACAAGATACGAAAAAAATACTTCTTCATGCTCGCTACTTTACTGTTGTTTGCATTTGGTTTTGTGCTGACAATAGCAAGGTGACTAGTGCAAGAAGATGCTCAAATAAGCGTGTATGAAAGTGCAAAAATAATTTTTAAAAAATCGGTATTTTTACATGCAGATGAAGGAGTGGATAAGCGAAATTGAAGAATGGAACCTATTGCAGTCGTTTTTAATGAGCTGCACGAGGGACTCGGACGATACATATCATTAAATATCTTGAGCAGAGGTCATTGATTAGTTATTATAAAATAAAATCTTGTAATGCATTTCAACAAAAATCTACAGGATCACCTTCGCCATTGAATATAACAATGCAAAATTATTAAGCGAAAAATTTCCGAAATCAGAGCGATTTGGTGTCAGCTGGAGGTATTATAGAATTTTGAATGGGATTAATTGAAATCGATGGAGTTTTATGATCCTCGATCGGCGTGGAAGCCAGTTTATTGCTGATCAAAGGGCCATGGATTCAAATTCTAAGTTATACCTTTCGACTACTCCATCTAATATCCAAGCAGTGTAATTTTATTGTTACTATAACTTCATGGAAACCTAATGGTGGCACTGATAAAGGAGCTCCACCACCCGTGCCCCGAATCTGTGAATTTCGCGACCCGTTTAAGTTACGCTCTGGGTGCTTGATCTCTTGATACCCGATCAGTATTATCTCGTATATAAATGACATGCTTATGGCATGACATGGCATCAGGTTTATAATTCGGCGAGTTTTGAACTTGGGAAATAATTAAATTCTTCAGAGTCAGTATCAGTTATATTGTGAAACTTGACCGAACGGACTCATGATAATACCTCGAGATTAAGGAAGTCTCTGTGAGCACTGCCTCCAGATGAGCCCATCCACGGTTACCCTTATCCCGTCCTGCCCTCCATTCCCTTCTCTCCCCACTTTAAAAAATATCTGCTTCGGTTCTCTTTTCGCAAAATTAATTAGTACTACTTTTCGACCACTGCACAGTCTCCACATCTCTCTCCCTTAATCTATATGTCTCTTTCTTTATCAACTGCATTAATAACAGTGTATTATCTCGTATTGTTCATCTTCCAATGTTCCTTTAACCTTTCATTTTTTTCTACCCCATTATGATTACTCTAAGGACTAATTTAAATTATATGTAGCCAAAATGTAATACAATTATTCTCCACGCCATATCAATTTCTTTACAATTGGAGAGGAATATCTTCAATGCTAAAATGTTAACATAGTTATTACCCCAAAGACAAACTAAATCTTGTCACATCGGTGCAAACTTTTTCGCACTAACGAGGACCGGCCGATGGATATTTACCCCACTGATAGAGTATTTCATGATTTTCCTCTGTCAGGCTTTAATTTTAACGATACAATGGTAAATTTCATGAAATGTACGGGGGGGGTATGATTGATGAGGACTAATGATAAAAATGTCGTCAAAAGTAATTTGCCTTGCTTCCATAATCTGAGTTGGTATAAGGGGATTGGAAATGTATGGAAATAAGATAAATGTTTTTCGAGGAAGACTCAAGGACACCGCACGATAATCTGGGTTTTGGTAACCACCCGCCACCATGCCGGCGGGCGAAGAGTGAGCAAAAAAAGGTTGAAAATCGTAGGTGAAGGTTGCCCGTCGCAGGTGAATGTATCGGTAATTAGCCGATGGAGAAACCCCCAGCCCCGTGCCATTGGCCCTAAGTCCTAATCACGCCCAAGGGGATACGCTTCTTTAACCACACATACTACTAAAAAAATTGCTTCTCGTCGGATTACAGACCAATGGTAGTAACGAAAAGTAATGCGGCGAAATGAATTTTCACCTTTTGTTACTGCTTCAAGGTATTCCTTGTTGCACTGCGAACCGACATGTCGGCAAAAACTGGCAGTAGCTGGCTCGGCTCCTGAATCGTGGGCGTCTGTCGCGAAATATTTTTTTCGAAACACTCTACTCGGGCGATGTGATTTGAATGATTCTCATGCCATGGTTATTGAGGACGCCCGCCTCACTTGGTATCGCCAAACTGGGGTCGAAATCATCCGCGCAAAATGCAAGCATTCACGTTTTTCCCGGCGCGTCCCATCCACGGGAAAGTATTAAAATTCCAAACCAATCGCCCGGGAACGCAGTCCCCCTTCCCGTCGCCTAAAGGGATCAGCTACACCCCACGCGCCCGTCTTACTTATAGGTCGGCCTCTCCTTTCCTTCCATTCGTTCATCCAAGCTTCTCGACACCACCCCCTCCCCCCCCCAAAGTCGGTCTCTTTATCCATCGGCCATTCTACCTTCCGCCTCCTCTTCCTCTCTTCCCTTCTCCCTCTCCCGTTTCGTCGGCTCCATCTTTGAACACCTGTCCCCCCATGCAGCCGACTCTCATGCATCTTACTTCCCCTCTACACTACCACACTACTCCCCCCCGCACCCTTCCAGGAGCGCACACACGCGCGCGCCGTGTCCTTCCCCCTCTCCACCCCCCCCCCCGCTCGCCCTCTCCTCGATCCCTTTCCGTGCGTCTGAGGGTTCCTCGCTTCGAACGAGACCGCTTGCACGATCGATGCATACCCAAAAGCGATTAATCGAGAGGGGTAGCGGTTGGGAGGAGAGAGAGAGAGAGATAGGAGCTCGATGCCATGTCGGCCGCGGGGGAACCCAGACTACTGCGGGTCCCGCAAATTGAGGCGCCCGAAATTTAACACCGGTGCCATCGGCGACCATGATTAGAATTCGCAGAGGAAAAGCTGCACGGGAAAGGGATCACGGTGGGTTCAGAGTGGAAAAAAATATATTCTTCTTTCCCAGGAAATCGAATGGTATTAAAACCACGGACAAAAAGTCTATGGGTTTTAGTGCCGATAAATTAAATCATTTTCATTATTGAAATATTTTCGCTAGAACGAATTGTTTTCGGTACTGGAGCGTGTGTTATTCAAAAATCTTAGCGAGCTTATGAATTATGACACAAATGTACTTGATTTATTTACGTAAAAATAGTGCATTTCGAAAAGTTTAGAACAGCTTCTATGGTTACAGAATGAAAAGTTTGCGGATTGCACGAAACATTTCATGGAGTGCAACTAGTTTCATCCCGTAGGTGACATTATGATACCAGCCGTACCGTGTTCAATGAGATTTGGAATCTATTAAATTGTTTATTTTAGTTCCAAGATCAGATAATACAAGTTTGACCCTGAAACCGTCAAACAATCTCTGCTCTTATTGAATCTGGTTCATAATTTAATTTAGAACGATGAAAATAAAAAGGCATACTTTTTCATTATTTGATGCAAAACATGTTTGCGGATCATTTGCGAAAGAAAAACTAAAAAGATTTAATTTTAATTTTCTATTGCTGGATGATTTAAAATTCTTAATTAAGAGTCCAATCAATTCAACTTGAGACCCGTAATATTTGAGTTTACTCGTATCACACATTAATTACAAATGAGTTTTCCCGGAGCAGGGAACAAATTGTTTCATTTCCACGGGCATTTTGCGTTTCTAAAGTTGTGAACTGTTATTAGTATGAATTTTTTCCAGGCCTAAAGAATATTGCGAGAGAGTTACAAGGAAAAATATATGCTAATAAAATTTTGCAATAGTTACAGTCAGGAGAAGTCTACTCGATTCGTCAATCTCAGATGAGTGTTACATACAGGGTTCGTATAAAAATTATCGGTTACAATTTTTTCCTGACGTGTGCGTGAAGCGCTGAATTCAGACATGTGGTTAAGTATACGCATGATCGCAAATCGTATTGGCATTGATAAGATGACATGATATTGATTGATAATATGACATGACAGTGATAATCTTATCACTGAAAATTTGGCGATGCGAAAGACCAGCGCTAAACTAGTCCCGAAGGTCATTGGGGTTCCGACTAAGAGCAGAGTCAAGTGTCTGCTAGCGAATACCTTCTGTAACAGGATCGCAACGTTACCCCAACCCCCTTAAAGTCTCGACTTGGCAACAGCAGGCTATTTTCTATTCTTGAAAGTGAAATCATCCCTCAAAGGACACCACCACGGGACTCATAAGTGCCGTCAAAGAAGCTTGCACGCGTACCCTTAAAGACCTTTCGGAACCCGCCTACCAGGGAGTCTTCGATTTGTGGAAAAGCCGCTCGCAAAAGTGTGTTGACGCTCATGGGATGTACTTTGAAGAATTTTGAGACATTGCAGCAATATCTAAAATAAATAATTTTCCGAAACTTTCCCTGATACTTTTTATACAAATCACATATTTTTGTCTGCGTTAAGAAATATTATGATGCAAAATGTAAACATTATCTTACTTAAATACCACCACTATCTATTTTTTATCAATATAATTATTGCTTTTCCATCATTGAGACAATGCAACAAGACATTCAAGTTAATTTATAACTGTTTTATTTCGAATGTTTAATTTTTTCTTCAACGTCATATGTAATAATGCTGAAAGTCTTCAAGGTGCATATTGTATGATTTCGTTTCACTAGGAGTCTAATTCAAAGTTTAGGAATTAATGAAGGTATTCATAAGAAGAGTCAACAAAGGACAATTTGATGGCATTATGTCATAGAGTCAATAATTGGTTGGAGATAAAATAATAGTTTAAAAAAATAAAGAGATTCCCAGTCTGCACAGAACATTGGATGGGAGAATTGGGAGAGGCGCCAATTGAAGCTCTGCCCTGAATGCTGTCTTGGAGAATTGTGAGAAACGAAGAAGAAAGAAATAGGAGGAGGAAGTGGTAAGAAGAGATGGATATGGATGAGAGAAGCAGAGAGTGAGGGAGGGAGAGAGCAGTTTGAGGGGGTGAGTGTTCAGGGGAAGGATGAAAAATGTATCTCTTTTTGTACCTTCTGAGCTTATAAATCACTCTCTCCCGAAATTGATGGACTTCGGCGATGGCGTCTCGAGGTAGAACCGCTCCACATGTACGATTTTTTTTTGGAAGGGTCGTGGCGATTTAGAGGGAGTTTATCACGCGGAGAATTTAAAAAAACGGTTTTCGAGTAACGAAAAATAATGCTACAACGTTTTCCATGCGCTTTATCCTCGCAGATAAACGGGGTGGTTATGGGGTTCCGTTTCACTCATTTTTGTACTAGTCCGCGGAGCGAACACGGGAGAATGAAAAGGAGAGCAGCACTGGATGATAGAGGGCCATGGCCTCCTGTGCTTAAGATCGATGAGGCACTGATTTATTTTGGAAGCGGAAATCTAAAGACGAAAGTTTAACGAAATGAAGAAAATGTCCCCTTGTCAATGGCAGCTCGTGATTTGGAAATAAACGTGAGCCGAGCGTTTACTACAATTCTCTTTTTAAATTCAACAAATATTAATACCCTTGCATTATTTTTTAGACATCCTTAAAATAATATTAACTTTTTATTCCTTCGGAAAATTACTATCCTAAAACTTAAAATAGTTACGAAAACTTTGATGAATTGATACCCTATTCTTAGAGTTTATTGTGTGTTACCAAAAAATCACGCTACTGAAAATAACAGCAGACTTTACTATATACTCAATAAAGTATAACAATTTTTGCCAAAAACTATTTATGTCCTTTTGATGAACCTTTTTAATCCCTTAACGCCATGAAATGTTGATTCTGAAAATGTTTAGAGTCATTTGTGGACTAGCGCTCTTTCTTTCACATACTGTTTTATTTAACACCAATCGTATTTCCATATAAAAGAGAGAAATAGAAGGGATATAATTATATAATTTAAATCGGACTCCACGTTAAAGCATTGCGACCCAGGAGTGAGAGTTTGCGTATAAGTGGTGAGCTCGTGAAATGTTATGAAAAAACGATAACAATGCAGAAACTAAAAGAATTTTTCATTTGGAGAACCTACATCATTGCAGGTTTATCGTACAAAATACTAAAGCTTCCGGTGAAAATTTAATAGATGAAATAGCTTGCTTGACATTTTCGCTCTCGCTCTCATTACCAATCGCTCTGCTGATAAATCACACTGGGGTCGCTACTACAGGAGCATCTTTGCCTTTGCATATCGTAAATATCGTGCGTCAATTTATCCTCTAATGATGTTATTGCGCGAATGGAGAGTGTTAATTTTGTAAATCGTGATTTACACGAGGCTATTTCATCGCCAATGCCTAGCGTTTGTGTCGATGGCGAGGGATTTTCGTCCCAACGCAGAAGAGAAATCAAATCGCTGATCGTCAGTGATGGAAACTGAAAATGTTCAAATTTCATCACTCAGACATTTAGTAATCCCAATGTTAAATAGTCGTATTAAGTGAGTCATCAACATTGAAAAGCAAAACTGCAGAATTTATGTAGCAAATAAACTCGACAATTAACTGTCCGGTAGCGACTGCCTTGTTTCGAGTAGAGGTGAACGAACCAGTCAGATAAATGCAAGATAGTGCATTGCTGGTGGATGAAAAATTAAACCTTTTTAAGATCCAAGATAAACGGTACAATCTATGTCATTGATGCTTTCTCTCTGGTGGAGGCTGACTGTATTGTCATAGATGTTTTTTAATATGTGATTGTGATGTATATTTTTACCTCAAAATGGAAATGTATAGAAATAATTTAGGTTTTAATTCTTTTTTAACATTTTACATAAGAGGTGGCAGCTATTAAATTTCTCAATGAATATTGAAACTAAATGACAAAACCCGTTGCGCCAAAATTCTCTTGAAACTATATCTCTCACATCTCTCGGCCATGCACCGTGTGGAATTCGCACAAGAATTTAAAGCTAGAAGTTAGGTTACGATGCCAAAATATTTACAAAAATTATGTGGTAAAATAGACTAGTGTAATATCGTATTGCTACCATTATAGAGATTTGCGCAAGTATTTTCGCACCATAAAACATCGTACCAACTTCTTACCGCAACGTGAGATACCTAACAGGCCGCGGATGATAAATTCGTGAAATATATGTGATAAAGCAAACTAAATATCCACAGAGTCAAGACAATGATATAACATGCTTTGAAAAAAATATAAACGTCTTATTCTCAGTTTTTAGTCTCATATTAATCTGTATGTCAATTATTGTTCCATCAGTGGATCTGAGACGACTCTGGTCCATCATAATTCATTTTTATCAGAAAACGTCAATTACTATTACGTAGATAATTAATATCTAACTCAGGTTGGGAATATTTGTAGTTAATATTCGAGAGAATAATGAAAAGATGCACTATGAATGTAAAAATATGCTATGCATGCCCCTTATTGCGAAATAGTTTTGAAAGCTGAACTTTCTTTGTCATTTAATTCCCATGGAATACTTCCAAGCTCTGGAAACACGCGGCTTAAGTTGTGTGATGGGGGAATTCAGTGCTGAAAATATTCCGAAAAATTGAAATTAGTTTGTCACAGGAGGAGAGTAGTCTAAGTGTCTGTCTCCACCACCTGAGTAGATCCTAAGTAGTAGGGGTTTTATATTCCTGGAATTCCAACGACTACGCAGCAAAAAGTTGTTTCCGTGAAGATATAAGAAAATACATAGTTTTCGCATGTGAGACTTGTCACAGCAGGGATGTAGCCTCTCCCAGCCATAGTTGTGTCCAGCACAGCCAGCCCGAAGTTGTGAATGCGAGAGCGCAGATTGAACACAGGAGCAATGGTCTTTTTCCACCGCACAACCCGTCAACACAACAGTATAAATTAGAACGTTCGACTATTTGAGTTATTAATAAATAAAATTGTAATGAATGACAATAATTATGACCCATACACCTGACGGTGAGAACGAGTAAAATGAGGGGTTTGCCCACGGGCGTGTTGAACTCTCACTGCCTCACGCCCTCGCGGCATCCTACAGTGTGAGTCGTGGTTGCAGGTGTAAGTGAAGTTACTTCCGTGTCTAAGCTTTATCACCACTGCAGGCAGTTTTCTATGGCATCCATCACCTTCCAATGGAAAAGGATTCCTTGGTGTCAATATTTCAAGCAATTTGAGTTTCCCCAGCGAACGTTTTTACCAATCGGAAGGGTTCTAATTCCAATACCAAACAATTTCTATACAAAAAGGGTTTGAAAATAAAGGAATCATAGGAAAAATATCAAGTTCTGAAAGCTGAGTTAGTTTAACTCTTTTAAAGACAAGACTCTCGTATAACCATAATTTTTTTCCGAATCGGAGTCAAAGTCATGGCTACAGACAATATGAATACTTAGACAATAACTATCAATATTTAGCAACATGAACAATCAGATTTTGGAAACCCCATTACAGTTGATGAAAATGTATTTTAGATTTTTAAATACAGCAATGCCTGAAAGAAAGGAGTAGTATTCCGAATTTCCACGTACACTACTCACAACAACGAAGAACATACCATTATTTTTAATCAAATGTTAAACGGCCACTTCACACTTTAAAATACTATTAAATACCAAATTTATCTGTAATTTCTTTCATTCTCCTAATGAAGCTCTCCATTAAGAGGAGGACTATATCGAGGATTTTTAAATTGTCGCGGCTAATCACGAAAATGTGTAATGTGCAACATATGACCGACATTTCTCTCATACTTTAATCGTTGACTGACATCTAGGTTTCCATTTCTCTGCAGTGCACCGTAAGTGAAGACGTAACTCACTGGCACGCGGTTTAGAAACTTTTAATCTAATCGGAGAAAACCGCACCTTCTCGTTTGGATTTAAAATTTTCCTCATTTACACACTCCTGTGCTATGCACGAACTCTGTGCCCTTATCGCCACACTTCTCGACGCATGGTGCCTCCTCTCTCTCTTCTCCAATTCCCTTCCTTCAATCCGACCTTCCCTTCCCCCCTCTCCTCTCCACGGTGCCCTCCTCCCCCTCACTCCTCCTTGCCCTTTATAACTCACCTTTACGTCCCCCTCTCTCGCTTCGCTTCGCTCCCTTTCCCACCTAGGCCTCGCAAAGCAGCCAACCAAACTCCCCTCCTTAACCTTATTTCCCCACAACTTCCTAGCCTAATAAAACTGCCTCCCTCGCACTTTTCCTCATTCGTTTCCCATCCATCCTCTCCCTCTCTCTCTCTCTCTCCGAGTCTCCTCCTCATCCACCACCTTGTTCACTGTCCTTACCTTATGTCTCTTTCCCTCCGTTCTCCGTCTCCTGCGAGATCCTCTCCCGCTTCCCACCTTAAACCTCTTGCCCTCACCACCCGCCGTGTTGCATCCTCATGGCAAAACTTCCTCTCCTCCCCACGGTCCCTCCTCCTACGGCTTTCCGACCCAATCGCTTCCTCCACAAATCCAAGGGCCCTCCGCGACGGCGTCGTCCCTCCCTCTCCCTTCCCCCATGCATCCTCTTCCCTTCCCCTTTCTTCCGGTCTTGAGAACTTCTCCGTCCCGGACCCAGACTTTGCCGGCCTCGTCTTTCCATTCCCCCACGGAACCCTTTTCCGCAACCTCGGTCCACTCACCCTCTCGGCCCTCCCTCCCACGGTGGCGGGAAGAGACTCCTCGATCTACGCATCCCCCTCCCTAATCGTCTCCCCCATTCCTCCCGTTCACTGTCCCCTTCCGCGTCCCGTAATCCGTTTGTTGCTTTTTATTCCCCGACTCCAGTCGTAACGTGAGATAAACCCGATCAGTCCGGACCGCTCCGTCCACTTCCCCGGGCATCATTTGCACTCCCTGGGGGGAATAGGGAAATAACTTGGGCGGCACATCCTGTTTTCTAGTAGGAAGGTACCTTAAGTTCATGAAATAGGATTAGGGTAATTATCAACCCCGATGGCCTCGTGGTGACATGCGGTCACAATTTAAGAGCAAGGATGTGATTGAATCTTGGCTAAGGTCAGTAAATCTGGATCTTCGCCTATTTTATTAACTGACAAAGCGAGAAAAGAAAAGGCTATGCGTTCTAGAATTTCAGAGTTGGACTTAGAGGAGGAATAATTCTAAAAGAGCCACAACGTTAAAAATTTCAGTCGGTATTTTCAATGGCCTAGAGAAAGAAAAAAAATATTCGATATAAAATGAGTAATGTTCGAAATCAGAATCAATATTATTTTTCAATTGAAAAACAAGGGAAAATATTATTCGGTAACGATGACTTTTTCTTTTTACGAATTCAAATATAAAAATTAAAGAGATGGATGTGAGTCTTCAATAAAAATGTAGAGAAATGATTTTATGAAATGGCGTCCTCATTCATACAATTCCATTTTCCTATCGCTAAGAAATCCAAACATTTAGTACCTAAACTCGAACTTGCAAGATGATTTTAACCGTCTTATTAGTATGTTCTTAATGAAAATCCAACACCGTGGCAGAAAAATCTGATCGCACATATAAGTGAGGTTAAAAAACATGTTACGGATATAAATGAGAATTTAAACTACTCCACGAATCTTAGGGTAAAAACTTACTTTCAACCCTAAAGGACAAAAGTCTGCAAGATCAAAGAAGTATACCATGAAATTTATGGAAATTAAAATGAAATTTCAAGAGAGCCGGCATCCCTTATTTATTCCTATTTTTGGAAAGGTATATTGTATAATTTATTCAAAGATAAAATGCCATTTACAAATTAAGATTTCAATTATTATATTCTTAAAAAAATATTAAAATTTCAAACCAAAAATTCAGCCATGTGTGGGTAATACGCACACATGGCTGAAAACATCACCTGAGTTCATGTAGATCAAAATGTAAATTACTGTAAATACCGTCATTCTTGTGGATATTTATGAAAATAGGTATCTTTATGTGATGCCAGTACCGTAATAACACACTTGAACGTGTACATCGTAGTCTCTGAGGACTGGGGGCGAGCAGATGAGAGGAGATTGACGATTAATCACAAATAATGTTGACAGTTCTGTGCAAGCAGGAGGCAGTGGGTAACTGTAATATTTAAAATCTCACAAATTTAATGGAGATGAGAACAAAACATTTGTAACTGCATTGGAAAGAAATGTGAGGAAAGAGAGAAGGGAGGTGGGTTAGGGATGACTATATGGCACGGAATTGATTAGGGAGACGGGAATGTTTACGTTTGTGATAAGTTGTTAAAAAATGTGTTTGAGTGGCGAAAGTGCACAATTGAAAAAATAAAATTGTCTTTCATTCATGACTGCACTGAGAATTTATTTGTCCAAGGTGTACCCCAGATGATGTAGTCTATATGAGATACGGATATAAATGGTTCCCAATAAATTCCGTCAAACTAAGACAAAACACCTCACGGTTTTATTTTGAAACAGGAAAAGACAATTTATCCTCTCATATATTTATCCTTAAACTAAAACCAAGCTTTTTAATTGATAACTCCTGGGGTGATTTTACTAGCCTGTAGCTTTTACTCAAAGGCGCTCGTCATGTAAACATCAATTTTATGGAAAAAAAAGATTTAAGTATGATATGGAGTGCTGCGGAAGCATGCTGAAAATTACCCAATATTTGCATTGCTCTCCTGTCAAACTAATCAGTTACTATTACCTTTTCGGAAAGAATAAATTAATATCGAAGAATAATTAAATCTTCTAACAGTGTGCATTCTAACCAAAGACACGGCAGTGTGTATTTCTCGTTAGCTTATGTGTTTTTTCATTTAAGGTAATCCAGCGTTAAACGTTTTGGGTGGACCCTGTAACGAAACAACCTGCTACAATAAAAGTTCCTCATATTTCCTTCCTCCCTTCATTCCTCCCAACAATCCTATCCTTTTCCACTCCTTACCTCACTTGACCGTCCATCTATGTCTTCAACATTCCATAACCAATCAAAACGTGTACATTCAATTTCCTTGCCTTCTTTGAAGAAGGATGCTCCCCAACAATAATCTTCCCTCTCCCACTATGTCTAGTACTTCCGTTGATTTTTTCCAGTCAATTTTCAAATTTTCCTTCCTCTCCACTCGCACATCTTAAAAGCTACTAAATGGTAATTATTTGGAAAATAAAATCATGAGCTGATTACTAAACCTCATGGTGAGTTACGAACTGGACATCCGTTTTTCTTATTAACTTATGTAAATACGACTGTAATGACATGCAAGTTTTTCAGACGAAACCCCAATGAGTTTTGTGGAGAATAGATTCATTGGTGCTAAAAACTTACTTGAGATGGATAAATCCATTCCTCGATGGCCCTTAAATACTCACGGCAAGACAAAATTCCGAGGATGTACATATTTTTTGCAAATTGTTCGTTTTGAAAAATGTGATCCTATCACAATAACTATTACCCCTCGCAATAAAAACAGCGATTCAATCTGAATCACAAGCTCTGAACGTGTCCTGAATACGGATAAGAAAGAAACCATCGCGAATCATTCCGAAAGTATCTGGCTCACGTAAAAATGTAGCGGAGTCTGAGGCGGTTGTGACATGATGGGCATTGGTTAATCGGTTTTGGGTATTAAAGGAGTTATGAGAGCGAGGGAACGGGAACGATTCGTGGAGGGTATTAAAAAACAGTCGCGAGGAGTGAAGTGATATTTTCAAATTATTCCTATTTTTTTTTTAGGAGGAAGGAAAGAGGGAGGATGAACGTGGAACAGGGATCCCCTACGAGGGGATGAGAGAGACGTAATTGGTTATGGCAAGCGAGTTTAGCGAGGAGGGTTCGAAAAGGGGGGGGGCAAGAAACGGGGAGGAGGAAAGGACTAGAGTGGGCTGAAGTTTTTAAAAGAGTCGCGACGGTGCTGCTGTACGAGGAAAGCGTTCATTGACCGCATTGGGAGACCTCAGGTGTCGCAATCCATTTGTCCGAATTACATCCTAAAGAAGTTTAAAACGGGATGTCGGGAGGATCGGGGCGGGGCCAGTTTGGGAGTGAGGGTTAACAGAGGCGCGGGACGGAACGGAGGAACGAGATAAAGGGACGTTTAAGATACAAACGAAACAAAGGGAATTTTCAAAGAGGTGGAGCGGCGGGAGGAGACGGAGTGGGGTGGGGGGAGGAGGGGGACGAAATTATATGGGAGGGGTGAGAAACGGATGAGGGTCGCTCCTGGGATTTCGTCTTTATCGCTTCCCTGGGTTTATTCCGCAAGGGGGGAGGAAACTTTGATACGGACGGCGCGTGGGATGGCGGGTTGGTTCGGGGGTTCTCGGAGAGGAGGGAGGGGAGGCAGCGGCGATGGAGGAGGGGGGATGGGGGGGGAGCAGTTGAGGAGGTGGAATGCAGGGAAGTGAAATGGGGAGGTGGCAAAATGTGTACGACGACCGGGACAGTCTCGACGAGAACTTTCGAGCGAACGCTTTGTTTAAAAAGAAGCCGGAGGAATGATAAGAGGGATTGTAACAATCGCCTCGGTGATGGAGGGACGGTCGGCGAGCCTAAAAAGGGGATTCGTAATATAAGAGATTTCAATAATGGAAAAAGTGGAGGAAGAGGTCATTTCGGTGCTCAAAAGCGAGTTCTTTTCCCCCCCAAAAATCCCTTGTTTTCCATTGAGAGCGGCAGGGTTTGAAAAAATTATTGTTGTTGGATAATGCGCCCTTCTATTTTGCTCGGTGATCACTTTTGTTCTGTCCTCCGTATTTTTTATTTGCATTTCCCCAAACCTCTCTTAGCGAGCAAAAATAATGAATACAGGAAATGAACTTTGTTTGAGTTGGGTCTAAGGTCGAATGATTGCTGAGTATGTGACTGATTTTCATATCTTCCATCTTAAGTTTTCCAATTAGAAAATTGATTCCATTACGGAGGTGTTTAAAGCTATCCATCCACTGCATATCCTTCACATTGTTTAGATAATTTAGGATAACTTACTCAAATGCATTTTCTGGACAATGATACATGAGCTGACAGTTTTTTTCTATTGCGAGAATAACATTAGACGACCCATTGATAAAATATATACTTTTCCAAGAATTGGCTTATGAAACTAAATAATAATTTTAATGCCTCTAAGGTTTAATTTGATTGAGACTTAGAGACGGGTTTGCTAGAATGTGCAAGAAAAATTTCAGCTTAATTAAGAAGGTAAAACATCTGAGCTTGACTGCCAAATACCTGAGTCGAAGTAATTTTACTTTCAACGACACAAAATAAATACGATATGCTTTATTTATAATAAATTCACTATATTTTTATCGTTGACTTTAATCTACATTAAAATATTAAATATTCGTTTTTATGTAGAATATTGTACTCCTTAACACCTGATTCTCGTCAATACGCTATTTGTCTTGCTATTACTGTTTCGTATCAAACCAATTTATTTCCAAACACAAGTTGAAAATGGAAATACACCAATGTTTTAGTTTCACATTAGTTATTAAAAGACGGTACGGATTTAAAATTGACTACACGTAGTTTGAACTATACTAGACGAGGAAGATCTCGGATGCTTTTTAAGCACGATTCCTCATGAGAGAAGATTCCTAAAGTATAAAAACAAAGAGCATAAAGTGTTTTGGAAAGTAGCTTTCTTCCAAGGAATAACAAAACTCATGAAGTAAATATTCCCAGTAAATTACGAAATATTTATTAAACAATTTCTACAGAGATAAAGAAATGGGTCTGAAAAAAAAGTTAAATGATAAAATAGGACGAAGATTTTCATGCGGAATAATTGAGCCAATGAGCAATTTTCTCAAAAGTCACTCCACAACAATAAAACCGAAGAAGGTTCACAACATTTTGCGCGTCACCCTATCACAAAAGGAACGGGGGAGATAAATGAAATATGGAACGTCGCAACCTTCACAATGAAAATATAAATCGTTTTGAAGTACCTGCTTTCTGAGAAATAATGTCTCTGAATCCTCTCAGTTAGTCATTTATCATTTTTGCATTCACTTTGAGCAGCAATTTTGCGATAGCCCACACAATGCGATGCATCGCTAAAAAGTGTATTGCGCACAAGTTAAGGAAGGTTGGTTTGCAAAGAAAGACTACTGAAAACATTGACTCGCACACTTTGGATGAAAAACATCAGGAACAATTCAATGAATGACGGCTTGCTAGGGAAAGCAGAAGGTAAAAATTCAGACGTAAACAATGAATGAAATACAGAAAGAAGCAAATGGAAGAGGCGAAATCAAGAAAATATCACTTTTAGGTCGAGAGAGTCGGGTTCTCACTAATCCTTTGAGGATTGTTCCATTTCCTTTAAATTAATTTTGTCTCACGGTGCGTTCAGAATGTTCTTTATTTTATTGTTGAGCACTGCGGCCCTGAGCACCTTATTTCTCTAAATTTCTGAGTGCCTTCTCTAAGTTCTCTTAAAACTAATTTAACGACATTAATCCTTTTAAATAAATTTAAAAATACAAGACGATACACTTAAAATATAAGCATTTATTTCAAAGATGGAACTTTTTGAAATCATATAAATTAGTCCAAGAAGAATTACAAAGTGCTTGCTAATTACTATGCACTAAAACGTTGTCATTTTGCAGATAACGATGACACCTTTTGTTTCTCAAGATTATTCTACTCTAAAAATACGTCGATGGGGAAATAATGCAAACGTTATTTCTCAATAGATATGCATTAAAGTGAAAATAACTTCATTAGTAATGGCATGAGCGGAAGAAGTCCATTAACAGCATTTGAGCTTCTCAGTTGGTGGAACAATTGGCAATTTCAAAATTCACATTAACTACGTTCATTCCTGTGCATTATTCAGTTGCGAATTGTTTCAACGCAGTCACTCATGCCAGATCAAGATAGAATCACAAATTGAAGAGAATTCCGGCTTCCTTCGGGATTCCTTGGGTATTGTTACACAAAGGTTGTAGACTAAAATTGCCTCGGGCGCCTTCTCAAAACCTAGGGCATCCACTCATGTTCACTTAGCACGATATATGACTAAGGCTGAATGGTGCGATATAACCTCAGCCGCACCTTCAACAGAAGTCTGCAGCTAGCAAAGAGAGGGAGATATGGATGCCGGTCTCACATGGTAAAGGTCTACGCGAACTAAACGTTTAAGTGAAACGAGCCCACACGCGCCTCATTCTCGGGGCATTTCCCTTAACACTGATCCGCGCAGTGGTGAAAATGCCCTGAGAACGAAAGAAGTTTGGAGAGGGAATGAAATGAGAATGAAAACTCAACAATGGAAATGCCTCGGAGCGAGAAAGAACAAAAGGGAAAAATGAATGAATGCACGAGGGAGATGGAGAGACAGACAGGGGTAGGGAGAGAGAGATAGGGAGTGAGGGAGGGGAGAGGGGCCATGAAGGGAAGGCGAGAGGGGGATGGGTAAAATGCAGATAAAGATATTTTCGGATTGGAAGGCTCATGTCTGGAGGGACGACGGATGATGTAGGTGGGAGGAGGTGGCGGGGGTTGGGAGGGGGTGAATTGGACTGGAAGGCCATGGCAAAGGGAAGGAGGCGAGACTGGAGGACATTAAAGACAATGTCTCAGTTGTGGGAGGGAGGGGGGAGGCTATACGTGAACTTTGCGGCGAAACGCTATGAGAATTTTGGGAGAGAGAGAGAGATGATTTCTGAGAAAGGAAAGAGGGTGGAATGAGTGGATTATAGAATATAACCTTGTGAGCGAAGTCTCACAACTATCATAAGTTAAGATTGATGCGTGTATTCATCTGTAAAATAGACATAATGGGATCATGGTTCACCTCATTCTTCTGAAACCTTTGAATTGGACAGGGGGTCTAATGGTACAATTGTGTACATTTAGAGGGCAACACATACAAAAGACAAATATGCAAAATCCGAATAGTTATATGAAAAGAGTGAAAATGGATACGTGAGAGAGTTTCACGTGAAACCTCATCATATTTGCCCAGCGACTACGACACAAGTACGTTTGTAACATGCATGTTTACCAGGCAACTTTAGAGTTTATCTCGTATCGCTCATATCTTAGACATATGAGGCGGCATACACTCGGATCAAACATGGATCCGGTATTTATTTACTTTATTAAAAATATAAAATAGCAGCGAGTAGGTTTTTGATGCAAAGAGAAATTGGTACATCGCGTTACAAGACCAGCTCTCGGATAGGCGGACTGTTGGAGGACGAGCTCGATTTTTGCTCAGCTGCGTTACTCGTAGATGATAATTTTTGGGAGAAATAATCACTATTCAGTCAAACATCTCGCAGTGAAAATATGCACTAATTATACAGAAATCGTACCGGGTAGAAAATTCAAAGCTTTGACCCTAGGGGCCTTCCGTGAAGGGAATAGGTCTGGTTCCTTTAGGTGTAGGAACTGATTTCTTTATGCCTTTCTTCCTCGCTCTCGTTTCCACTTATTCCACTAACTATTTATTGCAGAAGTTTCCATACTCAATTACATTCAGTAATCTCTGGCGAAATTCATCAGGGCGCTCGTGTGTCTCCTAAAGCACTTATAATAATCTGATGACAATCGAGAGAGAAAGCAAAGGACTTGAAAAACAGGAAATAATTTAAAAGTATCTATCAATTTCCAAATATGAAGCTTAACAACCTTGCGTAATGATTGCGAAATTTATGCAAAGTGGAGAAGACCGAGTCATATTATCGATATATTCCGCACAGAATAAAAAGGTGCTCTCAGCGTTATAGACCACTTCACGAGTTTACTAATGTGTGTTTCCTTTTCAAATTATGTTTTTCCTAAGGGCTTGGGTCTCTTTGGAATCTTCTGTCAGCCATTGAACAGGTCTTTAAACGGTGAGAATGGAGATCCCGTCTTGACACCAAGACCTACCTACATTAATTTGAAAGCCAATGGTATGGAAAGTTGGGAAATCAAAATACGGGGACACGATGACGAAACGTTTTAACCTCTGAAAGCTTCACTAAGCAAAAGAATGACAAAATAAATGCTTTCTGCCCAAGCGTTTCGTCACTTTATACATTTTTCTCATATATGGTCGTTTACGGAATTCTTCCGGAGAAACATCGTGCCACGTGGAAGGGCCAACTATCAGGAGATATCCTCAAAATATATTTTACACACGAGTATTGTCTTACATCTTATCAATAAAGTTCACTTTTTTTTAAATTGGTTTGGATGAGGAAACACAAAAGTCTACAACATTCTCATATTGTACAAATATACTAAATGAATGGGGACACGAGAATAGTAATGAATGGTTTGGCTGGGCGATTTTCAGTTTTGAAAAATGTTTTGGAGAATAAAAAGAAAAATTACAAATGCGTGCTCTCTAAATTCTAAACTCTAACATTTAATATTTTCATGAAAACTGCAACATTGTTAAAGTAATGAATATATAGGAACCATTTTACAAACTTAAATAATTAACACATATTTCAACATTTAATTCAATTGTGTTTTTTCATTTAGCACATCTATCCAGTGTAATTTTCTATAAAATTTCAACAGCAACAGTACTCTCTGCTAAATTCATTTTTATCTATCTTCAACTCCAAAATCAAGGTTCATCATTGCTTAAAATTCTGATATAATGGATTAGTTTCAGCGTTTAAATATTTCACATTATGATCATGGATAACTTGCTTACTCGTTTAGGTCTCAGTAATCATTTGACCTGTGTTAATAGCATATTTATTTCACGAATAGTTTCACATTTTACGACCCCCTATATTGTATATTCCCTATATCCCCAGCTCATCTTTCCTTTCCTTTTTTTTAACATACTTAGGCTGAAGGCGCTTAGATTAGTTCATAGGAGTCCTCCAACCTATCGTCTTACATTAATTTCTTTTTTATAATCCATCCTTTACGTATTTCCTCTGGAGCCATCTTCTTCCATGAGTTATATTCTTAAATATTTTTACTATAAAGGGAAAGCACTGTCTTTACAAAACTATTTCCAACTCTTCTTCAACTACTCTACACTCCTACAGACCTGCATTCTTCGCACCACAAATCAATTGCCGATCACTCTCCTTCTTTGATATTACTTAAACTCTGTCATCTATCATATAAAACGAATTAGTAGCTACATCGGATTCCAAAGGCCCATTTTACAGAATTTACATTAAAATACAATTAGTATGGTTACAGGTTTGACCATCTCTTCACCGAGTAACATAGCATCTAAGGAGATCTCGGTTTAATGACTGATGGTCGTGAAAATCATTACCCATACAGGTACACCACTATCCACTTAACACCAGATGCGTAACACAGTGAAGGAAAATGGGTAGCTAAGTCGTTGAAATCGTTCTTGAAGTTGAGGTCAACATCAATATAGGCTCCTCGAACGTTTAACCTTAAGGAAAAACAATCATTATTCCGCGAAGGAGTAGATGGAAGAGTTCTTATAATTCACATATGTGATAAATTGCTAACTCACTCACAATGGATTCAGAGGAAATACTCTCGTTCACAGTCACAATGAAATACATGACACGAGATGGGGTGTGTCCTCGGGGATTCGCCTTGGGATTAGCCCTTATGCATACCGTTTGCAATGGCATTGGCACAAGCTAATTCATTATTCTCCAGCTACCATGACTTCCTCTTACTTATTTCGTCCTCTACAGCGCAATGACCTTGGATTCGGAAGGAACACAAGGATGGAAGGATGGAAATATCCTCAAGGCATTACTATTCTTTAAACCGATTGAAATTTTCAAGGGATCAAAAGTTTTAAACTTTCCCTTTCCAATCCATTTCCTGGCTGAAGATTTAAATCGAAATTGAAATCAACATTAAGATATTTTATACTCAATCGGATTACTTTTCACTTTCAACAAATTTCGATCAAGCTCCAAATCACACACCTTATTAGCGTTTTCGTGTTCCATTAGTAGCATTGCCGTCAATGCACAGTGTAAGCCCGCATGATATCCAATGGATGAAGGAATTTTGTAATTTTGGAATTAATTGGAACGCTTACGATGAAATAGGAACATACATTCAGTTATCCAATCGATTTGTGAAGGATTTATGCAAATGTATACGAAATAATGAAATTAGTTACCTATGTAGTAGGGGCTTATTGAGGCACTGTTACTGCATGCAATGATATTCATGATGGCACATGACACACGTTTATAAAAAGAGTCTAGAAAAGAAATAAACCGTTGGATTTATGCACTAGACACGTAACTACAGTCGATGAACTACTGCTTCGAATTGAATAATCCTTCAGTTTGATATCAAGATCCATTCTGACCGATTGAAGTGATTCCAAACGGTTTCTTTTTAAGAGATATTTTGAAGTTTAAATAATTTTTTAAAAATTCCAGCTTTGGCTCAAACTCTCTCAAGCTTAATGCTGCTATCATAGGCGTCACAATAAACCAATTTGTTCAAAAAACGAGCATCACAGGAATAATGAAATGAAGTTGTTTCATTGTTATTTCGAAGTTATACTCCTGATTTGAGTCTGTGATACTCCAGCATAACTGGCTCAAGTTAAAATGCCGGCGAACATTTTGTTCTTTTTACGAAAAGAAATGACGAAATGTAATCAATTCACGGGAGTAGGGTTAGGCTCAGGGTTTTACTGGGGCGTAGTGTAAATAAAATGAAGGGGAGTTTTACCAAACTTCGTTAAAAATAAAAGGGCAAAGGAAAAAGAGGAAATTCGTAAGACTACTCTATAGAATTACGGCGGGCATAAAAGGGCAGAGGGAGAGGGGTGGGGGGGAAGGAGGAAGATCTTGAGGAATGAAAAATAAGCATATGCTAATTTGATACCGAGGGAGAAGCTCACTTTAAAGAGAACGGGGCAAAAAAAATCTGTTATTGGAGAGCGGGATGAAATAATAAAATGAAATGTACTTCTTTCAATGACCCGCTGTGGGAATTGCAATTAATTTGCGTTAAAAGTACAAAACTCAATCCCAAGGTTATTTTTTTTCCAGATCCCTTTCCGCGATACTTTGAAGAGGCATTCGAATGGAGTTAATGAGCGCGTTTGAAAGATTATGGCGATGCTTTGAAATCTGCGAAGATGGCAGGGCGCACACCTCTTCATGGAAAAATCCATCCTCGGCATCCGTCCCGAGTTGAAAAAACAGGAAGGGGGGGTGGGGTGTGCAAGAGGAGGAGAGGTGTGGAGGAGGGACCGTGGGGAGGAGGGAAAAGATTGAGGATTTAGGGGATGACTATGGACTGCAATGAATGTAGATCTCGGGAAAACCACGGAGGACGGACGACGCTGTGGCAAGGAAAGATACTTAGGGGAGACATTGAGATGAAGGAGGTCAGATTCCCAAACACAACTACAGTCCGAGCGAGGTTGAAGGCTTGTGCTTCCCCTTCATGGATGGAAAATATTCAATAGGCATATGGAAAATAGTCTTGGGTCGTGATTCGGCAATAATTCAACTAAAACATTAGTATAAAATCATAAATGTTGACAAAATGAAAGATTCTGAAGCTTGGTTAAAAAATAAGCACAAAAAAATACTTAAATTAACGAAAAATTCGTTGCTTCGTTTTTAAATATATCACCGTCTCTTATTCTATCCTCTCTAAGAATGAGCACGTAAATGAAGCAGAATAAGATAAGTCCCGTATTGATTTAAACGTAATTTTTATTTTTATTTTTTAAAATAATTTTACTAAAAATGCAATTCAACTCTTAGAAATTAAAAATAGAGAGCATAGTGCAAAAGAGCTCGCCCAAGGTGTTTCCGGGTGAAGACTAATTCATCAAATTTATGACAATTCCACTTTTAATTCACGCGAACCCTCACACACTTAAGTAGGATAAAATCATGGTCGGTAAGTAACTACTAATTTTATGGTGAAGGCCATAAGGAACATTTGTCTATAATCATGGGTGAGTTTCCCGGCCATTGTGAAACAAATCAAGGTCTCCCAGCAGACTTAAGAATGGTCCTGATTTTTTTCTTCATTCGGAACGACTAACAAAAAGACGCAATCGCAAAAATGACGGAGGAGAGAGAGAAGAGAAATTTTTCGGCAAATTTTGCCAGAAAAGCAAGAAAGGAGAGGAAGGGAGGCGGCGAAAAAGAGAGAGAAAGAGAGACAAGAGAGGGGGATAAAAGGTGAGAGCGGAGGGGAGATTGGAGGGGGAGGAGGATGAATCGTAAAAAGTAAATGGAAAGAAATCCAGGGGAGAAAGGCAGAGGAGGGTGTGCGGCCGTGGGCAAATGATGGAAAAATGAGAAATACAAGGCGCGTGAGAGGAGGGGGATGGGAAATCAGGGAGGAGTGGAGAGGAGGAGGAAAACAAATAAAACGGGGTGGTGCGTGAGGCGGAGGTGGATGAGGAGAGGGGTTTGGCAATAAGGCGGCGGCAGAGGTGGAATGGGCCGGAGGGGGGAGCAGAGGGAAAGAGGAGTGCGGGAGCACCCTTTAAGCTTGGTGAGCTTCGAAAGAGGGTGCGTCTGTGGGTGGGTCTGTGTGTGTATGTGTGTGAGAGAGGGTGCGGGGTGCGGGGGGGGTGGTTAGGAGATGGGGAAGGATTAGGAGGAAGCTGCGTGTGCCACAGGTGGGGGGTTGGGGCGGAGGGGTGGAGGAGGCGGCGGGAGGGGAGGAGGGTCGTCCGAGGCGAAATGGATCGGAGCGAGGCTTGGGGTGGCGGTGGGTGTCGGGAGGCTGGCGCATCGGTCTAGGCGGAGGAGGGTGGCGGGGGCGAACGCAGCCCGGGGCGGGCGACGCGCGAGGGATGGGGTGAGCAAATCTTGAGGGGGGAGCATAATACTACACATGGGGGGGAAGGAGAAAAGATAAAAGAAACGGAGCAGGTGAAAGGGATATAAGAGAAAGAAGGCGAAAAGGGGGATGAGCTATGAGCATCTCTAGCATTCGGCCTTTGAAAAATATTTTGGTTCGGGGAAGGAGGATGCAGATGTGTATCACGCGGCCCTGTTGGATATGGCGAGTGCTCTCCTGGGCTCTCATCTAGTTCCGCCCAGTATCGAATCCTGTTCGTCCGATTTCCGAACCCAATCGTGCTAAAAGTTGAGTAACGCTAGTTGAAAAATGGAGCGGTTAAAAACGGTGTTTTTTTGCAGGAAACGGGCTCTATTTTCAGGAAAAAATATTAATTTGAAGGTGAATATTTTATGACTTTAATTAGCTTCCGCATTTATATCACATGGATGAAAGAGATCTATTATTAGCCTGTCTTGCAACTAGCCGAGGGTTGCGATGATGAAGATAAAATATCCACGTTTTCTTTTTTATTGCCGCTTTATTTTTGGTTTTTTCAATTAACACAAACACATCGAATATACGATGAATATTCAAATAACGATTGTTCTTACTTATTCTCACATGCTGTGGATATGTAAAACATGTGGTCAAGTATGCGAATAGTTAGCGATGCTCAACTTCATTGAAGGTTTCAAGATACACTTGAACATCTTCCATATTTCACTTTTACATTTTTACTTTCTATTCCTCATTTGTTAACGAAGTCTCCTGGTTATAGGAGGTTTTTAATGGGAAATGTCTGAAAAACAATATGCGGTATTTTTTGCCTCTCTAAATAAAACATCACCGGACATTCTACACTAAAATAAATATACTTTTCTTCAAGTACTTCTATAGATAGATAAAAAGTATACGTACGATAACACACTCAAACACGAAATACCGCCATACGGCGAATAAATATTCATTCACATTGAAATAGAAATAAGGAAAATGGTAAAGGAACACACATAAAGGACGAACACAAGAGAGGTGGGGATGTTAGATGTGAGCAGATCACAAATGTAAAAATATTTTCCTCGACCGGGACTTGAACACCGGATCTCTCCACTTGCCGGGCGGATGCTCTAACCACCTGAGCTATCGAGAAAAGGTACTTTTACACTGAAATCTGCGATCTTATAAAGCGCCAAAGTGCTCCGAATCATTACCCAGAAGATGGCGTTAGGGAGCTGTTACACCCACCAAAGGAGAAGTTGACAAACACAAGAGGGGAATGGACAGTAGGTTAGCAAGCATATAACATCATAAGGATAGGAACGGTGCGTTTCATGGCACGCATAGCCAGAAGAAGAGACGAGCCACATTGGATTATTATTAGGTAATCTACCAGTTAAGGTGGGTTTTTGGATGGACACAAACATCAAATAAATATTCTTTAACTCCAAACAAAACCCAATCCACCAACCTAATGTACATCAGGTCCCTCTTCATCTCTGTGTACTTCTTTCCTCCCTTCATCCCGTCCAACATACCTATCCTGTTCCTGCCCTTTCCTCGCTTGCCCAACATTCTCCACTCTATTACCTTCTTCAACATTCCACTACCGCTCAATACGCCTTTCATCCATTTTTCCTGCCTCCATAGGATTTCTCTCAACAAACCCCTCTCCTCACCCACCATCTCTAGTACTTCCTCATTTGTTTTCCTTTCGGTCCATTTCACCTTTTCCATTCTTCTCCACACCCACATTTCAAAAGCCTCCAATCTACGTCTATCCTCCTGCTTCAGCGACCACGTCTCCGCGCCGTACATAGCTACGCTCCATATCAGAGTTTTTACGAGTCTTGTCTTAACATCCCTACTCAACGTCCCCGTCATCAACTCCCTCCTCCTTGAGAAAGCCTCCTTGCCTAGCGCAATTCCTCTCCTTACGTCCCTACCACTTTGACCGTGTTGGTCCAAAACACTTCCGAGATATGTAAACTGCTCTACCTGCTCTATTTTTTCCCCTCCTATTTTAATGTTTACCTCTTGCCTTCTTTTTCCTGGAAAATCGCAAAACCTTTGTTTTATTAATATTAATTCTCATCCCATATCTATCGCACTGAACGTCCAATTCACTCAACAATGCTTGCAACTCCTTGGCTGACTGAGCAACTAATGCTTGGTCATCAGCAAACCTAACCGATTTTAAGAATTCCCCTCCGACTTTCATTCCTACCTCCAGTCCTTCCCATGCCTCTTTAATCATTTCCTCCACATATACGTTGAACAGTACCGGTGACAATGGGCAACCCTGCCTTAAACCTCTTCCTAACACTGCTCATCCGGACTCTCCGTTCCCCACTCGCACCTGAGCAGTCTGAGACATGTATAGGTTTCGAATCAGTCTACTGTCCCTCCAATACATTCCTATTTTCTGCAATACACGCATTCATTTTTCCCAATTCACTCTATCAAACGCTTTTTCGAAATCTACAAGACCGGCAAAAACGTCCTGATTGTATTCTATATCCCTCTCGATTAGTGATCTCATTACTGCAGTGGCATCACGCGTATCTCTCCCCTTCCTAAAACCAAACTGATCATCCCCCTAAGTAATCGTTTTCCTTACTCTCTATCCTTTTGTTGATGATCCTGAGAATAACTTTAGCGTGGGATATCAAACTTATTTTTCTGTAATCCTCACATGATCTAGCCTTTGCCTTTTTTGGAATAGGAACTAACACTGATTTCACAAAATCTTCCGGCCAGATTCCTTCTTCATAGATACTACGAATCAATCCATATAGGGTCTACTTCCCATATTTTCCTAAACATTTCAACAGTTCCACAGGAATGTTGTCCAGCCCCACGGCCTTATTTGCTTTCATCTCCTTTAATGCCCTATATATATATATATATATATATATATATATATATATATATATATATATATATATATATATATATATATATATATATATATGTATATGATATATCTTTTTTATATATTCCTATCCCTTCCCCGATTTCGTAATGTTCTACTGTACATCTGCTTTTCCTGTCCACCCTCCCCCAGTAAGCGTAGCATTTTCTCATTTCCTTTCTGCGAAATTCACCTTTTCTACCCTTCGCCATGCTCACATTTCAAAAACCGTCAATCTACTCCTACATCTTACTTCAAAAACAATGTTTCAGCGTCGCATAAAGCCACGCTCTGACTAGTATTTTCTTATCATATTTAACATAACGCTCCTGTAATCAATTCCCTCCCCTTGTCCATTTTTTAATGAAAAAAATTACGAGAATCACATGACTGAAAATAAATAAGTATTTAAGTAATCCATCGAAATAAAATATTCAAGAAAATGTATCACATAATACCTTGTTAGCCACAGCTAGGATGTGTGACGGGGTGGTTACACACCAGACTACCCTTGGCCCAACATATATTTCCCTCCTAGCGTGGTCGGACAAACGTTATTTAATTCTGGTTCCTTATCGTTCGTAGGAAAAAAGACTTCTTCAATCTAATTGTTCTACACTTAATCAATTTACAGGCAATTTTATTGACATGATCTCTCCTACCATAAAACTATGGGGCTAATAAGACCCTTGGCTAAAGAGACCTCCTTCCAATTAATGCAAGAGATTTAATCTGTAATTTTACCTATGCTCCGTGAATGATTCCCAGCCTAGCTCATCTAATATTTTTGATACGCCACTAGGTTTATCATAACAACGTTTTACCAATCTAGCTTCTCTACTGTGCACTCAAATTGGGTAATCAATCCAACTTCGTGAGGGTCCCATTAACTAGAGGCATATTCTAAAATGAGGTCTTAACAACGAAAGATAACATTTCTCTGTAACCTTTTCGTCATATTTCCCCAATACTCCTCTAATAAATCCTAATTTTTTGTTATCTTGTCCATTTATTCCACGCACGTGTTTCACCCAGGAGAGGTCGTGAATGAGGGTGATGCCTAAGTATTTAATCGAGTCTACACATTCCATTTCGGTGTTCCAGATCCAGTAGGCGTTCGGGTGGGAATTGCTCTTTTCCCAAAAATTTATGACTACGCACATTTTTTAGTTTAATTCTAATTGCCAAGTGTCGCACCAGCTTTGTATAGCATTGAGGTCATTTGACAAAGCTGCTGTGTCCTTAGGATCACGGATATCACGGGAACCACTGAATCGTCGGCACATAAGCGTCTTACTTGTGACTACGGAATCGATGTCGTTAACGTGAAATCGGAATATAAGAGGTCCGATAACACTTCCCTGGGGAACACCTGAGGTAACTTCTACTGCATTAGAGTTAACACCTATAACTATCCTTAGTATGCGACTATTCAACAAGTCTTTAACCCAACCCAAGTTATTTTTATCTATGCCATATGCTTATAGCTTTGTGAGCAGTTTACGATGAGGTACTTTGTCGAAAGCGATTTTAAAATCTAGAAAAGCCGTGTCCACTGGAAGAGTACTCTCACTCGAACGAAAGATATCATGGACAAAAAGCGCAAGTTTTATTTCGAAGGATTTACTCTTTCAAAAACCGTGCTTAATTTTTATCAATAACTCTAGGCTATCAAGATTCCTCACTATCGAAATAACAATTAAGTAATATATATTCGTACATAAAACACAACATACATTAAAATTGTAGAATATACTGAATTTCACGGTGCTCACTATTCTAAGGTCAAAAACTTTTTCGCGATTCATTTGAGTCTCTTATTCGAAAGTTATCAAATAACGACACCAGGCTTTTGAAGAGATTTACAATTGCAGGAAAAAATAAGATGCAAGGAGAAGAATTGCGCTAGGCAAGTAGGCTTTCTCAAGGAGGAGGGAGTTAATGACGGGGACGTTGAGTAGGGATGTTAAGACAAGACTCGTAAAAACTCTGATATGGAGCGTAGCTATGTACGGCGCGGAAACGTGGTCACTGAAGCAGGAGGATAGACGTAAATTGGAGGCTTTTGAGATGTGGGTGTGGAGAAGAATGGAGAAGGTGAAATGGACCGAAAGGAAAACAAATGAGGAAGTACTAGAGATGGTGGGTGAGGAGAGGGGTTTGTTGAGAGAAATCCTATGGAGGCAGGAAAAATGGATGAAAGGCGTATTGAGCGGTAGTGGAATGTTGAAGAAGGTAATAGAGGGGAGAATGTTGGGCAAGCGAGGAAAGGGCAGGAACAGGATAGGGATGTTGGACGGGATGAAGGGACGAAAGAAATACACCGAGATGAAGAGGGACCTGATGTAGATTAGTTTGCTAGGTGGGTAGTCACAAAATGTTTATTTGATAGTTGTGTCCATCCAAAAACCTACCTTAAACGGTAGATTACCTAATAATAATAATTTGACCAAAATCTCCTGAATGCATTCGAAGTCTCAAATATGAGACGGAGGTCGAATAATGTTTCCAGCTACGGGGCGACGGATTCATTGGGAGCGACTTGACGGACACGTGGAGAACTCCGTGGGCCGCGGGTCAAACCGCACGCCACGGTATGTTCGCGTCTCGTCAGTTCTATCTCTCTTGTGCACCCCATTTATGCACGCGGGGCGAGCGGACGGTGCTGGAGAAAGTTTGGGCGGGCATTGTGTGGGGCGCGGAGCCACAAAAGTCGTCCTGTGGGCGTATGCGACGAGACGGACGTGGGCGTCGCTTGGAGGTGACGTCAGCGTCGGCCGGGACAGAAGGAGGGGGGCGTGCGAGAGAGTCGAGGGAAGGAAAGGTTCAAAGGGGAGAGGGGGTTGCGCACATTACGTCACACCCTTTCGTAGGGAGGAGATTGGAAACCGAAATGTTTTACACCGGTGGGGTGGATAACGTAAATTAATTGCATTCAGAAAATGCCCTTATTCATCCGGATGAACGCGACGTGCTACAGTGAAATGCATTTCGTAATCCAGCGTTCCGAAGGATCCAAATGTGTACCGTAAATTAATGCACATGCATACATCAAAGCAAGCAATACATCCTGAGGAAATAAGGTACACCGCTATATCTATGTCAGCGCCTATAACAACGATCACCAAACACTGTAATTTAATCGATGAGTACCGAGATAATTAGTTATGTAACAACAAAACCACGTTAAAAAAACGACTTCAACAACATGTTTAATACATTAGTTTCTGCGATGACGGTTAACGAATCACCATTTCAAAATGTAAGCCCACTTGGGGGATATCATAGCAGAGACAATCTCAAACTCGATCTCGTTTGGTTCACTAGAGGACGAAGAAGGAACACGAGCGTCATGAGTAAAGATACCTGACGCTAATTTATTTCACAAACAAGACTATGGAAGAATTCACAAATAAACTACATAATAAATATTAGATAAAACTATGAACAGGAATAAAGAATAAAATGAATGGAAAAATATATTCCAAATCAACAATTTATTTAACGAGTTTTCAAAAATTGTTGTCTTGGTATATGAGCAGATTCGACGTACCATTGATATGGCTGGAAATCTTCAATGAAGCTTATACATGGGAATAAGAGGAAGTGGAGGATAAGAGTGAAGCCAGAAACCTCGTGATGGAATAATATATGGACAGGTCCCAAGAGTAAAAGAGTTGAATGCATGGATGGTGAAGGATTGGGATCTGCGGAAGGGCCCCCTCGTTCATGCGGCTTTCGCCAACGGTTGAAGATCGTGTGAACCCTCAATTCCTATTCCTCCCCATCCCCCAACACGACAGCTCCAGTATCTTCCCCTTTGCACCAGAAGTGGAAATGTTTCTTTCTCTCCCACCCCACACCCCGTTCTCTTTTTTATTTACCGATCTCATTAACGCGTCGAGGGCCTCCCCAACCCTTCTCCACGTCCCCACCCCTCCAATATCCACCCCCATCCTCGCTTCCCTTTATGATTATGAATATTCCGACGGTGCGCTTACTTGTGATCGTATTATGAAGGGGGAGGCGGTGGAGAGGGAATCCGAGGTTTCGCCCGCCGCGGTAGAGTGCTCGTTTAATGAGGCGGAATAGAGAAAGACGGGAGCCCCCGTAATCAATCCTCACTTGCGGCTTCCCGTTTGAATTGATTTCACTCGTATCGTTAGTTCCCGGTGAATAGTAATTGAGGAGGCATGACCCGTCGTCTCTCAATCGTGCCATCTCATGAGTGGCAGAAGCAGTGGTTCTCCTCTAATTGGGAAAGGGCGGCCGCTTTATGGCGGGGAATGAATCCGCGGTTCGCTTCGAAAGATATCCCGAGTTTTTCACAGTGGAGAGCTCGCGATAATATTTTGCTAATTATTTTAATTAATTTCGGTAACTGTCACCAATGCATCCTCTACGTTTCTTAGCATAGAATACTGGTAATGGGATCTTTACAGTGAAACAAGGCGCGTATCAGTCATTTCTCAATTGCTACGAGCTGGGTTACTGCTGAAAGTTAAGGCTTGGGCTCGCTCGTGATGGATAGCGAGCAAAACATAGCGATAAAAGGAACAATTTATTTTGAACGGGATTCAATGCACCTCTTTGAATATTTTGCCCACTAAGCCCATATCAGTCACAATATTTCTTTCTGTCAAAGTGTGCACGTCCAGTTGATAAACATTTTCCTTAGAATAAGGTATCTTTCCCAATTTCTCCGAGGCGAGTGTGATTCCTTCGTCTTTATATTTATGCAACATACCGCTCTGAACAATCAAGGGGTGGCGCAGTATAATCAACTATCATGATACCGTGATATGTTGTTAAATACTGAAAATCCTAATAAAAAACAGAGTTTGTTGAGGTCGCACTTAATAACGTGATTTAAATTAATAAGAATCAGTAAACAACTGAAATGACACATTGCAACATATTTTACCTATAAACATTTAGTTCGAGTCACGAATGGCGATGGTGAGTAGACAATTATTTAAATGAGGGAAGGAAGAAAATGGCACGTACAGAATAGGAAATTTTCAGGTCAGCCACCGACGGAGTTGTGGTGTTCTGTCATTATTGTTTACGAAGATGAGACACTCCAGGTCACTACCAGGTCGATCTACATTTATCAATGCTACAAGTCGGTTTACAAGTCACCTGAATACAGTCTTAAATTCGAGTTTTGCATGCTGTGTAATTTAGGCAAGAGACTAGTGCTGCGCCAGTTTAGTACCATCAGCAGACCCCATGCGTATGCGAGGCAGACTTGTAAGCCGAATGATTTTAGTAGTTTGGAGCACCTTGTCCCAGATGAATGATACCACCAGAAAATCGAGGTGTTTTTTGCCCCAGATTAAGGAATCCTAAACTCCAGCACATCGCCCGTGGCGTGACATTTGCTTCAGAATGACGGTCTTCGGTTTTCTCCAATTCTGCGAACCGTTTTCCTTCTGTGCTGGTGTTCTTAAAGTATTTGGTTCGAAGGCTGATATTAGGGACGCTATTGATAACGTAGCAGAAGGGTGAGATGACGTGAAAGTCACAACCGTGAATGGGATGTGGAATGTGTGTTGCATGACTGTGACCACGGCTCACCGGCTTGTCGCGTCCGAATGAAAGAGATGATTGTTCTCTCACGGAGCTGGTTTCGGCGAGGTGAAAGAAGCGTCGTCGGAGTCTTCTTCGGTTGGAGTAACAACAAAGGCGAGCTCTGGAAGTCGGTTCAGACTGGCATTTAATGCATACGGAGTCATTGGAGGTTTCAGATCTCCACCGAAGTAATACCAATTGAAGACAAACTATGATGTAACCGCGAAAGATCCGTGCTTATTTCATCCTAAATTTTCTCCTAGACTTCGAGTTCAATCCATAAAATGGATAATTTTCTGTTTAGCTGTCAAAACGCTTGGAAAGTTTTGAATTTCCTGGACAAACTGGAATATAATGCAACAGTACAGCAATATCATTATGCGATCTTTGAAAATACGCGGAAGTTCTCTTATATAAAGGCTATAAATATTAAAATTTTGTTTTATACTTGTTTCTCAAATCATTTTATGCATACAATATTAAATTACAGATGGAGAGAACATATTACAGACTGTTTTAAAACTTTTGAAACCTACAAAATACGTGAATTTTTGAAAGAGTAATCTGATTTAACAGTTTGCATAAATACACTATTGAATCCATTTTTCATACAGCGATATTAGTTTTATGTTCATTAGCATCAGACAAGTATTCAGCATTCAGGACAGATTCCTACTCTTGAGAAGAGTGAAAACAATTTCAGATGGTCATAAAACGTGAATTTATGGTGATAATTGAATGTCACAATGAAGAAAAATTTCTCCTCTCAACCTATCCCAACAAATTAAAAAAATTACTGAGTTAAATTGTCCCGAAGGACTCTTTTTTTCATCTACAGCAGAAGTAGTATCCTTAATAAATATGTCATGATTTTAATATATCCAGCAAATCCTTGGGAGACGGAGGAGAAATCTTAAGGATGGAAGGAATACTATGCAGCTACTCCTTGACTTTTTTATTGTATAACTCAAGAAAGAGGCAAGATAATATAAAAACCAAAATAAATCGAAACATCCAGATTTTACTGATGTAAAACTTGTCTTTTTTATGGATTATTTGAAGAAATATCTCAATTTAGACTTTATGAAAATTTAATTGATACAAAGTATATAAGATGAAAAAAAAATAAAGTTATCTTTCCTTTTGCAAGGGAACTAACTTATCGTTTTATTACTTCCACTTTGATAAAGATAAGACATGAGAAAAAATTACTAATAGCTTTTGGCCAAAATGTGCCACTACCCCAGAAATTATTGTAAAAGAGCATAAAATTATCATTGAGGAACGCCAACTGAAAGTGTAAGAAATTACAGTAGCTATAGGGATGCCATCTGAACAGGGATATCAAATTTTAGCGCGAGAATTGGACATGAGAAAATTATCTGCTAGATGGGTGTCGCGACTGTTGACGTAGGATCACAAACGCAATCAGAATGGAAATTTCCGAACAATGTTTGACCCGTTTTAAAAGCAACCAATAAGATTTTCTGCAACGGTTTACGACCTAAAATGAAACTGGGCCCACTACTACACCCCAGAGACAAAACATCAGTCAAAGCAGTGGAAATATGTTGATGACCACCACCGAATAAAGCAAAGACAATTCGGTCGGCCGGAAAGGGAATGGGTTCAGTTTTTCTGGAATGCGATAGGGATTCTGCTGATAGATTATCTTACCACTGATCAAATAATTACCGGAAAACACTATGATAATCTCCTGGACCAATTACAACAAACGATACACGAATAAAGGCCAAGCTTGGAGGGAAAAAGTCATCTTTCATCGAGACAATACACGCCCACGCAAAAGTGTCGCTGCCATGAAAAAAATTCGTGAACTAAGATACGAATTGTTGCCACACCCGCCTTATTCACCTGCTTTGGCTCCATAAGATCTCTTTATCTTCTACAAGCTCTATATTTGCCTCGGTGGACGGAGAATATTTTCAAACAAATGACTAACAGCAGAAGTAGACGGGTATTTTGCAAGCTTGAAGGAATTTAATTTTCCAGATGAGATCAAGACATTAGAACATCGCTGGACCAAGTGCATTAGTGTAGAGGGAGACTACATTGAAAAATGAAAATGTTTCACTGATGTAAGTCATTCATTTCTATTCCATTTAGAGAACTTTTCAAATTACCCTGGTAAATTTTTTTTTGTATACGATATCAAGTCAATTTTTGAGTGCAAAATCCTCACGAGTCCGTATCATAACGCCTAATGCCGTGATTACGCTGCATTACCAATCCAGTCAAAGCACTTTCTCGAAAATAAAATGTTAGTTTCATAGTTCACCTATTACGGAAGTGGAGTCTACCTATAGTAACTCATAATCGGGAGTACGTATACGATTCAAAAAAATGACACCACTTATTTTAACAATTTAACCAGAAAAGAAATCATTACCAGACGGGCAGGTATGAATACCAGAAATGAATTTATGAATGTCTTTTGGGACAGGAAGAAAAAAATGGAGCAAAGCTAACAATCAATGATGAATGCCTTTAACGATGTGAAGGTTCAAATAATGCGAATAAGGGGCAGCAGGAAAATGGAGAACTTACTAGCTTTTCAGGATATGTACTAGACACTGAGTTATGACTGTCACCAGAAGATGATGTAGTTACATCGAAACCGGTCGTATTAAAAAATTTATTTTGTGGAAAATTGCCAATTTTTATTAATCATGATATTCCACCACATCACGCCTGAAACGTCTCTTTTTATTTTTAATAGGAAAATGGAGATTAAACAACGAAGATTGGATGAAATGAATTGAAGATCCATTAGTAAAAAGACTGAAGAAAGTTCTTGAGTAGATGCTGAGTCACGAAGGTTTCCTCAAGATGACGTAGAAGGAAATTCAATAGGATGCACTTCAGGGAAGACCGCGGATATCGCTGATGAACCAGGCAATGTTAGGCACGAGATTGAAGAAATTACGAAGGCGTGAAAAAGATGAGACTTAAATGGACAAAAAGATAGAGGGGAGTCGAATCAACAGACGAATCTTTTTGGTTGACTATTGAAATTCATGATTTATGTATTCCTATTGGTTAATGACGCAAAAATGATGGACATATGGCAATTTGGAGCCGGAACCGTTCTCTAAATAGGGATGACATCATGTGGATTCCGAAGCGCGCAGGCGTTGCTGAAATATAGCATAAGTGCATGCTTCCCATTCCGTGCGTTGTCTCCATCGGTGGGATCCGCCCAGCATTTCAATCGCTCTTAACGTCGCCCACTTGTTCTTCACGCCAAAAAATTACAAGCCTCGGTCAACTCACGGGTGAGATGTCAGCTAATGCGCCTGCTTTCTCCTCGTCTGCGACATGGCAAATGACGAGCCGGATGGGTCTTAAAAAAATAAGAAAATACACCGCGCATGACTTTTTCTGCTCGTGCTTGACGATTTCCCTGAGCGAGACGGTCTCTTTGAGACTCATGCCAAATCGGTGGCTTGGGTCCCTTCCATAAATGACGAATGTTTTTTTATCCGCCGCTTTCAATCTTTCCGCCGCTCGGTGGTCACTGGCCGTCGAGCTAGACTGGACCACCTCAAAATTTCATGACGCTGCGCCCATAAACCCCCTCAGGAAACGCTTTCTTCTGCGTGGCTGTGGAAATTCATTGAATTTCCGTGGGTCCCCCGGTCGCGAGAGAAGTGATGGTAAAATAAATTGCAAAATCACTTCACTGAACAAACTCTGCAGAACCAATTGGGGATTAAACTTCGTCGCATCCTGACGTAATACAGAGCTGGTTGTTACTTTATCAAGTAGCATGCTAAATGTAAAAACAAGTTAATATGAATGAACGATGGGAGATCGTTGGCGAACTACACGGTGTTGCTGTGGCCACTCCGACGTCGTGGACAGTCATAATTTATGGCATGTAAATGTAGATTTAGACATGTAGATTCTCGTCAGGAATCGTCGCCGTGGAACGTATTTGAAACGTATTTCTGAAATCTTGCATTACCAAAAAATAGTTCTCTAGTATTCTGTAATGCATGGATATGGGGGAATAATATACACGGGGGCAATGGGAGTATCAAATTATACCGGTCAATTTTTTGGAACTTTAAATATGTCATGAACTTAATATCGTTTTGACTGACCATATTAAATAATATTTCCTTAAGCAGTCAAGGGTTTTGTACACCATTGTAAAGGTAAAAAAGGAGGGGAATATTGACATTGGCGTGGTGATTATAGGGAAAGTTAATCCCTTGCCAGTGATAAGACACACATTCAAAATATGAAGACGTTCACATTTACACAGGGGGATTTCTCCGGAAAAGGTTTACAAGGACAATGATTCCAAAACCAGGGACAGTATAGGGGAACTTACAAATACACACACACACACATGGTCACACTGGTTAGCCCAAAGTGGTTTACGGGGAAGGTTTTCCCTCGCCGAGGATCGGCTCTGGGCTAACGTAACCACTTAAGTGTTAACTAGGAAGAGACCCAATAGATTTGCGAATAAATTAATCCAGATGCCAATCTCAATATTCCCTTCCTTTTTTAACTTTACAGTGGTGTAAAAAACCATTTACAGCTTAAGGAAATCTTATTTGACATAGTCAGTCTAAAAAGAGATCATAAGAAGCTCAATTTATTCTTCCAATTGATATCGTTTGTCTGAGAGTGTTTATAATGTTAATTTCTAAAAAGTGAAATAAACTTCGCTGTCACAGAAGGAAATCAGCTTTAGATAAGGATTAAGTTGTGTTTATTTATCGTGGTTAGCAGTTCGCAGACAATAAATTGAACGGACGGCAATGGCAGCTGTAAGCTAAATTTATATCCTTAATCGCGGTAAGATATTACGGGGCTCCTTTTTTAAATACTAGAAGTTATAAATCGATCATAAAAGATGAATGCGCCTAACACTCAGAGAAAAAATAAAAAATAACAATGTGTTTGGCTTATGATTTCCTCACCTCATAAAATTATTTAAATAAAAACAAAAGTGTAATTTTAAAAACTTTTGATATTACGCTGCTCACTTTGAAAACCTATGGTTTGAACTTCCTGCAATTTTCTTGCAAAAGTTGAGGAAAGAAAACTCGAAGTATATTTCTTATAACAAAGATCGTGTCAAATACTGACCAATTGCAGTGGATTAGTGTTGGATATTTCTACATATTATAGTGTACATCATTAAGATACTTGAAGTTTGCACAGGTCGCTTGCCTATACGTATACATCGCGAATTAAATACATCACGAGAAGATTTGGAAATATATAGAGTTACAGGAAGCATTGGTATAGGTGAGAATCTGGTTTTACCAGCTCTATTTTTTTTTAAAATTTTTGTTTGTCTTTTAATTAAAAAACTACTAATTGTTTTTGCACATACGTTTGGAGTACCAAAAGACTGAAACGATGATAATTGCATCAGAGAAGGAAATCAATTATTTAACGACATACCGTTGGTACTGGACCGGTAACATTCGAAAGTTCATTCAAATGATCATTTCAAAGCCCAAGTTACTCCAAATTAAAAAAAAAACGTCCTCAAGACAAAAGCCATACGCTTCGGTTTATATAATAGGAAAATGTTGAAGCCTTATGTATTATACTCTTGGAAACTTTAGGTGACCTCGTTTTCGAAAGAAGATTCGTAAGCAGCCTGGGGGGTCGTGGAAATAACAAGACTTGGCTGGAAATAAGGGTCATAATAAAGTTCCTTTCGGGAGTGAGCATTAACGAAATACTGCGGAATTGAAACTCGCCACGACCGTCAACGAAAAGTCGTAAAACTTCGAATGGTTGATGGGAGTGAAATATTAAATGGAAACGATTCGCCGAATGGTGAGGCCACACGAGTGCCTTGCCATTCCTCCCTGCTGGATGCTAATGCACGGGCAAGCAAGCTTATTTCGATGTCAAATGACTAAGGAGGAAGAGACTAGGACTGCGCCGGAGGAGGAAGTACGATCCATTCCGCCTTTCCTTGACACTTCCGTGTTCCACCTCCCCTTTGTTCTGCAGCACATCCACTCAAATATTTATCTGATCCCAAGTTTCCATCCTTACATCCCGCTAAAATGTAAAACTGTAAAAATCATATACGTCATTCGACAATTGATCATGGAGAATATGGCGAGATGACCCTCTTACTAACAGCAAAAATAAACTTTCATTTGTAGAGCCTCACGCAAGCAAACGACTTGGTTTGACGATCATAGACATTCCCAACTATTTAATGGTGCCATCGTAGTTTTCATGAAATTCAGTTCAAATCGTTCCCGAAGAGGCGCGCTACAATAGGAGGAAAACACTAAACCACAACATGCTCCGCAATACGCCACAAAAGTCATCTTGGAAAACTGACACCGACTTATTGAAATTCATATTACTAAATTCACTTTCCACCCTAGCATGGATTGTTTTTTTGTTGATAGTCTTCCTAATTTTATACGAAAGAGTAGGAACACATAGGGAGAGAAAGAGGGTACAACAACGGGGCAGGAGAGGAAAGAGGCGACGATTGGGGTAAGAAGAGAGTGCGCGTGGGGGTGAGAAGTCCATGATGAAGTGTAGGTGAGAGCCAGCCGATGCGGGGTCGCTAAGAGCGAAAGAGGTTTTCTACTTTTTTTAACCGTACGCTGCCGAGGGAGGGGGTGAAGGGAGGGCGGGAGGGATGGGTGCAGGAAGTGGGAGTGCGTTGGATATGCCCGGGAGATGCACGGCGTGACAGCGGAGAAAAGACTTGGATTGTAGTGCTAGGGAAGGGAGGAGCTTTTCCTCGGATATGGAGCCGGGGCGAGGGTGCGTTGGGGCGGGGGAGGGGTGGGGGGTGGAAGGTGCATTTGAGGGGGAGGGGGTTGAGGGTGGCGAAAGCGGGAGCTCGGGCGTGTGGGTAAGTGTGCACGGGAGCAGGTGAGGTAGTGAGGGGTGGGATGGGATCGGGGGTGGGAGAGTCGTTCGGGGAAGGGGAGGGAAGATAGAAGAAGTTTTCGGGAGTTAGTGGGAGTTAGGGCGGAGGGGAGGTTCCGAAGAAATAGGCTGTGGGGCGGGCGGGAGTATTGTGAATTAAGGGGGTGAAGAGTACGAGTATGTGACGGGAGGGGGCGTTCGAAAGGCGGTGTTTACAGGAGAGAAGTGAGGAGAGAGAGGGAAGGAGAGGATGAGGAGGTAGGGAGGGAGAGGTCTTCTTCCCTGCCTTCGACTTTTACCCACCCCCATTTTCTCTCACCTCATCTTTCCCCTCATCCTCTTCTCTCTCTCTACATTTATAATTCGCTGTAGCAACCTCCATTACCACAGGCGGTGGCACAGCACGCGAGCCATTAAGGCATACTAACGGTGGTATAGAGAGGCTGCCGGGAGCGGGGGCGAAGAAGAGGGAAGGAAGTTGCCGCGGAGAGTTGGAGAGGCGGGCTGGGGGGAGGGGGTTGTGACTAAAAGTGAGGGGGGGCGGTGAACTGGTGGGTTAAAAGGGGCGAGGGAAGAAAAAAAAATGACACGCGAGGGAGAGTTTGGGAGAGGATGGAAGAAAACATTCTGATGAGTGCTGGAGTTCGCACGCCGACGAAGAGCTGCCGGGGCACGAGGTGGAGGCGGCGGGGAGAGGTGAGGCGATGCGATGATGTTTGCTGCGAGGTGCGGAGGCGGGGTCCGGGGGCAGGCGGTTGCTCTTCTCCTCCCTCCCCCCCTCCCGTTCCTCCAGGGCCTCCCTCCCCCACGCCCAAAAATGCCGCGTGCAGTTACGATTTCTGCGAGCGCTCCCGTGTCGTCTGCTGGGCGGTGTCTTTCTTCGGGTCCTCCGCTTCCCCCGACTGCTGTATTATTCATGCGTGGATGTCTTCGGGTGGAGTGGTTGCATCAATGCGAAGATGAAATTATGCCCTCCCGTTTTCGAGGGATGTTTCTGATAAAACGACGGGACCAGTAGGCACCTCGGAATACTTGTGTGCACCTATACCGAAGAGGCGCGGGTACATTAATGGCAATGTTTTTTTTCCGCGGTTTCTGGAAAAGGTTCTCACTTGAAGCTACAGTCAGCTCTTAGTATGCGGAGGAGGTGCCACAACGGCACTAGAATTTGGTAGCGTTTTCATTGAAATCAATACTATGTCTTAATAATGATGATGTATGATTAATAGTTTTTAAGCTGATTATTCCCTGACACATATCCTTATTTTTAGTGGAGAATAAGCTTTGATCGCGCTTTCATGACATAAAATACTGAGAAAAACGTAAGCAACTAAAAGATGCTTAGTCAACACTTGTGCGGTGCAGAAAATTCACACGTCAGACGTTCATTCGCACTCTTCCCCTCGGACATCTGCGGTTTCCAAAGAAGATCTTATAAACGAAAAATCACACACATTGGGTAAAGCTAAGTGCCCAGAGGGTTTTCCCGAAATCGAACCCGGGCCCTTCGGTCCAGCACTTAATTGATCACGTCCATTTCACGTATGCTGCTTTTATTTAGAAACGCATTCCAATTAGTAAATGATCATTTCATATATATTTTATTAGAATTACTCACCTTGCTGAGTGGGTAATTCTTATGAGATTTCCTTTCGTTAAGCTAGAATACAGGGTTCGTCCGGAAAATAAGTTTATGATGCTCATTGTCTTTTTTGATAAAAGGGGAGTCGTCCACTACGAATTTGTACCTGAACGACAAACTGTAAATGCTGCATTTTACGTCCTAAGTCGTAAGTGCTCGACAGGCTTCGAAAACGAGTCGCCCGCGTCCGGCCAGCGATCAAAAACAACTGGCGGCTGCATCACGGCAATGCGCCGTCTCACACCGCGCTTGTCGTGTCGGACTTCTTGGCCAAGCGCGGCGTGGCAACGCTGCCGCACCCGCCCTACAGCCCGGACTTGGCACCAGCGGACTTCTTTCTGTTCCCGAAGATAAAGAGGAGTTTGAAAGGAATGCGATACGGGACTTTGGACGCCGTCAAAGAGGCCGTGACGACGTGTCTTCGAGAGGTTCCCGATGATGCCTTCGCGGGAGCGTTCCAGGAATGGGAACGCCGCTGGAACAAGTGTATCGACTCACAAGGGTCCTATTTTGAGGAATATTAGCTTAAGATATGTAAAAGTGTAATAAATTTTTTTCCCGAGCTCAGTACACTTATTTTTCGGACGAACCCTGTATTAGTCGTGAAGAATCCGAGGGCGACCTTATGTCTCTACGCGGGGACATTATGGTGAGAATTCTACCAGATAAAGTGAAAGGATGCCTCTTCATTCACTCAAGTTCGAGAAGTATAGTTTTCCAATAAGGCAGAATAAAACTCAAGACTGGAGAAACGAAGAATCAATCAGAGATTCCGATGGGAAATGATTTGAGGAGGAATGCATTTTGCCCAGGTGAGGTTGTTTATCGGAAGGGGAGATAGTGGGCGAAGTGGATGGAAAGAATTCCGTGTCGTGCTGAGTGTTATCGATAGGGTGGGGAGAGGAACAGCCAATAGCAGCATCGGAGGGACAAGCAGAGAGAAGTTGGAAAAATATGGGAATACAAAAGGAGGGTTTGAAGAGCTATTCAGTCTCCTCTCAATCGCATGCAGAGGTTGTATCCGTATACACCTCATCTCTCTCGCTTTCCTGTCCCTGTCGACCTGATGTTGGATTTCCCACTTTATTTTTAGAAAGGCACACGTTTAATCAATACTACTTCTGGAACAAAACCTTAAAAGGATGTAGAAAATGATGCGAATTAATCATTTTATACGAATATAGCTGTATTAAATCACCAGTTTTGTGGGACGAATTCCTCCTAAATTGGAGGAAAGAATGATTCAGATGGATTGAACTTCTAATTTTTCCTACACAAGTCCTTTAAAAACGAAGCTTACATTTTCAGTGATTTTAGATTTGAAAAACCGCGTTTCAAATAAGATTGTGACTGCGTATTTCTTGAAGAATATTGGTAAAAATTACGATTCAACTAAAAGTTTTAACGACATCTGGTTAATCGCTCAAATTTATTGCCTAATTTTTATAGAGGGTTTTAATCCATGCAACGTATTTTATGAAACTTGTGGCGCTGGCATAGGTCATAATTCTCAGTCCGATGTGGTTCTCTCCATATGTAACTACTTACTTACTGCATTTAACGATGAACTGACATGATTTTATAATAAGAGGAAAATTTCATAAAGAAACTATTTCTCAAAAGAAGACCACTTTTTTCTTTCAAGTCTCACCCTCAAACTACATTGTAAAAATGTAATTTATAATCGCTCCGGGGAATGCGTTCTAGAATAACAATTTTTCTCCCAACGGCAGAGAATTATAAAATGTTCACATGCCTACGATTCTCTAGCGCCCATGAATATTTTTCTGAATGGGCAAATACTTCACTTATTCATCTTCCCGAGAGCTACATCCATCTCAACGACTACTCACTCCAAGGAGTTTCATGAAACGAAATACATACACAAATAGGAAGTATTAGCGTTCAATGTGGAGTTACCTCAGGACGAGGGTTTTTCAACATGATTTATCATTGAGAAAACTCGAACTCTTAAGGGTCCTAGCTCCCTGGTGTGCTATCCATACTTGCTAGCTACGGCCTGAACATATCAGTCTTTCCGATTTGAAGTACAACATTTCGAATTACGCATTGGCATTGGTGGCAAGTTTTAATTTAATTATTTTCCTCTAACTTTGCTAGCATCGCCAAAGTCTAATAAACTGCTCACACTTCAGTGCTCATCATATATTCAAATATATTAACTTAATCAGATCTTCGGGAATTAGTTGCTCCAATGCTGTATTCCACGCATAATTTATTACTAAATCATTCAGTGGTACCATTTATTTAGAAATTTATTCTCGCTCAAACGATTAAAAAGAAAAAAATCAACTTGAATATCTCACTATTGGCCGATAGACATATATTTTAAGTGTCCTAAAAAAACTCTGGAACAATTTATTTATAATTCTTAAGTAAAGCCCTTTAACTGTAATAATTACTTCGATTCTTTCTTAGTTTGGGATTTACTATGAATAATATCACTCAGTCAGCTTCTATAAAAATCACAGACGACATACAGTATGGTCGAGCAATGGAAACACAAAAAAATATCTCTAATGATATTTTACTTTAGTTTAGCATTTTTACTTTAATAAAGCGATTGACTGAGTAAACCAAGATATTCTCTTACAAAGATTGGGTGAGTTAAAATTTCCCTGTTCAGTCTTGTTATGGTTTCGCTCACACATGACTCAATACCAACACGTGGTCAAAAGAGCAGACAGACGTAGTCCCACAGAGATTCATCATGGGTCCTTTGTTATTTATTGTCAACACAAGCGGCCATCTCAAAGCCTTGAAACACTGCAAGTATCATATTAATGGTGAAGATCTACAGCTATGCATCCACTCTAACCAAAATGATATTTTTGATTCTATTAGTAAATAAAACGTGGATTTGTGATTAGGAATATTTGAGTCATTTAATACTAAGTACCAGAAATACAAAGTTTATAATGATAGGTAGTTCTAAGATCCTAAAAATAAGTCTAGAATCGTTCCAAAACTACAATTTGATGATGAGCAACTTAACTATGCATATGATATAAATAAATTGGAGCCAGAAAAGAGGAGGGCGAAATTGACGGGTGATGTGGAAGAGGGTGATGGGTATTTGCAAATGAAGTGAAGGGCACATGTGATGGCGGAGAAGAGGTCTCCATGGACCTGCCAAACACGGAAAATGACCTATGAAGATGAATTATTAAGCGTATCTTAACCTGAAATGAATATTCAAACAAAGTGATAAAGACCTTGTCGCATATAAAAAAATGTCGAAAACTGATGCCTGTTCAATTAAGACATAAACGTATCGACTCACTAATAATGCCACAGCTTGATTACTACTCACTATGCATAACTAATATTACACCAGAACAACTAAATAAGATACAGATGATACAAAACTGTGGAGTATTTATGACTTAGTATATGATGAACTCATACCTAATCGTCATGTAAATCTTATATGAATAAAATTGCTCTAAGGAAACAGTTTTAGATGGAAATATTCCGACATTTAAGTAGAAAAACCAAACTATATACGAGGGCTGACCAGAAAGTAATTTACGTTTTGGCCTAGGGTGGCGGTGAATAGGACTAGAGCCACCATCTTGGTGTTTACTGAAACGTCCCTACACTCAGTGCGTATCCTGCTGTGGTAGTGTTCAGACTTTGGTTCTTATATTTAAATTGGTCACTGCGAACTGTTAAACTTTGCGCTGTAATAGAAAATTCCGCGAGTTTTGAAGTGCAATCTGTGATTAGGTTTTTATTGGTAAAGAATCACAAACCAGTCGAAATTTATAGGCAACTTTGTAAAGTGTACGGAGACGAAATACAAAGTGTAGGTGGAATGAGGCACTGGCGCATTCAGTTCAGAAATTGCCGTACCAATGTACACGACGAGGACCACAGTAATCGGCCTTGCCTTGTCGCAGATGAACCGACGGTGAAATCGACTAAAAAATAGCCAAGGTTGCCGATTTGCTATTATGCATCTCTCGCTAGACGTGGATTGCAACACAGCGCTTTGACAGCGACGCATGATTGCATGCTGGTGTAAACAAGGGGATAAACTGTAAGGTGGCAGATGTATTCAGAAACGGAATTGAAAAGCTTGGGTATCGTTATGATAAATGATTCAATTTGAATGACGACTCTGCATAAAAGTAGTTTAAGAATGTGTCTTTCAAATTTATATAATAAAACTTTGTATTGTTAATAGGTTTAATTTATTTTAAAACCTAAGTGATTTTCTGGACACCATTCGCATATGAATCATGTGTTTTCATGTACAATACATGAAAAAATTTAGCGGGCAAAGAATAAGGAATGCCTAATATGTCACAAAACTATCATATTTAATAAATATTTGCATGAAAAATCGTGTAAAATATGAAATCTCTCGAAAACACATTCTTAAAAAACATGGCATTATTTCCTATGCTTGAAAGAGCACTCTGGAAATATATTTACGAAATATCTTGTTATTGAGGGACCATGATTTATTTGGCATACAATTTTCTTCTATTTGTACTCACAATCAATAGTATTCCAACGTCATAGTTAAATTAATGTCCTTTTTTATGTTTCTACTAATAAACATGCTTTTATTTGGAGCCTTTTTACTTCTACCACCATCTTTATCTCACTCTTATGTAAAAATAAAAAGAGACGTTTCAGGCGTGATAAAAAGAGACTTATGTAAAAAGACAAGTTGGCAAAATTTTGTTTTGTTTTATATTCTGTTATCATTTTTATTCATAGTGTGTGCTTCTGCGTAGTGCTTATTTTATGCCAATTTTAAAAACAGATAATTCATCTATAATTTTCTGGGGATATTATAAATCACATCAATCTAATAGTCACCCCCATTATCGCCATAATAATTATCTAATACCCGCTATTTCTCCGGTTAACAGCATAAAGATACCTAACAACTAAATTGAAAAATATCGACATCAATGACACTTATTCAGCATTTAAATTTAGAATTACTCTCCTCTTCATTAGAATGATTTGAAATAAACCAAATTAATCTTTAAAATACAAAATTGATTGAAATATGGTAACATAATTATCATAATATTAAATAAAATAATTCAAAATAACGACTAAGATTATAACGTACATGCATAACATGATACATAATGTCCAGTATCAGGAAACGCCAAAGAAATTATCATTGTAACCCAGGAATTAGTGGTTCTTATTATCTTATAGGTTTCGGGGTTTTTCGAGACTCAGATGGCTTCAAACTTGCAATTGTTTACCTTTGAAGTGATCTTTTCCTTAGCTTACCATGGATCAAAAGGGAAATTCTCTTTTGTAGAATTTAACTATCAGCTAATAACGTGAAAGGAACATAGTAAAATAGTTCGTTATTTATCGGTACATGGTAATATTTTTTTGCGAACTCATGCATCACTGAAATAGGAACCTTGTTACTCTATGGAAAATGTGTTCGGATGACTGACCTTAGGAGTCTGGTTCGATCCCCGCTGACTTTCGAGACCCGAACCCATGCTGGAATTGGGTTGCAGATTTTTGGAAACCACAGGCAGGACAAGAAAAGGAAAGATTCCCCTGCTCAGATTGCATGAATTCCGCACGTCGTTGATCACAGCATGAGGTGAGCTCCATTCGTCTCATATCAAGGCAACCTTCGGGTTGATTACTGCATCGTTCCGGTGACACTGAAATGATGAATTTAAAAGGACACTAAAGCAAAAGGAATATTCGCTCGTGTGTAAGACTCTTGCAGTGTGTTTCCACTAATCTAACTCCCAACGTTAGTTCTCATTCCCCACCACCAGCTGTCTTCATCAATAGCTGTAATCTCTCCATCTTTACCATGGTTCCTTCGATCCTTTCCTTCATCCTGACTATACGTCACCAACGACCCTCCTCAACTCTGTCCTTCATCACCAGTCTCGCGTCAAAGTCTCAAGACCGCCTACCTTGTTACGCATCAGTCTTAAAACCGATCCTTCCCTCGCGATTTGCTCCAACATTTATCCCTTAATCACCTTCAAAAACCCCTTTATCCTTCCTCGCTCCCATCTCCCGTTTCCTCTCTCCCTCCTCAACCCACGCACATCCCCGTCCCTTCTGTTCACCCTTCCCATTCTCCTCCTCCGACCCCATCCCCTCTCGCTCAAAGTCACCCTCTTCTTCTTTGCCCCGCCACCCTTTTCCCTACTCCTCCCAAAACCCCACACCTCCCCCCCCCACCTCTCAAATCTCCGAGGCTATTTTCATGCCCCCGTGAGCGTCAACCCTGTCTCAACGAGACGAGCTCAATTTTCCAATTACTTAATGCGATACTTCTTACAGCATCGCTTGCGGCTCTCTTCTCCTTCACTTCGTTTATCATCTCCTTCTCCACTCCGTTCGCGGTTCGTCATTCCCCACTCCACTACGGGTCCCCCCTTCTCGGAGAAATCTGAAATTGGACACTCGGTGACTGCTATGCAAACTTTGGGTTCCTCGTGGTGAGAAGTTTCTTTTGATGGAAGGTCATAATGTAAGATTTCCCAATTATTATTACAAGTCCTTTAAAAGGGAGGCAGAAATATATGACCGAAGATTTCGTTTGATCGGAAAGGACTTCGAAGAGTATTTTTTTTTCACAACTTTTTACACGCCAAAAAAAGAATTGTATGACGTTTGGATAAAATTTTATTATTTTAATGGACTATTCACTACGATCAGGATTTGTACGAGATGACTACTTACTTTGTATCCATTCAGATCAAGATGTACAAATGAAATCATGTCTTCAAATAATTTTTGCAAAAGGAACCAACACTCGAATTGGTGGTGTTGGAATCCCTTTGCTTTGTTTTCGTAAAACACAGGATTAAAAGGTTTTTATCCTTACATTTCCGCTTTTGGTCTTCTTTATTTAAAAAAACTATTTAACAAAATACGCTTTTTTACAAATACTATGCACTACGATAATTCATGCTACATTAAGGTTTTCACTAAAATAAATAATGTTTTTTATCTAATCCTTTCATTAATTTCCTTCGGTAATCTTAGTCGAAGTGTCATTTGAGAGTAGCAAATAGGTTTTGGAACATATTCTTCATTGCAATGTCCAAAAATGGATACTATAACATGCAGTAAGAATTAGCAAGGCTGTATTCCTATTTTAACTTTAATAAATAAAAGAAAATACTAGTGATTGACAGCATATTTTTGAAATATCTTAATGCAGAATGCCAAATGAAAAATTACCGATTCGCAAATTATTCAGAAATTTTATTAGTTCTCTAGAGATAAGCTTTTTATAGTATATTCAACTTACCTCTCAACCTGAATTATATTAGATATTTTATCATTACATACACGGTCTCTTTTTCTAAGGATTCGGTTAATAGTTTCTGAGATGATGTGCGCGTATTTCCAAGGAAGTAACATTGGTGTTTCCCATTAAACTATAGGGACTTCCTGTCAACATTTGAATGCCAATCACGACATAAATCCGTTCCTATGATCTATCACACTCATGTAAATACGTCAATATAATTAAAATCATTCGTTATCAGGAGCAGGAGGATATCATCGCCCAGAGGCGCTTTCGGTTTCGGCAGCCCCGCCGCCACATAATTGTTCATTTGCGTCCCATCACCGCTGTTCCATCATCCTCCCTTCTGCGCGCTCCCCACTCTCCCAACCTGCCACCCTCTTCCCGGTTTACCCAGCCGTCACGCACAAACGCTCCCGAAACCCACCTACCTATTCCCCTCCTCGCACGCCCCGCCACCGCCGCCGCTTCGATTACCAATTCTCACGTCGAAACCAATTTGACCCGATTTGCGGAAATTTAGGAGGGCGCTAACGGAGGCCGATAAAAGGGAAAGGGGAGTGGAGGAGGGGTGGTTTGACTTGTGAGGCCGGATCCCGCAACCGTTTCACACCCCACTCCTCCCCCCTCCCGCTCCTCAAGCAATATATAATTATTTACACGCACGTTTCACCCCAAGGCCCACGTTTGTTTTCCGAACTCTCCCCCCCCCTCTTCTCATTCTTGGCTCGGCAGCATTCGAACGATTCCCGTGCCCTTTCCCCTTCGCCTTTCATCCTCCTCCCTCTTCTCATCTTTCTTTCCCAGTCTTCGTCCTCCTTCCTCCCTTCAGGGAAGAAGAAGGAAGCACAGGAACGATTCGGGGAGACTCTTCGTGTTCTAGGGTGGGGTTCGGAAGGGTGGATGCTCATCGAGATGATGCTCCAGACTGGCTTGGCGGAGTCGAGACGGAGGGCACCCGGGACGCCCCGAGAGGAGAGGGAGGAATGAGAGTGAAAAAAAAATAAGAGGAAGCCGAGTAAGTCAAACGGGAGAGACGATGGAGTCGGTGCGATATGGTCGGGTGGGTGGGAGACGGATAAACCCCTCTCGCGAGAAGAGGGCGGTTAATTAAGAGTGAGTAAACGCGGGAGGTGATTGTCCGGGGGGGGGAGCGGGATGGGTGGATAGGTAGGGGGGTGGTCGGGAAGGGGGAGAGGGTGAAATGCTTCCGAAATGGCGTCCGACACTAGCTCGGAATTCTGCCTCTAGGAATGCAATAAAGGGGGCTGGTGGTGCTGGTCCTGCCGCTGGTGCAGACGGAAATGCTCGTCGAAATGGTTTACGGAGTGAAGAGAAAGTAATTTTGCCGTGGGATCCGAAGAAAAACGTTGGAAAAACGTGGTGAGCGGGGTTGATTTGAAACGGTGTGCTCTGAAGGGTTAGAAGAACTATGTTGCAATTTCCTTAGACACAATGGGGGAAATGAATTAAAAATCCCCCAATGATTACGTTAACTTATCTATGACCATGGAACTATTTAGGATGGAGTCTTGCGACATTTTTCCATTCATTACCTCGAAGAAAAATTTATTTCAAATAATATATCATGAAAAATTGCTCAAATATACGTATAGGTTAGTTTCATCCGAGATGAACTCAGTATCGTGTTAGTTTTTCATCAAATACTTAGAGGCGCATTAACTAAAATTGATGTGACTTTTTCTGAATTGGAAGACGCTAATATTTGACATTTATGGGAAATATTATTTCAATATATATTTATATAATGTAAATGGAATTAACATTAGTAGACACAAACACATATAAAAGACGAAACTCACTGGGTCTCGAATTTTCGGTTGTCTACCCACCTTTCTCAAGAGGAGGAAGGAACAGACATTATTGTTCACGTCCGTGACATTTGCACAAAAGTGTTATATAAATAAATAAACATATATATTTATAGATGATTTCTTCGAAGTAACACGGAAGTGTTAAATAAAAAACTTAGGCAGCAACACACAATATGAGAACACATAAAAGGAACACTCACACGTTATTTCTTGATAATTTCGACGAAAATATATATATATATATATATATATATATATATTATATACACACTTATATATATTTATATATATATATATACAAAAATGTATTGTCAAACATTTTCACCTTCAGTACTCCCTGAATGTCACGTTAGTGGGTTCTGTTTCAATAGGAAACATCAACTGTTATTGCGCACGGCAACAAAGCCTGGGGTATACACGGAATTGAATACACAATGGAAATCATAACAATTCCCGGGTCGAGTCGCGGTTTTCAGGTGAATAGTGTATGTTGTGCTTTTGTCATAAATTCCCAGCGAGGGAGAGATAACGCATGAGGGAACGGATCGCAGAACCTATTGTAAAATATATGCCCTAAGAAAAGAAGTCTATTATGCAAATATGACCTTTAGTTTTAGGTTGGAAATAAACTAAAATCATCGTAAAATGTTCTTTAAGCAGAAAGTGCAGGGGGATGGTGATAAAAATAGAATTTTAATTTACAAGAAAGCGGTGAGAACACCTTGATGGAATCGCTAATATTCCTCGTAATTATTTGCCGGGACGGACTTAATTTCTGGAGCTGAAAATCGGCGCGGCTAACGCGAAAATTAAAAAAAAAAACAAACAAAAATAAACACGTGCGCGAAGAAAGGGAAAAGGAGGTGTTATTATGGCCTTTCCGTCGCAGCACGTACGCCTCCGAAAATTCACAATTTCAGTCCGCGGCCTCTGCTTGCATTTTGATGCAGACGGTTCATTCAGAGCACTCCCGGCCCCTCCCGCCACTCTCCATCACCTTCATAATCATTCCCACCTCCACAACCCCGCACCACTCTCAACCTCACTCCTCTACCTCCGGTGAACTCGGCGGGGAAGGGGGGAGAAAGGAAGGCACGAGGAGGGGAGTGGAGGAGCGGTCCGGGGAGGGCGGGAGGGAAGGGAAGGAGGTTGGCAGGTGGAGGACGCTCGACGGAATTAGTAACGACATCTCTTGGCGAAGAAATGAAGCGAAGGTGCTCTGGGCTGGGTTGACGGAAGAGCGGCGGCAAAAAGCGATCGTCTTTTGTTCCGCAATTTAGGAATCGGGAGGAAGTGGGGCGACTTGGGGAGCGGTGGGTGTTTTGAGTGATCCAGGTCGGTTGTAGAGGTGGGTGGGGGTCGGGGGCGGGTTTGGGGGTATTTGAGGAAATTGTAACGGTGGAAGGTATTCGGGAGAGGGGGAAATGATAGGTGAGAGCGACATTGAGAGAGGGAGAACTGAGGCGGAAATCTGGGTGCGAGGGAGGACTATGCGAGACAGGAGAGAGAGAGAGAGAGAGAGTGGGGTGGGGTGGTGTGCCGTGGTAGGGTGGAACGGGAGCCATGGCTTGGCTATGGAATTCTCTTGGCAGCCGCCATGGAGTCACGAACACTCAACCGTTGAGAGATAAAAAAAAAGGAAAATGTTTACTTTCCTAAAAAATGCCACCGAAAATGAAGTGAATGAATCAATAGTGAAAAATTAATTATTATTATTTTTCAAATTCTGGAAATGAATTCCTTGTAGTACGTTATCTAAATAAACCACTTTAAAAAAATGTCTTTGATACTCTATGACATGAGATAATAAAGAGAATGAAAATAAAACGTTTCGGCGGAAGCAGCGTTGACATCTCCAGGGACTTCAAACAAGCGAAGGTAAAAAGAAACGTTTTTAAATACCACAGCAACTATATGATTTCTGACAGGTAAAATGGGTTGAAGTGACAGTTATTGCTTTTCTTTTGAATCATGAATCTTTCAACCTTTCCGAATCATCATTTTTTTACACTTCTGATAAATAGTATGACCTCCATTAATGGAGCACATCGCCGTTAATCATCAATTTAAAATCTTTGTTACTGCTATTTCTTCACTATAATTATCACCGTTGTTAGTTTTTTAAATTCATTCTTCGTTCTAACATTATAGTAAACATAACTGATTAATGCTGAAAATGTGAATTTGCGTATAATTTATTAAATTGATAATGCATGCAATGAATGACGGTCCTTATGCGAAGGATGGGATGTCAAAAGTACATAAATCCTATTAATTTCTCTTTAGACGCAGAGGAAAAAATTATACCATAAAAAGTTTATAAAATGCTTAAACTGTTATCTAATCATCACCTTGGTAACGACAAGGTTTTTGTAAATTCGAGTATCTACTATTTTTATTAGGGGGGGAAATGTGTAATTTGACACATTATGTCAAAGAAATGTACACCTATAGTGGGCCATTCCAAACAATACATATACAGTCTTAGGTAGACTTAGGTAATCACATAGAAGAAGACCAGTGATGGATAGAATTAGTCATATTTTTGTTTGCGCATCAACCGAGTTTTGCATTTTTTCAAGTAATCAATAATTAAATGGATAGCGATACGCTAGTACGCAAAATGATAATCGTGTCCAGTAAGAGGAAGCTTAACGATCTAAAAGTGAAAGAATAACTAAACATCAGTATAAATACGGAGAGATGACAAAAAGAGATTCAACAAATATTGAAAAAGGAGAAAGAGGGTTGATATGATTTCTAATTGGCAAAATTACGATACAAAATCTATTTAGGTAAAGATACTTTTCAATCATTACATTTTCACATTTACTCATGCCGATTGATATTTTCGATCTGTTAGTAAAATCTGATGTACTTTTTCATTTTGCATATCTTTGTGCAATGATCTTAAATACTTAAAGTCAATAACAAAAGTTAACTATTTACCTTCTTGAGGGGAGTATTATGCACACAAGTTCAGTAAATTTCAAAGCCACACAAATTTTTCCCAATTTTAGATGTACGTAAAATCTTTAAACTACAATTTTGACGAGTAATAGAATGCTAATGTTTAATGGCATGACCAAAAATCAATCTACGTGTAGTAGTTGAGCAAACAGTTTTACCTAAAACTTATGGTAACATATTCTTAGGCCGATTGTCATCCCATTACCGGTCGTTGAGTTTTGCTTACATTGAACTAACATCAGGATATCTTTTGAACTTCAATCTACATGGATACTCTCGTTAACTAGACGTATAAATGCCGCATAAGAGAAATAAATTTCATATGATGATGAAATAGGGAAATAATAAATTTCTCGCTTATTCTCCCCGCAAATTAAATAGCCAAACCGTGGCAGCCGCGTGTACGCCATACCAAGTGGAAGAGTGCACAGAAACCTATTTTTATGAATGCCAACATTCTTTATAGTGAGATTGCGTTACATTTTTGGACTCATCCTACTGTATATGAGCATGCCTTTATGGGTATAGGATACGCAATGCATCCAATGAGGATAGAAAAAAGCACTCCTTTGAAGTATGCGCGAGAGAATGAGCATAGAACAGCCAGTCACCAGGGTGTGTGGGTGAACTTGCCACCAGGAGGCTTGTTGGTGATTATGATGGGAGCGGAGGAAGCACAGGAGTTGGGAATTGAGCTAAGTAAAGGGGAGAGTCGGGAAATAAAAGGCCTGGAGTCGAAAACACTAGGCGCGCGAGAAAGGAGTGAAACGCTGAGCAATGAGAGAAGTAGCGGGGAGGAGGTTTGGGGTTAAAGGAAGCAAAGGGGTGCGATAAGGGGTAGGAGCGAGAAAGGGGAGCGTGAGGAAGAGAGAGGGAGGACGCAAAGGTAAAAACGGAAGGAGGTCGAGATCGAGAAAGGGGTTAAGGGGAAGATGGGGAAACGGGGAGCCTGCCAGCAAGATTCATGCAACAGGGATTATAAATTCACGAAAACGCGGCGGGGTCTTTTGAAACAACAAAGTGTCTCAGATTAAAAAAAAAATAAGGAAGGAACTGAAAGAGTGCAGCTATTGCTATTTTTGACGCAAGAAAGATGAAATTTTTTTCGACACATTCAAAAACATTACTTGCTTAAATTATATCGCGAATGGTTAAATGAAAATTTCGTAACAGGACAATGGAATTATTTTGACGTTCAGTCACGCATGAAATTCATACTGAACTATGCAAGTGAATTTCACTTTTTAAATGAGCGAAAAATGAATTTTTAAAATAAGCGCACGTCTGTCCATTGACTGAATAGCAACTGGAGTCAAATTTTAAGTTCCTAAATATGTACCGACGTGATTTATTGGTATGTGCTTTTCCTCTTCACGAAGTTTTGGAGGATGAGTCGATCGTTAAAATCCCTACCACTCGCTCAACTCTCCTGAGCTGAATCCTCTACCCTACTTTATATCAGACGTTGAATCTAAATGTTTGATAGTAAAATGGACACAAGCCTGTTAAATATTCTGCCATTGCTAGCGAGAAGGTTTGCTTGAAAAAAAAAATAAAAAAATCGAGGGAGACGACCGAAATTTGGGACAATTGGGGATAAAGAAAGAAAAACGAAAAAGTCGGTGTATGCGTTATAATTCTTAATCGGAAATGGAAAGGGTGTCTCATTTTGGCATCTTAAAAGGTTTGTATTAAAAGTATCGGAAACAATTTTTCCTGACGTGACTGTAAGTTGCAGTACTCGGTGGTGGGGAGTCTGACCTTCAACACACACCTATCGCCAATCGCCTGAGAACGTTTCCTTATGCTAGATCGTATTTTTAGTGCACCCCTTTCGAGTGTCTCAGTCAGTAGCGAACGATTGAACAGTGGTACGGCATCAAATTTTGTGTAGGACTGAGGAAATCGGGTACAGAAACGTTAGGCAAGATTCACTAAGTGTCCAAGGATGAAAGTATGGCACAAAATGCAATTTTTAAGTGGCACAAGCTCTTCAAAGATGGCCGAGTGAATGTGGACAAGCCCCGCTCTGGACGGCCGTCGCCGCTGAGAACCAACGGCGACGCAGAGAGTATTGGCATTGATAAGATGACAGCGCACGCCATTATAACTGAAAATTTGGCGATGTGATAGATCTGCGCTGAACTCGTCCCGAAGGTCTTGAGCGCTTAAGCCTCCAAGGTAACAGACCTGACAAAAAACGACATCGCAACGATTCCCCAACCCCCTTTAAGTCTCGCTTGGCACCAGCAGACTATTTCCCATTCCCAAAAGTGAAATCTTCCCTCAAATGATATGATTCACTTTGGGTCCCATGGCATCCACTCTAAGTGCCGTCAAAGAAGCTTGCACGCGTATCCTTAAGGACCTTCCGGAACCCGCCTACCAGGGCACCATCGAGAGTCGTGAAAAAGGCGCTGGCAAAAGTGCGTTGACGCCCAAGGGATGTGCTTTGAAGAATTTTGAGACATTGTAGCAATATCTGAAATAAATGTATTTTTCCGAAATGTTTCCCGACACTCTTCATACATACCATGTATATTATTATTCATCTCAGTCAAAAATTGAGTACGAGTCAGTCAATAAAAGAATGGTACGCTAGTCAATTCAATATTTTTTTTTATCAGCTTTCAATCGACTTAGAGTAGGTGTTTGATAGTTCTTAGCACTACACACTGTTGTGATTCAAGGTCTTAACTTACATAAAAAAATATCTTGAATCATCTAACTTAATATTACACTAACTCATGTTTTAGCCCTACAAACTTTCTACCCCCCTTTATTGCACCAAAAATATCTATTATTACTTCACTATGTGCAATAATAAATAAAGTAATGGACATTAATAGCATTAAATAGTTTGCTGCCCGAGACTTCAAGTTGAAAGAAAAAGAAATAAGATAGCCAAACATGTATTCACCCATTTCATCTCAAATTGCGGTATGAGTTCAATATTGACCATGACGTATTGACTTTTATGTCAGTTCCTAAATTTGAAGGTAAAAGTTTTTGGAAGGGTTGTTTACACGATATTAGAATAAAAATTTCTCCTTATAGAGTCCATGGTAAAAATTAGGCACCGGCAATACACTCATCCTTCTTCATACCATTCTTCCGTACTTACCAATAATTTTTTAAAATTTAATGTATAGCATATTGTGACGGAATGACGGAGTAATTAGGTTAAAGGTAATTGTCCTCACGTACAAGATTGATGGCTAAATGGTGTGAGAAAATTGGAGAAAAAGTGGGACCGAAGATGAAGTTAGCAAAGCATGGACGAAAAAAAAATACGGAGTCGATGGAAGGGCGGGGAGCATAACGGATTACGTATATTGAGGCAACAGTCAAGAAAAATATCACCAACTACGACAGCTACCGCTCCTAACATGACCTAGAAACAGACGAGGATCAGCCATATCAAACGGATGAAAAAACTGCCCAAAAAATACAATGATATTCGAGTTCGGCAAACAAGCAAGGGAAGCAATGTTAACCTCATTTGAGTACAGTGATGATAACTTTGAATTATCTTCTTACGCGAATCAATCACAACTATTTTTTTCAACATAAGGATGCGCTTGGGTTGACAGCAGTACCATGTGGCACGTCTTAGTCTTATGTAGTTAAGATGTGAAACTAAAGGTTAGAGGGAGTGGAAACTATCTAACCTAGGCCAATTAAATAAGTATGCAACTCGGTTTCTTTATCCTTTATAATCAAATTTCCATTCATTTGCGATGATTTCTCGTGTGCTAAAAGGGAAGAGAGAATGGGAAGTTTGCAGGGAAGGATTGTGGGTGCCGAGAAGGGATAGGGGATTTAGAAGTCTGGTGAACGAGTCTGGATTTTAAAAACAGCAAGATGCACGAAGCCGAGTAAGCTCGTCCCTTTGTCGAAACGTGCGCTTCAACCAAGACAAGGCTGATGCGCGGATTTACCAAAAACAGAGAAAAGGCATGGTTCAGAAAAAATGACATGCAAGGGCATTAAGCGACACAAGAAAATCGAGTAATCAGGAATTGGAGTCTCTTGAGATTGTAAAACTCGACTCTAGATTAAACTTTTCACAAAGGTTCTATTCTACGTAGGGAATTTACGGCTTAGGAAACAATCTAAAAACTGCACTATCGGCGTGCCTAAGTTTGGCTAAAGTAGAGAAAAATATTGGGAAGAAAAAGCTCTAACGGTTTCCTCATGTGATCAAAATATAGAGTAAAAGTGTTAACCACTTCACGATATTTAAAAAGGCAATTGTGAGGGGAACTAAACATTCCCACAATTGATACATTAAAGCATGTAAACGAAGAGCCAAAAAAAAATAACTTCTTCATAATTAACGAATTTGCTTAGAGAACTGCGAATAAATAAAAAAATTCAGAAATTATTCAGCCATTATTCATCGCAAACACTTATTAACGTCCACATGACACCCGAAAAGCCACCTCTAGTGTTTGTGGTAGGATGTAAATTCATACAAGGCAAGCAAAATCGAGGAACAACAAGTTTTGCTTAAATGTTAGTCAAAAATTAAAATACAAAATTGTTCAAATAATGGTACATTTAACTACAGCTACATACACTACGGCATCTGAGTGAAAAGTATTTCTTGATGCAACCCGAGAAATTAGAAACAATAAGATTAATAAAATGTGGACTGAAGAAAACAAACACAACGTTACAGGCTCAAAAGAACGAAAAAGATAAGTTCCTCCCCTACTCCAGTCGTTTGCAGTTAGTCTGATCCCTCATCATTTGCGGGAAAAATGGCTTCTAAAATCTCCCGGCTCTATACTTGATCTCTCTAATCTTAATTTTCATTATCTCCTTCTGCAATAAGATGGAGCTAATAAATAAATTCTCAACATAATCGCTGAAGTGACCCGCTTTGCAGTTAAGAAAGAGATATATTCTGTAAGATAGCCTTGGCTCCATGAGTGATTCCTGACCTAGTTCCTCTAATAATCTGGATGCGTTACCTGCGTTTATCATAACAGCGTTTTACAAATATAGCTCCTCTTCCGTGCTCACAATCTAATTTAACAATCAAACAAACTTGGTAAGGATCCCATAAACTAGCAGCATATTCTAAATGAAACCTGACTAGCGAAAGGCAACATCTCTCTTTAATCCTCTCGTCACATTTCCCCAATAGTCTTCACACAGCATACGTGCATATAGGCACACGGAGGTGCAGTTCTCAGATATATGTTTGAAGACCGTTGAGTTACCTGAAGTGGAGGCGTGAATGATTCGGTAACGAAGAAGGGGAATGTAAGGTAAGAGGGGGAAGCGAGGCAGGACGAGACTCCAAACATCATTGACACGAATAACTACCACGAAGGAGACAATAGTACTCCTTGCCACACTTCTCCGCGGCATTTTACTCCTCCCGCGCTGTAATTTATGAGGGTTTTGGCTGGAGGAGTCCCGCGGTGGTGAATAATTGGTGCACTAAAGAGCTGGGGCCCCGCGGGAAGAAGGGAATGACGAGAGTGGGCATGTACGTGCAGAAATAAAGAGAGGGGGGGGGAAGGCTTGCGGAGGAGGACGGGGAAAATGTGTTGGAGGGAGGATGGCGCAGAGAGGGATGGGGAGGCGGGAAAGGGAGAAACGCAAAATGAGAAACGGGGCAAGAAAGGGGGATTTTGCTAGGGGGCAAGGTGTGGTGCGCGGGAGAGCCCAACAGGAGCGAACCCCGAAGGTGAACCTTGGAAGAGAGACCAAGAATTATAGAGATCACAAATTTCGATGCTATGAATGCAATCGGACACCTGAGCGGCATGGACAAAGGTCACCCTAGGTACCTCATTATTTTAAATCGGAGTTATCTTTAACAGCAGGACCCGATTGATAGTTTTAAAAATTAAAGAAAAAAGTTTTACTATCCACCATTTAGATTGAAATGACTGTACTGCTTATCCATGGAGGGGAGTAAAATCGTTTTAAGAGGAAGACATTCCGTTACAGAATCACGCCTGACACTGATCCGGTAAGACGTTCATTAATATCTGAGATTTACATAGTGTGCCACCAAACCACAGAACAAGTAAGAGTACAGATGGAATGAAATAGCAAGTCAAAATATATTCTGCGAATGCTTAACCTTCCGGGGTTGGATCGATAATATTCATTAAGGGCACTACATGATCAATAAAATGAGAATCGGAGAGATCTTAGGGGAATTTTCCTCTTGTATAGAGAACGGTGAGTAATCACAATAACAAAATTACCAACTCACGCGCTGTAATGTGACTCATCTCACGCTGTGGCGTACTTCATGATCACTGTTTCATCAAAACAATATGACAAAAGGGAAACAAGCAGGGTACAGTTTTGTGCCCACAGCCACCATCAGTTCACTTACTTAATCTGCGTACCTCAGCGACTGTTATGAAATAGTATTTATAATTTCATTTCCCGCCAGAAAGTTATCACACGTACAGCCAAAGGGATGCTTATTTGCGAAGAGCAAGCCCGCCATCCTTTTTTTTTTCTCGCCACATTTACTTTAGGTCGATACGCATTTCACATTGCATTGTGAGAATTTTTTTTACTTCAAAAGTTATTCAAAATAGAGATTTGCATTCAAGATACGCTGTGAATATAGAATATAGTAATATAGAAATACGACTAAATTTGTTGTCGTGCTTCCCGTTTTATTTTGCAATTAATATATGAATATTTTGCACTGCGAATAAAGTAGAAATCTCCGAGAAATTTCACTCAGAATACATCGAAATAACAAATAAAAATCATGTAATGGATTATGAACAAGACGAAAAGATCCTTGACACGAAATCGCATCTTCCCATTTAGAGCTAATTACGTACTTAAGGGAATGCGTACAATGTGCCTGTATTAATTTTGAAAAAACCAATCAAGAAATTGTCCATACACTTGTAAAACAAAAGACTGAAAATCGCAGAGCTGAGAATATATAGAATAAACAACATTAACTATCTAACTACAGAAGGACAAGGCGAAAGATGGTAGGAAATGAGAAAGCAAATGATTTATAGTACCACTCATAGATGAATAGATAAGTAAAATAAAAATTAATGGATTGAAAACGTAATAAAAATGGAAGAAGCAGGACTAAGGAAGGTAGTGAGAGATGTTTGAACGGAGAGGAAATAGAATCATAGTTACTACCTACGCTAAGTGTGGTCAGTTGATATCGTCACATAAAGTGCAATTACCTAGAGAAAGGGGAGAAATGCTCTTGGCAGAGAATATCTATGTAAACCAACCAAAACGGCAACAGGCTTTACTATTGGATTTCGTGACTTTAGCTACGGTAAATTAGACCACGGAAAGTAGCACGTATCCAAGCAACGAAGTCACGGAGACGTAAAGCTTTTAAATTCCAATTCAAAGCCCATCTCTAAAAAATTTAGCATTTTTGAACTTTACTAACCGGCAATAAAAGTGCATGGCAGTTACCTCAAAAGCATACAAGTGGTCGTATGTAAAATTTACCACATTATATCTACTTTAAATAAGAGAAAATAATCGTAATATCAGGCATGTCATTTAATTTCAAGTCGTTCATTTATATTTACGCATGTTGGCTTAGCCAAACCATCTGTCCAGTCCATTTTAGCATAAGACATAATCAGGGTGAGGCAAATGGAATAAAGTATAATCAAATAAATTTGATTATATTCTTAAAAAAACGAAATATTTAATATCTGAATCAATATTACAGTCGAATGTATTAACATAGAATTTGTGGAAAAATATTGTCACCAGTATTGTCAAGGGCTGATATTGTGAGAAGTCCTGCGATTCTCGTTAAGGGGGGGAAACTGAGATGCCCCAACTGATCATGATTTTCTATGAGAACGTGGCGTTATGTGGAGCGGAAACTGAGTTTTATCTAAGGAGAATGATTGCAGATTGGAGGGAGTTGAGAAGTAGTTTCAGGGAAGGATGGAGCAAGGCGACTGGCTAAAGGGAGGAGTTTAACGCACTATTGGATAAGGTAAGGGAAAGTGAAAGTTGGTGAGACATTCGTAAAAGAATTGGCATTTGGACGATGAAGATATATGCCGTTAAAAGATGCCACCACAGATAAGGGGACACTTGAATGCGGGAAAAAGAATCCCGAAAGATGGCATTTGGTCTGTTACGAAGAAGATAGTAATGATAGAAGAAGGAAGAAGAAAATTTGAGTATGATGGTGTTCCCATTGTTTCCGGAAGTATTTCCGAAGTAATAATAATTAAGCATTTTCTATTCCAGGATCATTCTTCCGACGATGGTTGCGTGCATAAGTATAGAAGCCAAAGCCTTTTTCTTTTAGCAAAAGAGCATGAGTCTAGTATTTATTTCCCTGATTTTGCCTTGAAATTTCAATCATTACTCTTGCTTCAAAAGAACGAAAATGTCAACAGCATTCCAACAGAGAAATTTAAGACAATATATATATTTCCCTTATACTTTCCAAGCGATCTAATAAAATAACAGCCGGTTTAACATAAGATGATTTTTGAAATGGATTGTCGTAAAAACGCTGAGGTCTGTAACATTTCCATCGCTCGCTAGTATGCATTCTGATTTCTCCCAGTTATGTTGGCGATAGCAAAGATAGGTGCGCAGTGAAATACGGTGGAACATAAAATAATACCGCCTGCATTCTCACTCACAATTAAAAAGAAACGCTAATTCCCTCGTGGGTTCTGCGTTATATTTCTCAGAGCCGCACACAAATCCAACTCTCCCTGGAACCTGCTAACACACTGGAGACTCGTACATCCAAAAGATCCAAACCCACACACACACACACACACACACACACACAACGGCACAGTCGCGCGCGCGCGCGGAAAGAGATAACCTTTCAGCATGCTGCGGTGACAAGACGTTCTCGGAAGCGAATGGAACCAGTTTCTCGTAAAAATAACGTGGAACGATAAGAGATGACGAGTAATGTGACGCGCTGTCGGGACTGAATAACGGCGGAGGGGAGAGAGAGAGAGAGAGAGAGAGAGGGCGAGGGAGAGAGAAAGAAAGAAAAGCGAAGAGAGAGTATCGAAAAATGGCGGAAGGAAGAGACGTCTTCGGGGGGATAGGGGAGGGACGCAAGAGGTCATGGTTGGTGTGGATGGGGGTCGGAAGGGGAGGAAGAACTGGAGAGGGAGGGGCTGTATGGGGATGAGCCCATGGGGTGACGGGAGGGGAAGAACGAAAGAAACAGGGAAAGAAAGAGAACAGAGGAAATGGGAGATTGATGGCCGCTGGAGAGGAGGGCGAAGAGGGAGAGAGAGAGAGAGAGGGGGAGAGGGGAGGGTGTGTGTATGTTTGTGTGTGTGTGGGGAGGGGAGTTATGAGGTCGAGTGGTGGGGAAGGGAGGGGGGAAATTTCTCTCCTCCTCCACCTCCCGAGAAGAATACGAGAAAAAGAGACCCAGTGGAAAAAAACAACCGGGGGGGGGTTAAAGAAGGTAGGGGGGTGGGTGAGAGAGAGAGGCGGAGAGATGAGGAGTCAGAGAAGGAGGGGTAATAAGGAGGGAGGGGAGGAAAGAAACAAATCGTTAGTTATATAACCAAGGGGAGAGATAGGAAATCTTGCGTGGTGTGGGAGGGGACAGGGATGAGAAAGTGAGAAATAGAGTCGGCGAGAGAGAGAGAGAAAGAGAGAGCCGGAGGAGGCAGGGGAGGGGGTCGAAGGGAGAAGGGGTGCGCAAACGAGGAAATACACATATATTTGTGAAGATGCAAATAAGAAAGAATGTTCAAGAGGGCGAGAAATGGGATGCGAGGAGGAAAATAAAAGAAAAACGGGGGTCGGGGGGACGACGGTGATGAGGAGGGGTTGGAGCGATTTCGGGGGTGAAGGGGGGGGGGGAGAGAGAGAGGTGTGCGGTTGAGGAGAGAAGTTAAGTGAAATAAAAATATGGAGGCGGAGGGGAAAAAAATGGAAGAGAAAATGAAGTAACGCCGGGGGAATGGAGAAAGAGATATATATTACGTGTACTGAAGTGAGCGGGAGAGATATAGGGGACTTTGAGAGCGGGCGGCGGCGGTGTTGGTGGTGGTGGTGGTAGTGGTGGTAGGGGGGGGGTGAGTGAGTGGTGGCGCGAGGAGGAGGCGTCCTTGGGGGTGGAGGGGGCAGAGTTGGGGCGACAGAGACAAAGGAAGCGAACGGGAGGGAGGGATGAAGGAAGCGGGGAGATAAGGTGAGATAAGCGGGGAAGAAAAGGGAGGGAGGAGAAGAGGGGTGAGAGAGATAGAAAATAGGTAAGTGGAGGAAAGAGGAGGACAAAGGAAATACGCACGAGGAGGAGGTTTGAGGAGCGAGGTGAAGGAGACGGTAAGAGGGGTGAAGTCGGGAGTGCGGAGAGTTGAGTAAGGGGAAAAAGTAAGCATGTCCCTCCAACGGGGCGAGGGAGGGAACGAACGAAAGGGTTGAGGAGAGCCGGGCGATCGAGAAGAAAAAAGGAAACGCGGAGATGAAGATGGAGAATGAGAGTGTGAATGAGAGAGTGTAAGGGGGAGAGGGAAAAAGTGGTAGTGGTAGGAACCAATTTTCAAATTGAGAGGGGATGTTAAGCTAATTGAGGTGAATATTTTTGTTTGAGTCACTTCCAAACAGGCGGTCGAGAAATTAAGGTTGGGAGGGATTCGTCAGCCGGGAGGGGTTGAGAGGATGGGGACGGAAGACGGGTGGGTGGGTGGGGGGACGGAGGGGGAAAACTGAAATGAAGGAGGGAATTGAGAAACACTAAGAGGAGAGAGAGCACCTTTGGGTTTGACGAGGAGAAGGAAATGATGGAATTCCGAGAATTTTAAAGGGGAGTCTCATTCTAATTCCAGAAAAAAATAAGCTATCAGGGTTTGGGGGAAGGGGGAAATGGGGTTGGATTTTTTCCATGCCACCCGGACAGATGGCCGAGAAAATGTGTTCTCGGAGTGCGAGTAAATTAAGAAATGATTGACGTGTCACTCACCGGTTTACCTCAGGAATTGGTGTACTCACCCTAGACAAAAGAAATCCTGAATCAAGAACTTGATTTAGAGTGGAATATATTAACTGAAGCATGTTAATTGTTAAAAAGTAAGAGTAGTATGTTAAAGGATAAACTGGAACATTTCACCTCCAAATTTTCATTAAAATTAAAACGTTATAAAAAATTATCATTAACAAAAATTTACTTCGCCATGAACCTTTGGCATGGGAAAATAGTCTCTACTAGTAACATCTTATCATGTTTCAGTATTGTTTCGATTACAGAGATTTGCCGTCTGCCTAATGCCCGCTCTTGGCTTAATTTGGAGCAACTGCGGATTGTCATTCCTATCTATTCCCCTCCGGGACTCTAGTTTCCCAATCTAAATAGCCCTCAGATTTTGATTTGCATGTACTATCCATAAAACATGCTGTTTTAGGTGCTTTCGCTAATTCAATTAACCCCATTTTACCCCAGTCTTTCTAGGACTTCCCCATTATGTTTCCTCTGTCCGCGGTAACTCTACCTTCATAACCATGCCTGATTGCGAATTCGCTGTTAAACTTCCATGGTATAACAGAGTAAGATGGGAGGGATTATCTGTTCCCTCTCAGGAATAATAATTCTGTTCTCTCATCCTAACCCTAGTGTTATTTTCATTCCTAGAGAGGATAATAGCGTGCGTCAATCTAATGTCTCATATGTCTTTCTTCAGCATCAGAGTTACAGGAACCCATCAATCACCTAGCTGCGACGTTATTTGATGATTATTACTGTATTTATATTTACACTGTAATTTTATTTACTGTACAGTGCCTTCATCGAAATTGATTGGAATTCGATTTGGATATTTTATAAATATTGTATTCCAAAAAGTAATGTTTAACAAAGTTATTCATGAAGTCAAGTCAGCAAATTAGAAATCGGGTAACTTCCCAAGCATACCCGATAAAACGGTACAGTATTCATTAAAGAATCAGCGGTGCCTCAATAAAGTATTCACCTAATAATTCTTATTTTCTCTTATTACAGAAAATGATAGTCAGGACAAGTTAGGCTACCATACTAAACACTCTCTTCCTATTCAATTTTTCAAGAAAGTAATTAACTTTCATTCAAAACTTAAACTTTTATTGAAGATATATTAACATTTTGTTGTGTAACGTAGGGATTCAGTTTAAAAGAAAGTTATGAACGAATCATGCATATAATACATAGTAAAACATGTTAATTTTCAGGGATTATTAACAAGTGGAAACTCAGACCAGATCCTATAAATTTATTTCTTATTTCATGATTTCAGTGGCTAATAGCCATAAACGTGCCTCTATTTCATATTTATTCATCAACCTATGTGCATTCTTATGAAATTTGACATTATAATTTTGAGAATATTGCTCCTTTGGCAGTAATAAGATATGATCTCAGAGAAATCATATTTTTTCTTCTTGTCACATGAATAATCTTATGTGTTCTTCTTTATAGGAGTAATCGAATTGTTCTTTGGAATTCATTCCAAATTTGGGCGAAAGAAGACTAATTTTTTGTAAATATAAAACAATGATGTGGGAGGACTAAAGACTTGATGATGGGTTATCGCCAATCATCAAGTCCTCAATTTTTAATTACAATATGCTCTATCAACAACCCACCTCTGACCAAACTACCCTCTCTCTGATAATGGTGCAATAATGGGTCGTAATTCCTAACTTTCTAGTTCATGAAAAATGAAAAGTGATCAGGAATTCGAGATTACCTACGATCACCGAGGGCACCGTAAGTACTTATGTGTACTCTTGTTCGGTCCTGTCTTATGTTCATCTGGGGAGGAAAATTTCATACATACACGTATCACTGAGGCTGAGATTTCGCCCGAATTGGAATCCAAAATTTTTAAACAGTACTGAGGGTTTTAATAAATACAGCGCCGTTGACTATAGGATGTACGCCAAGCTTATACTTGCATATTGTACAAACTAGCCAGAGGCGACATCTTCATTGGGGATACATTTGTTTTCCTGAAAGTACCGGAAATGTAATTTCACGTTTTCATTTGAATATCAATCCCCTATTTTTTCAATTATTCTCTTCTATTACCGGGTTAAATAATAAAATTAATTTAAATAATATCCATATATTTCTAAGAATATATGATTTAAAATAAAATGTTTGAAGTGTTGATGGCTCTGGTTCCACCTGTGCACAAACTTTTGCATGCACATTTCATTTATACAAAGAGAAGAGACCCAAAAGGTGGACTCATATCGTTAATTCACGAACAATTAAAAAAATCTAAGCTACTGTATTCGAATGGGAGCCCACGAGGTAAAGTTGCGGCGGCCGGGGGCCGCTCGGCCGTTGCGGTCAGCAGTCTGGAGAAGAGAAGATCCACGGAAGATCATTGGGGTACAGGCGACACTGAGAGGATATTAATCGCCGTGAATATTTTCCCGTGGCCCTCATTCTCCTCCGCCTCCGTTACCTGCCCGCCCGGTGTGTGACGAGGGATCCAAAGGAAAAGGCGATCGTGTGTGCGGTTGTGAGGGATATGTCGGCGATGGGAGGAGAAAGGGCGAAGAGGGAGCCAGTCGTCGAAGAATACCGTCGGGCTATCGGGATATCCGCAGTTCAGGAGGAGGAGGGAAGGCCTTCCGAGTGGCGAGATGGTGCGGAGGGGGAGAAACGAAAGCTGCGAAAAGACGGGGGGCGGGAGGAGGAAGGGGTAGTATGGAAGGGAGCTCGGGGAGGATGAGTGAGGGTGTGGTATGAATGAGAAGGCACGACAGCAGGACGGTGCCGGGGAATAAATATTGCTTTTGCGGACGGGAGAGGACGCCGCCGGTGGGGGCGAAAGGTGCCGGCGCGCGTGTGTGCCCGGGATGGGGGGAGGAGAGTAAGTTTTTGCGGCGGGGAGGGTGGCGGTTGGGTTGCGTGGGCGGATGGATGGTGACTTGAGAGGACGCAGGGGAAGAGATGAACAAGGGCGAGGAGGAGAAGAGGGGACGGGAGTGGATGGAAAAAAAATCCCGGGGTTGAGAAAAATAAGGTGGAGGGAAGGAAAGAAAAAGGAGGTGCGGAGAAGGGGTTCGTACTCGTCGTGTGTGTGTGTGTGTGTGTGGTAAAGGTGGAAGGGAGAGAGGGAGGGAGGGAGAGAGGGTGTGGGAAAAGGGCGGCGGGAGAGAGGGGAGGGTGGGGAGTGGGGAGGAGAGCCTATCGAGAGATTCGCTTGTTGTCGCAAGCAGACAAACATTTGCATCCATCCTCTCCGCCTAGGTCCTCGAGGATCACCACGGCGGAAGGAAGGAAGGGATGAGGTTTTTTTCTACCCCCCCCCTCCCTTAAGGTAAAGGGTCGGGGGGTTGTGGTTGTGGCAAGAGTGGGTGGAGAGAGCCTCGGGTGAGGGCTGAGGGGAAGGGGACGGCGGAAGGTGGAGGAAGAGCGAAATGGCGTCCTTTGTCCCATTTTATTTTGAAGGAGTGGATGCCGGGGGAACAGGGAGGAAGGCGGGAGGAGGGGACGGAAGGAATAAGGGCCTAGGGAGGGAGGGTCGAGAGAGAGAGCGAAAAAGAAGTAATTAAAAGGGACACTGGAGTGCCTTTTTAAAAAAAAAGAAAAGAGTGGGAAGAAGAGGGTTTTGGGGGGGGTAGGGTGGGGGGTGTGTGTAAATGTGGCGAAGAGGCGCCGGGCGGAGGAGAGAGAGGGAAAAGACATTGCAAAGGAATTCAGACAAAGGGACGGAGGGAAGAAAGGGGGAGGTGGGTTTAGGGGGAGGCGCGTGCGAAATGAAATAATGATTCCGCATGAAGAAGAGACGAGAGGAGGGAGGCGTTGAGGTAAGGAGTGGGGGAAATGAGATTGTAAATGCGCGGCAACGGCTGGCTGAGGTGAGATTCGAAATGGTGAGCGTCGGAGCGAAATCACTTATTTTGTGCGGAGCCGTTGGGCGGGCGGGAGGGTGGCAAAAGGGGAGGGAAAAAGGGGTGGGTGAGTGGAGAGAGAGAGAGAGATGGCTGTCACGGGGTGACGACGCTCCCCCTCTGCTGGCAGAGGGGGGATGCAGAGTGCGAAGTTACATTCGAACGAACGGATGTTTAGAGGCGTTCACTTCGGGAGAATGGAGAAGCGTAAATGAGAGCGAGTCGTGATCGATGATGTGTGGGGACCACGATAGCGAGCGAGGGCTATGATCTCCGCGGAATGACGGTTTCAAGAGTTTCATTTAGCTGCGAGACACGATCCGGGAACGAGCGCCTACCCACCCACACACACATACACACACAGACACACACGTAGACACACACACAGACTAGAGAAAGCAACGAGCGCTGAACGCAAAAGAAATATAATAACCCCACTACCCCGCTCTTCTCATTGCGCACCTGCCACACGCTCTAGCACTCGGGACCCAACTGATTTAATTAAAATTTAGCAAAAGGATCACGGATGCCGTTATTTGCGGTGAACACAATACTGGGGCAACGTGAAAATATGAATCCAGGCCTAGATTTATTTTTCACCGAAGAGAATAGTACTTGGAAAATAGTTCAAACTCCTCTACGGCTGGTGCTTGGATCCTCACTGTGGTCGCCGAGTGCAGGGAGAACTTTGAAATTATGGTGCGCACAGATTCGGAAGAGACATCTTCACTCACAAGTAGAATCACGCATCATTCACACTCAAACGAGAGAAAATGTCAGAAAGTTAACCAGTTAACAAATGAGTGTTTTCACAAAAAATAAGTCTTAACAACGGTGTCTGACCGTGAATTCAACGAGTGTGAGTTATTAGTACAATTGTTACAAGCGTAAAATAAAAAACTGTGGCGTTTGACAGAGCTTACTATGTTTTGCAACATTTAAATTTTCCCCTTCGCTCCATCTTTTCATACAGTGCTTGGGTGTTTCATAATACTTGAAATCCATTTCGTCATTCGCAGGATAATTGCCTTATTATCATCATCGGATTAGATTACATGGAGATTGAGCGCGGTGATTGAAACCCGGCGAAGTAGACAGTCTAGCCTTAATAATTCGAGTCACCCACACCACAGCAGAAGATGAAGTCCGGGAAAAGGAGAGCCGAAATGAAATGCTTCCCAAAGGACACCGCACTACAGGTTCGCGTGCAACCAAACATTTATTACTTCCTGGAACTTAAACGCGACCCTCAGTGTTCGAAGAAATATCATTAAACCAATTCGAGCACAGTTAATATCACCTTGGAATATTTGGAGTACCCACCCTTTCTTCTAAAAAAAAACGATGAGAGATTATACGTACTTACTCCTTAGATTTCAAGAAACAGTACTAAGACAGCGAAGGTTAACTATAGTTTTTGTGATGGGTGCCGCCAAAACCTTATCCTAAAGCATTTCATCCTGGCGTGAGACTAGGTTTCCAATAATGAATGTATACGCTTAGCAAAAATTATGCACTTTTTGTTCTGATTCAGACTCAAAAAACGTACCTAAGGCCGGTAGTTGCATTTATAATGAGAATGACATGCTTATCGCTTCACTTCCAAACCAATTCAAAGTGTCCAATCCGCAAATTGGACTTGGTCGGGTAATTGAGGTGGTTTCTTTGGTGTTTACCAGACCGATGAAATATGATGGGGTTCACTAAGGGGTTAAAAAATGTTAGAATTACACTTTTATCGAGAACATCACTGTTTAACTTAATAATGAACAGTTATACCAGTCGACTTAGTTATCTTCCTATTTTCGAAAATAGTCAGTAAGGCGGTAGTCTATCGTGATCAAGAAGTATCCAGTAGAACTTTATTTCTTATAAATATACTGAAATAACCCTATCCTGTCTATGAACCGCCTTCAACTAAAATAAACGTAACATGTATTATGATAGGAAAACCGACGAAGGTAGTATTGCAACGATGTGTTGACTGGCGTTTACAGTAACAATAAATGTTAATAAAATAATTCAAAATGTTGCCTGACGCTGAAACGAGAAATAAATTGAAATTTGAGAGTACATACGTATATGTAAAGAGCTTAGAGTTAATTAGATATACATGTAATTGTTGAGTTTTTTGTCATTAAACAGAAGTTAGTCACTTAGATGAAGTACGGATAAGCAGTCTTCAATCTATTTAAATTAAAGTAACGGATAAAGCATTTCGGTAAGTTATAGTACCTATATAGTCCACCTATATTTGTCCTAAGCTGAAATAAAATTCGATATTTTGGGAGCATATTTGCGTATCCCTTTAAACAAAGCGATTTAAAAGTTCTCATTACAAATACTAAGAAATATTGACATTTTCAATGAAGATACAAAACTGTGAATACCTCCATGCCTGAATAGCATTACAAACAATCAACGTGGCCATAAGGCACTTGTATAAGTATATCCCTTAGACCTTAGGCTTGAAAATTCGATGAATTTCAAGAGCATATGTACCTTTTTCAGTGACAGCACTTCTTAGAAAGAGGTAAAAGAGGCAGATTTAAGTGCAATCGAAAATGAAGGTAATTACTGAAAAGCGACGATTTTATTATGATAATTTTAGTGAGTAGAAGATATTTATCAAATGAGACAACATCAAAGCACCACGCCTCAACTTGCTACCGCCAGGTGCATCTCTGAGAATACGAGTAATTCTGAATGAATTTACTTACCAGGCTAGGCAAGGCAAGCCTTGACCTTACGGCAGTCAACACACCACCAAGCGGAACGTGGCTTGCAGTTTATTTCTAATGAGGTGATTGTATGTCATGAGCAAGTAGACTTAACTCCCGGGAATCGGTGAGAAACATGCTCTTCATGCAGCGCGATATAATTTTAGTCAGCAAGATGCTCACAATGCAGTCTTGAAACGATGTCGGGGACATACGGTTGTTGACAAGCGAGCATAGATTCATTTAATTAAGAAAGCATAAACATGATGTTGGGTAAAATAGTAAGGGCTAATGATGCATCATCCTGTTTTTATTTCAGTTAGCCCTCACCCTAGTGTATAAGTGTGGCGGTTAGGATAGTGTATGTTCATAATTAAACCCAGTTTAATTTTCTTCTCGTTAGCTCAAGAATCGTAAAATGCACGCAGTTTAAAATCTGTTATAGATATAGAAAAAATAATTGATAAAAAACATTTATACGCATGGTAATGTTAAATTTGCGCGTAATTTAAAATTATGGCGGTGGGGTAACGCCCTCGTCAGCCAATCCAAGGGTCGCGGGTTCGATTCCCACCAGGGTGGGATTTTTTCCACCTAGGGCTTGGGTGTTTCTATTGTTGTTACTGTTTTAATTGTTGTCCGATGTAAAGGTCAAAAGCGCTGTTTTCGGACCAAGACGAATAAATTAATAAAATAAATTAAAATTCACACAATATAATATTTAGAAATGAAAGATATTGTAACTTTAATCGATGCATAAATAAAAAATATCGTAACACATTTCTATATGAACAAACACTTGAATTTTAATATAAAACCCTTGTCATAATTCCACCACACGAAGTTAAGTTACGGTATTGTTAGGGTATTAAGATGTGTGTTGGATCCTATAATGTCTAAAGGAAAATGACACAAATCCATTATAGGATCTCTGAGTTTTTTTTTTGCTATGAAAAATCGACTTGAGCTTCATATAATGGCATCCAAGGTCTTACTACGTAGCAGCTTCATCAGATTTAATTCGATTTGGAAAATCACGAGGATGTGCAAACACACAGCTTGATTTGACCGAATAAATTTACGCGAAATAATAATACGTGTGACGATGAACAAAAGAATATATACACATATATTTTTATCCCGGGGAGGCTTTCTCAATGGGCTCGAGGAGAGAAAAAGGCGTGGATGATGGCGAAGGGAAGAAAAAAAATAAAGCTTCGGTCATAATACTCCGGTGGGATAGGGAGTAGAAGGGACGGAGGAGGAAGGATGGGGGTGTGCGCGGGAGAAAAAGGAAAACCGGAGGGGGGGGAGAAGAGGAGAGGGGGAGGGCGAGGGATGAGTGAAGGCAAATGAGAACGCGGAAGATCACAGGGAGGTGGGATCAAGGGCGGGCAGATCACGGGAGCGAACTTATTGGTTGGGAGATGGGAGGGGGCGGCAAAGGGAGGCTGGGTGAGGGATGGGGGAGTCCGGGGGAGAGTTAGTCCAGGTGATGCCGGAGCATCCAGGCAGTCCGCAACAACAAATAAGGTCATGTGACTGCGGCAGTACTGGAAGAAGGATGGAGTGGATGAGAGGGGAGGAAATGGGAAAGAGGGGGACTGGTGGAGGGGGTGGGCCGGGGAGGTTATCATGTCTTAAAGGAGCCAGGGGATGAGGAAGCCGGGGGGGGATGAGCAGGGCTGGGATGGCCTATTGGGGTGGGTGACTCCTGCTCGGCTCGTGCAGGGGCGGATGGGATGGGCGACCAATAAATCCCATCATAGGGTACAAAGCCTAAAACTCGATCCGCACCCTCCCACGACCCTGTCTATATCTCTGCGCGCCCACCCTTCCGCAGCCCTCAGCATCCCCCACCGCCTCCTCCACCTCCTTTATCTCTGGACCACGTGCGTGGTGAGCCATCCTTATGTGGGATGAGAGGATGGAGGAGTCATTTCCCTCGCTCCAGCTACACCTCCTTCAGCCCCTTTTCCTAAACTCCCCCGTCACCCTCTCGTGGTTCACATGCCGAAACGATGACAAGCCTCCACCCTTCTCTTAGTTTCCTCCTTTATCTTCATACATGTGCGTGCGTATATATATATATATATATATATATATATATATATATATATATATATATATATATATATATCAGTCAGTCATATCTTATCTTCCGAAGAAGACGGAGCTCGAGTCCGTCGAAATTATCAAGATATTATTGTGAGTGTTCTTTTTATGTGTTCTCGTGCTGTGTGTTACTGTCTAAGTTTTTTATTCAACACTTCCATGTTACTTCGAAGAAATCATCTATATATATATATATACATATCGGTATGTAGTAATTATGATGGTGTGGGAATGGCATGCGATTAGCATCACTCCATATACTGAGCACAATGGTCCAACCTATTACATTATAGTAAAGTAAGGGTAAATGGTCATATACAACATATCAAAATGAGAGTGCGACTGTCCCCTAAAGAATGGATTGACTACATTAACAGACTAAGATTATGATAAATGTACATTTCTTAATATTACTTGGAAGGAAATTTTTAACTTTTTACTTTTTTTTGGGACCAACGGTTCTATTCATAATGAGAGAGAAAACTTATGAGGCAGCAGTTTAAACCGTTATTTGTATCGTCATCCACACAAGCTCTTCCAATATTCTTGAAACTTTGCTACCAGTGATAACTCGGCATGAACTCAAGTTGGTGACATTTTCCGATACCAGACCATAGAAGGCTCAAGTACAAATTGGGAGAAAACTAAATCTATGAGGCATATACTTCCCTGCTGGTGTCAATGATAGAACTCATCAACGCGAAGGCTGGTTTGACAGTCGAGGGTTGATATTTCTTAGCATTAAACCACCGTGAGGAAATAATTCTATTGAGTAGGAGGACTCTTTCTCAACAAGCTCAACTGATTTTCCCTAGGAGACCTCAACACCAGAACACACACAATGCTTGGGCTCAACTGCAATGCCCAGAGGAAACACTCTGAATCGAACCTGGAGCACTGCAGTCAATGACCGAGCATTTTGACATAAATTGGAAAAACACTCAGTTGCTGTTCCAATGATGAATGTCCGTTAACCTACAATCCTTGAAATTGATCTACCGAAAATCATTAGTACAATACATATGTATGATGAAGTGTCGGACTACAGATCAGCACATCAAAATTATCAGAATATTGAGAAGGAATCGCTACTTATCCAAAAATTTTGGATAAAAGAATGTACAAATTAAAAAAAAAGTTTCTGGCGTAACTTGGTGGAAAATCTTCATACTGACGTTTTTATAAATCAATCCACTTTACTTTTTGCGACATTGTATTGACCCTATCCTTCCAGCCTGCTAATTATCTAATTGGTTTTTATCTAATCTAATTATCCAATTATTGCTAATTTGTCAATATTACCAATCCTCCTTCTCCGCCTCGAACTATAGACTTTTAGCCACCCTCTTCCTAGCTCAACCAATCCTTTCTTTCCTCCCTCCTCTTCCCCTCCGCCCAGGGATATTATATACTGTGCTTGACTTGTAAATACAAAAGTGCAAAAACAAGTCTAAATGAATCCTAATAATCACCAAATATAAAATTGACATCAGCTGCACTTACATATGCTCGTTAGCTTAATTTTTGCCCTTAAGCCACTTATTATCACACCACCGTTTATCAGCATAGCTGGGTATCGGTATAAAATGCGCCTAACGCATTAAGCATCAGTCAGTCAGTCATTTTTACCTGATGATGTTATGCTATAACGAAACCTGGGTCGTGAAAATTATAAAGTTTATGTGGAAAAGTAAAGTGGTTTGATTTATAAAAACGTCAGTATGTATAAATTTTCCAATGAAAATTGCCTTATATTTTTTCCAGTTTCTACTCACTGTGAATTTATTCTCTTCTTCTTCTGCGTCAAACTACTTCAGTAGGTTAGTCCACGAGCGACGTATTGAAGAGGGCGCGTCTCACATCCCCAAACCTCCTCCTTCCCTCTTCCCACTCGACTCACTCCTCCCTAGTGCAACCACACTATCCTTCCATCTACTCACCTTCCCTCGTCGCCCTCTCCGATGCCTCCTCCAAGTCCTCAAGACCCGGATTCTCTCGTATAGACTCCTCCACGCGGGGTTTTTTACGCGAGCCATTTCCCCCGCGTTTTATTTTGTTTGTGCTGTTGAGGGATGGGGAAGAGCGGGGAGAGAGGTAAGACGAGGAAAGGGGTGGGAGGGGGGAAGAGGAGGAAGGCCAGGAGGATGATTGAGGCAGGGGAGGGATTTAAGGACCGTGGCAAGGCGAATGGGAGGGTTGTTTTGGGGTGGGGCGAGTGGGAATGGAAACCGCGTGTGTGCGCTGTGCTGTGGCCGGGACTGGAGGGCAGAAGACGCTCCGGTTCCATTGGCGGGAGGGACTGAGGAAGGAAGAGAGAGGTGGTCGGAGGCGATGGGGGGGGGGTTGGTGAGGAGGGAAAAAGGGGTGGTCCACCCTGTGGGCCGCACGCTCACACACGGCAGAAGAGTAAAAATCCAAAAGAGTGTTATTCATTCCTTAGAGCCGAAGGATGCAAGGAGGGAGGGGGGGTGGGGAGGAAGGAGGGAAATGGGACGCGGGGGTCTCGTGAGCGGGGTGGGGGATTGGGAGCGTTCGTCGAGGCTGTCGGTGTCAAGAGAGGGTGGGTGTGAGTATGGCGGGAGGGGAGGAGGTGGAGGAGAAGGAGGGGGGGAAGTAGACGAGGGCTCAGTCACAGTATTGGAGCTGGAGATGTGGTCCTTGGGTGTTTTTCCCTTTCGGAAATGAGAGAGAGTTCAGGGCGTGTGCGGGGCGGTCGGTGTGGGACACGTTGCGGGGGGTTGGGCAGAGGGGACGGACGGGGATGACGTGGATTTTTAAGGGTGTTGCCTTCGGATCGGATCCGGGATGCTATGGGTTTCGGGTTGGAATGGGGATAAAAAAAAATAAAGGGCGGCGGTGGGGTTTTGAGAGAAAGAGAGAGAGAGAGAGGGGTGAGGTTGGTGAGGCGAGATGTCGTCGTCGTAAAAAAAAAGAACGAACGAAAAACAGATACGCCACGGCTATCTCTCTCTCTCTCTCTCTCTCTTCGTTCGTTCGTTTCGTGGTGTTTCCCCAACGGGCGAGATGGCGGTGCAGCGGGAGACGCGCCGTTGGAATTAATCTTGACTCGTGCATACACGTTCATTCTTTTATGACAGCTCGGAGGGGGAAAGAGAGGGAGGGAGGGTGGGAAGGTCGAGGCATCCGCAGCTAGATGTGGGTTGGAACGTGGCGGCGACGAATGCAGCCACGCCACGGACGAATATTCGGATCCCCGCTTAAGACTTAAACGGACGTTAAAACGGTTGTCCAGCTCAACTTAACCCACATATATGCCTTGAATTGAAACCTGTGAGTCATTTTCGTGTCCCGGAGGAGATATTCGGGAATTCGAACTCTGATATTTCCTTGCAAATGCGGAACTCCGAACGAAAGTTGACACATCCGGCCTCAACTGAGCGTAAAATCCGTTCTCGGTTTGGCTACCCCGATTAAACTTGGCACCGAGAGAGTGCCACCGCCATAAAATACCTTCATTTTGGGGTGCGATCGACTAATTGAACACATACTATGGACGGTGATTGGAAGGTATTTCAGCACTGTGGCAAAAAACTCGTATGCCGAGAGTTTTGGTTTGATTTCCGACAATTTGGCAAGATTTTAAAGTTACATTACGGTCTCTTGTTGAGTATCTTATCTCAGTGACAATCGCTGGAGTTGACCTTACACTCTGGTTCAACTGATGTTTTCATTGAAATTAAGAGCTTCTAAGTTTGAGGTGCCTACCTGAAACATATTTCCAATTGCCTTCATACGATTATCACGAATATGGCGAATGATTTTATCAGAAGTCGCCTTAATTTCCAAAAAATTAAAATTAAATACTATTTTTTAATGGTAATATAGCTAGTATAAATGTGGAGATTGGTGGAAAATAATTAAGAAAATGAAGAGTAGCCACATGCTTTATTGGCAAATCCCTTCTCCGGGTGGAACTGAAATAAATTTAACGTGGTGCATATTATAACACGCTCTAACCGTTTTTCATTGAACTTTTAGGCTCCCCCCATGTCGCTGTCCGCGGGGTGATACCTCACTCGGTCCGCTCCCGGCAGAAGGGTACCACATTTCTACCGGATACGTCAGGTGTGGCGACCTTGCTTTCCTCCCCTCCTTCTTTTCTAGTTCTGCATGATCTGTCATACTACGGTGGTGGTCTACCGTATAAATGGTTGTTGTTCCGATTTATTCATTCCTATTCAATATATCTGAGAAATAGTAAAATTAACACTTGTTTAAAACTATTTTTTCCACTACCAGGCACACCTGTAAATGTCTGCACCACTACGCACGTTCTAATAAGGGAATTTCACTGGATATCTCTTCCTTTCACTCGTCATTTAAACACCCTCCCTCTCCCTTATCCCTCACCCTTTCCACCTTGTGCTTACGCTCCCAGTCACATTTCTTTGTGGTGGACATTTGTGTAGATGGAGACGATAAAGAACTATATATATATATATATATATATATATATATATATATATATATATTGCTTAAAATGTAATATAAGTGTAATACTACTCATCATAACTTACATACTAATCCAGATATCAGCCTTAAATTGTTACTCCTAATCTGCAGGACTTGTGTTGACCACGCAAGACACTTCCAGAAGTTATTTCCTTGGGAGTACTCTGAAATAAATATAAATGTATTTTTTAAAAATTAGAATGATTATTTTTAGCTGTTAATTACTGGAGATATTGATTGTTCGTAATTTATTGCCTTAAACATTGGAAAACACAAGATAGTGATTTTTTAATTATTATTACTTAATAACATATTATACGAGTATTTGGCTGTTAATTATGATTAAACTTTAGGGCTCGTAAATTCGTAATGGAATTAAAATATCTCTGTGACCGATTTTTGCAGAGAATGACTGAGGGAAGATGATATTCTTTGCCTAAATTGAATTAGTTTAACTGGCAATGAGTTCTGACGAACAAGTAAAATGAATCGTGAAAGATACATAGGCGTAATTAAAGAATAGAATCATGCTAAATATCTCTTCAATTGGAATTTCAATACGCCATAGTTTACAACTTACGGAAAAATGTAACTCTCTACTTCTTTCGCAGAAAAACTCTTACCGAAAATAATTTCGAGCATATTAGTAAGAGGGAGAAGACTGCTGATCAGATTTCAAAAGAGTTGGAAAAATATCATCCTTTAATTTTTATCAATGGAAAACACCTATGGCACCACAATTCTTTTACTTTTCATTTTCTTCTTTAGGTTTTCAGTGAAAAATTAGAGATGGAGTTTCAGGATCATGATATTTACCAAAAGCTCTCTGTGAATTAAACACAAAACATTACATTTTGATAAGTATGATAAATCAGAAAATGTCTTTCTTCCATCTTGCCTCTATTCGTACGAAAGAGCGTCGACTTTTAATCAGCTGCGTCTCTTGCTTCGGTGCAGCAAGATGACTGAATAATCCGCTGACTTTCGGTTATTCATAGGTGAGTGGTTTAAAAAAATGTATCGTCCTTCACTTAAAAGTTTCTTCTGAATTAGACTGAATAAAAAAGTGCACAAACGAAAATTGATGGAAATAAAATTAATCAGAGAAATAAAAGTTGATCAATATTTTAACAGAAGTCTTTCTTAAATCAGGAGTATTAACAAAGAACATATCGCATATGTGATATAAGGATACGTATTTAGAATTGGAGAAGAAGTTAGCTGCAGCCTACTGAAACGGACTGATTCCCTTGGCAACATCGGGACTAATTAGTAATGAGACATACGTGAACTCATGACATTTCTAAAGAGTGGTGGAAGATTTAAAAGCGAAAGATTCATTCAAAATAAAGAAAATTGAAATTGGACAGACAGTTTAGGAAAATTGATGTGTTATTACCGTAAAATTGAAAACGTTTCAGTGCGTTATGGGATACTATATATTAAAAATTATGAAAACTTGATCGACTAAAACATATTGGGCATCAATTATTCTAAAGATTTCGCGTGAAGACATTCGATGAAAGACGGCAGAGAATGATGAGCCGCCAGTCGTATTTGAGAAGCATCCAGAAATTCTGTTTAGATACCGAATCGGTTAGTTTATGTTCTATTCAAGTTGAGCGCGATCACATTGAGGCGTAGGAAAACAAAAAACAGTGAACAACAAAACGAATCGACGTGCCTAAAATAAAACTCATGCATCTTTGCGGGTAATGTAAAGAGTTGTGAAATATCCTCTACGGGTGAATGGAAACAAGATTACATGAGCTAGCAGCGTTTTCCGTCGGGTTCCGTCTCTTTCGAAAGAGTTCGAGACGCCAGAAGGGACATCAGCAGGCGTGTCGGGATAGCAAGCGTTGGAAACTTCATTTAGGATATGCCGGAGAAAATTTCATCGCAAAATTATATTAATTAGTTGGCTATCATCACGATCGACACACATTTATCTCAAAGTTTTTTTTAACCCGTGGCATAAACTTGCTTACGTGAAATCTTTGCTCATCTCTTTGTATGTGCTAAAAAAATTATTTCCCCACTTAATAATGCGCACAACAATTTGTTCTGAAAAAACAACATTAGAACAAAGAAAGAACGCTACATTATTTTCGGTTTAAAAATTTGCCCGAAATTATGCAATGTAAGCAGATCAACTTACGCGCTAGTTAAAAAAAATGCGTCTTGCTTAACGAGAAGTATACCATATTACTATAAAAACTTACACCTGCGAACCAATGTTAGCTCATTGCGATTGAAACATTTTCACACTCCTCCGACATCGGATTCGAAGAATGGTTTACTTTATTAGGAGCCCGTTCAGAAGGAAAGCGATGGACTCGCAGACTTGGGAAAAAATGGCCTCGTGGTGGGAAATATCAATATCCATTTTTTCCAAAATCACTTCCCCGGCCTCGCTCTCACATCGTACTTCGCCCAGCCCCTTTAGCTCCCTTTGTTCTGCGACCGGGATCAAGGGAAGGACCGTGGAATCAAGGCCCCCCACGTGGTGCGGGGGCGAGGGGGGGGGAGGGTTGGAGTGGGGTGGTGTGGCGTGCGTGAAGGAGAGGATGTGGTGGGTGTTGGCGCGCGGGTGCGTAACGTCGGCCGTATTGAGAAATCTCCGCCATAAGTTCCGGAGCCCTCGACGAGGCCATACGCGGGCGCGGTCGTGCCTCCCTGACACGGTGACTATCCGGCCAATCCCCGGTCTTACTCCCCTTTGCCTGAATCCACACCGCCCATTTAACCTTCGCGCACCCCACCCCCTCACTCTCATTCCTCACTGATCCCGAACACCAGCACAGCCTCACCCCGTCCTTACTTTTAGACGCACGCAAGTACACGACGTAACGAGTCCGTGAGGCACTGTCGAACTAATATTTTTTCTTCTTTTTCCCATCCCGCTCCCCCTTCAGCCCCATCCCAAGCCAGGCTCCCCCCCCCGTTCCCCTTTCCACGACCCCGGTTCCCTTGGGTTTCGTCCCCACCTCTCCCGGAAAGAGACGGGTGTGGGAAGGAAGGTGGGCGGTTGGGGGGAGGAGGAGGAATGGCAGTATCCCTGGGGAAGCATAACCGCCCATAAGGGAGGAGGCGGCCCGGAATCCACCACCCATTCCGCAGGGAGGGGGCAGTAAATTCAAAGAACCCGCCGCAGCCGCATCAACCAGGCCGCGCGCCCTTGCCCCCCACCCTCCAACCTGCCCCCCAGACATCCTAATACCCTGCAAAACCTCCCCCTCCACACACACACACACCCTCGTCATTCGTACTTCTCCACCAACACCCCGTCTCGCCGCCGACACCCCTTCGACCTCTCCCGGTTCACTTTCTGCCTATCCCCCACCACCTACCTCCCTGCTCTGTCCTCTACCTCCACGCGTTCGCCCTTCTCCCCAAAAAACGTCCCTCCCAGTCCTTCGCTTACCCCTTCTCTATTATAATATAGGCACTTCTTATCCCGAGGACGTGGAGAATATTTAGGTACATTTTCATGGGATACTAACTCTAGCAGTAACGATATTTATAAGGATATGCGATTTAGAATTTTTTCCTACCTTTATTGATAATATCGCAAAAAAACCCACTTCATCCCATAAGCGCCCCGATTTCGACGCTAAAATATTGGCACTTTTCCATTCCATTTGCAATTTGGACATGAGTTTTATTACGGCGATGATTTCAGTAAACTCTGTGAATCTGAGTGCCTTGGATATAAGATAAACTTCTCGTTTATATTTTTTAAGGCTCATTAAGCATGCGTCGAGATAACTGAACCGATCCTCCTTGAAGGTCAGCTGTGAGGATGGTTTACGATTTCGATCGAATCTATCGACTCGTACACTACACCCACACCAATCTGACAGACATCTGAGTCAATATCTGGTTTGGGCAGCAGGTTGAATAAGCACTGAATCGGATTGAATCCAATCAATTTCCACTTCATCCTGACCTGAATGCGTCTGCAGAATAGTAGGCTAAACATCGTCGTCAAAAGATGTCATCATCATCCTCCGTTATCAATCCGAGGATTGGTTTATTGAAGCTCTTCAAGTAACCCTTGTACCAGCTAACCTATTCCACCAAATCTTCACAGCTCCTTTTGCTGTCTTCCTTCACCTGCTTTATCGTTATTTATCTTGCAAAAATGTCATCGTTAATACCCGGCGAGCAGCCTGTAATTTCAAATAATGGGTTTTTTTCAAATGTCGTTACAACGTTGGTATAATAGGCAAGCTACTAAAAGAGTTTTTACGCAACATCTTCGGTAATTTGTTGCACAGAATTCTTCGAAACCGCCAGCAGCTTGAATATTATCGCCAGAATAAAACTACATAGAACCTTCTAGGTCTGTGACCTGGTAAGCCTAGTGGTTACGCCACACGCCACCTACTGAGAAACTCTCCAACTTCACTCGTATAACCATAAAAATCATCCTTTCCCTGTGCCGGTCATGGCTCCCCAGAATGATTTGGTACCCAAAAAATCACATAGCTTGGGTGGAGCTGCAGGTGCCTAGAATGCCTTGCCCGGGAATTGAACCCGGGACCCTCCGGTCAGTAGTCCAACGTTCTACCCCCTACCGCGACCCACTATATGTATATATATATAAATATATGTATATATACATAAATATATGTATATATACATAAATATATGTATATATACATATACCTATATATACATATACCTATACCTATATATCTGATGACGACGGCCGTGCCGTCGAAACGTAAATATCTATTGTAAGTGTCCTTCTTTTATGTTTCTGTGTGTAATATTTATTATCTTAGTGTTTGTGTGTTTGTGCGTCGCCGGAGAGCGTCATTTTCAAGATTATACATACATAAATATATGTATATATATATATATATTTCTATACATAGATGTGTGTGTGTGTATGCATACACACTGATATTGTTACTATGTGGACCTAAGTGTATTCTACAATAATTGAGAAGTCAGCTTTTATACCTCAGCGGGTTGTCTAAAATATATACCTTGAATGCGGTGAATACATTTATTTCACTTGAAAAGAAAATTTTTTCAAGAATATTTACAAGAGGGAACGTGTGAACACATTAAAAACTAACAATAATAGCATTATAACCGACGCTGTATGAATAGCCAATATTTTTAACTCCTGCTTTACGGATGTTTTTCGGGGCATAGAAAACAAAAAGAAAAAAACGGCTTGTCTAAATAACTCAGAAACGACAGATACCTGCACCAGGGTAACAGCACAAAACACCTAACTTCCCTCGACAAACAGTATTATCGCGGAGGACTCGTATTTTGAGAAAAAAAATAAAGAAGATGAGGAAAAGCCAGTCCGTGGGACCTGACAATATATCAATTGACATTTTTAAAACTGCGTGATACCGTAATAGCTTTGCACCTACATCATCCATTCAAAGTAACTTAAAATAATGATGCCTTATCTAATTTTTGGAAAAAATAAAATATGACACCAATTTTCAAGAAAGAGGATAAAACAATAGCCAAGATACCAGTTAGCATAACATCAGTTGTTTGTCAAATAATGAAACAAAGAATCGCGGACTATATTCGGGAATGGTGGGCAAGAGATAGATGGCCATTTAAACACCAACATGGGCTTAGAACGGGATACTAGTGTGAATCGCAACTTTTGGGATTAAGCCAATATACCGGCGAAGCAATAGATGAAGGAAAGGATAATGACCCGGTAATCGTTGATTTTTCGGCAGCTTTCGACCGAGTGCCCCAAGATAAATTATTGTTAAAATTGGAGTTGTTACCATTGGATTTTAGGGTAAAGCAATTGATAGAAAAATTTCTTACAGGCAGAATTCAAAAAGTAATAAATAGAGGATGCATTTTCAAAAGAGGCGAACGTTATAGCAGGAGTTCCACAAGGTAGTTTTCTAGGGCCATTACTCTTCATAATTTACGTAAACAATCTACCAAATGAGTTACATTTCCAAGTAAGATTTTTTGCTGATGATTGAATCATATGCATACGGGTGGAGCATGTAAATGACCGCGTAATACTACAAAATAACATCGATCGCCTTGGTGACTGGGTTACGAGTACAAATAATATGGGCATCCATGTAAGCGTAAGTAAATATAATGTTCAAATAAAAATAAGGCACAAAAGAATATTTACACCCTCTTCGAAGAAAAAATCTCATGTCGCAGTCATTTCAAATATTTTTGCCTTTACTTAACTAGGGATCTTGAGTGAGGAGTCCCAGGTAGATGATGTGACACGAAAGGCATTTAAAGTACTTCATTGGGTATTGAGAAATGTAAAAGGGAAAGAGTAGCCACAAAAGAAAAAGAATATAAGTTACTGGTTAGCCCTATCCTAGAGTAGGGATATGTTAAAAATATAGAAAAGGTTCAAAGAAAGGCAGCATGGTATGTACTCGGAAGGGACAAAAGAACAGATAGAGCCACGGAAATGTTGGATATACTGAAATGGGAGAGTTTGAAAAATAGAAGAAAAAGGAGTAGGTAAGGCACGATGCATAGAATTGTTAAATATGACGAAGCGTGGAAAGATTTATGAAAAGAGATAGAAAAAGCAAACTTTAAGAGAAAAAACGACCACAGTTTTAAAATGAAAATAAGGAAGTAAAAAACAAATAAAGAAAATAATCTTTTTTAAGCAGAACTATTGTTGAATGGAACCAGCTTCCTGGAGGTTTATTTGGGCCCTTTCCATCCAATTTTAGGAGCTTTAAGATTAAGTATAAAGCAGCCACTGGGAGATAAATTTCATTGATCAGTGATTATTCTACCATTGCACTTATGAAAATATTGTTTGTAATGCATGTGTATGGACGGTGTGAGAAGTTGTAATGGAAAAGTGAATAATGTGTTAACGGTGCGTGAGTTTGAACGGTGTATGAAATTGAAGAGTACGTGGTTATGTACGGAGTGCGGTGATGGACAGTGTGCGTATGGTGTGAACTTAGCCCATGTGTGAAGGTAAAGGCGCGGTTGGTAATCTTTAAGTGTTATTATTTTAGAGAGCATTTTGTCTCATACCTGTTCTTCTTGTGTCAATGTATGTACATTGTAAGAGCGACCGTTGACCAGACTTGATCGTTGCCACCAGGACAATTGCCTAATTGCAACGATATTTATAAAATAATATATCATATTTCTTCGGGCACCAAATAAAATAATACTTGAATCATTAGTGTTTAACTGTTATTACTTGTCACGCTAATATTATCATGAAATTATTAAGTTAAAATTAAAAAATGGAATTTAAAACTGAATTAGCTTTAAATATTGGAATCTGGTTAATACGAGTATAACCTCTGAACACCTTGGATTATCAAAATACAAAATGTAATGTTCGAATTAATAACATAATTGATTGTGACCTCGATTCCATCAATGGACGAAATCATGCGCGGAGTTTCATCATTTGCACGATGATAAGTTGATGCAATGAAACAAAGGTCCTAATTAATTACTTTCAATTAAGCGGAAAAGTGAATTTTATTTGGTCATCCATACCAACCACTTCCACCACATCTTTCCCTATTCTCCTCAATTTGCTTCGGACGCCCTATGAATCAAAATTACGAAATTTCGCGTTGAAGCCCGTGCAAGCTCAACATGCGTAGATAAACAATTGAGAGCACAATATGATTTGCCGATTGGGAGACACCGTCAAGGACATTTTCATGGTAATGTACCTGTACTATATGGTGGCAGTAGGCGAGAGGGTGTTTTCTCGATGTTCAAGGTGGGAAGTGATGAGGATGACAGTGATAGTGAGTGTGGAAAAGGAATTGATTATGGTCATGGAAGGAAAGTTGGGTTGGAGGATTTTGTATTGGGAAGATGGAGAACTGAAGGCGAGGGAAATGAGGCAGTGAGGTTGAGACGGAGCGGTCGGAGGGGTGTGGAGGCCAAAATAGGTAAGATGGACGAGTGGCAGGGGCGGAGGCTGAGGTGGTGTCAGAGGATGTCCAGCTTGGCATAACCAAAGAGTCAGGTGGAGGAAGGAATGCCAATGAAATGGGTTTTCATTAATCAGCTGTCAATTTTTACAATTACTTATCTCCAACTGCCCCAATTCGTCCTAATCAAAGCCAGCACGAGAGTAGGTCAGCAAAAACTGGGACGAATGGAAGAATTGTGTTTCCCAAGAAGCAGAATCGCCAACAAAGGAAGAAATAAGAAAGATATAGATAGCGAGTAGGTTGACCTCCGGAGTGGTGTTATCTTCGAAGAAATCGTCATAGTACATAGATAGCAGCACTAGATTGAATTCAAGGAGGCACGCCAATGAGATACATAAGAGACATTCTTCTTAGCGGTGTTGAGGCAAATATTATAGCAAAAGGAGAATAATAAGATTGGAATAATGTAATCATATAGTTATGGGAGATAGAGAAATGAAGAGAGGAGGATGGATTCATTTACCAATGTAAAATCGCACTAAGAGAAGAGAAAAAACTTTTTGAAAAGGGTGCAAAGACACAGTGGGAAACGTTATGGGCATAATCTCAAACAACAACAACATAAAAAACACAAGGGTATCAAGTTAAGTGGAAGAAAAAATAAAAAGGGGAATGGTTAGATGATGATCACTCCATGATTAGATCACTCCAGAAATATTTGGGCATGAGAATATCAAGAGAATAACAAAGAATATAACCGAGAGGTCAGATGAAGACGATAACCGCTGTATTGCTGTTCATTTATTAGAGCAGGCCTCCGAATGCTAAATATGCTTTCGCAAATATGAAGTTCCGCTAATTCGAGTAAGTAGGCACTTTTTTGGTAGACTTCTTGAAGGCTACGAAGGAGGCTAGAGCACAAACTATGAAACTCGCCACCAGAAATATTCTAGGCTAGTGGTGTGCACTGTCCCCTTATCAATGCCAATACGAACTGCGATCATGCGAACACTTGACCGACGATCCGAATTCAGCACTTCACGCAAACGTCAGGAAACAATTGTTAGCGATACTTTTTCTACAATCCTTGTATGTGGGTGTGCATATATGTGTGTATATAAATGTGAATGTGTTTGTTTTCATAAATTTAAAAGTACTTGTATATTGTCCTAATTTTTATACTGCTTCTTTTATGTTTTTCAATAGTTATTATTCATACACAAATGCACTTTACTTAAATGCACATCGGATAAGATTAGTTTAATATTGGATTCTTCTCTATTGAATTGATCTGTAGTTAAAAGTATCGATATAAAGTTAAGGCAGAGCAACCACCATATAAAAAGAAGTAGTGCTGACAGACTAAAGGGAAATTAGTGAAGAAAGTAAGATTTCCATTAAACATATGAAACTCGCTCCTCTATGGTTTAGCAGCCTGGAATACGTATATACCTCCACAGAAAAAGATGATTTGCAGCATTGGAAATGTGATGCCTCACGTGGATGATGATTATCAAGTAGACGGATCGATTGTCTTAAAAAGAGGTTCTACAGTGTGCGGGGGAAAAAAGAAGACTAATCAAAACTGAAAAGAATGAGTGATAACCTTATCGGACACATTGAGTGAGACACCGTTTTGATGGAGACGGTCGTTGAGGGAAAAAATGTATCGGAGAAACTACAGAAAAAGTCCGGATGTGACATATATGGAACAAATCGTGACGAATGTCAAATAGAAGAAATATGCAGGCGAAATAGGTTTTAATATGGCATGGATTGAATAAAGAGCTGACTTTAATTAGAGCTGGCATTAATCTTAGGATTTATGACATGGTATAATCATGCTACGTAAAATTATTTTATTTATCCGGTTAAAAATTCATTTTTCTCCACAGGATTCTTTTACATTTGTGGACAAATTCAACATGTTATTACAGCCGAATTGTTTTAAAAGTGTGCTGGTACGTAATTGAAACAACACTTAACAAGTCGGAGGTTGGTTTGACGGACGATAGTGGAGCTCTTCTAATAACGAGTACGACGACACGCGTGGATTTGACACTTCATGGGGGAAGGGTGAGAAGTTCTTTCCACTGCTTCGCCTGCAGTTTCCTTGGTAGACGTAATAGGCGTAAAATGATACAGCTTGATTGAAGCGGTAAGTACCCAGAGGTGTCACCGCGAATCAAACCCCGCACCATTGTTCTACTCATCGGAATACCCCGGATACCACTCGCCATTTAGTATTTAATATATTTAATTTTTTAAATTTCTACTTGTGTTATGATTAGCGGTATCCCACAAGTTTAAGGTAGATTTTTTAAGAACTCGGACACGACACGCTGCTGCACTTCTACCTGACATGAAACAAAATATTACAAAACGCCATCACACGGTGCATAACAATAACTCGTTGTTTGCTCGGGAATGGTTTCTTCCACCCTTTATTCTAACTAAAATCCCGATTCTTTTCCTCTTTCAATATTACATTACCAATATCTTCATTTTCCCATTGCATCTCAGTAGCTTTGATTATAAGAAAAAATATATGAAATAGTAATATAGTATAATACACGTATATATCTTATAGGTTTAACACATCATTTGTGGTATTCCATAAGCTATTTGAAATTCTAATAATGAATACGAATAAACTTGATTAACATATCCATTAATTGTTAATCTCTTGTGACGGTGATAACTCGGAAATGTAATTGTATTATACACCAACGTAACTACTCCACATATCGAAAGCATACGGATAAACAAAACCAGACTTTCATGCCTACCGGATCTATTCTATGATGTTTTGGTTCAATTATATGGCTTCGAAATTCTTTGTTTTTTCCGTTAACCTACGATCGGAGAACTTAATCAAATTCTTTACGATGTTGGGTCACACAAAACAAATTTCAAAACAGTAGTGCAGAGATAGAACCTTTCCGAATATCGAGCCATTCCATCATCTCCGTCTCTACTGTCCCTGAGTCGAAAACTGGGACGCTCGCCGTATTCCCCGCTCAAAATGCATGAAGGGATACAAAAATATTTATATGAAGATGTATAAGAGATATTAAAATGAATATTGCACACAACACTCAAGATATCTCGGAAATATGCATGGGTTGGATCGCGTACGCCCTTAGTTCTTTCATGCATTTTCTGCTTTACGACTGAGCAAAGTTGCCACCCTCCCCTGAGGATCTTTCCTGCATTATTTTTGCCATCCCACGGCTACCTCTTCCTTTACCCTTAGAAACAAAAAAAGTGAACTGACCAGTAATCTACATGTTGGGAGGTGCGCCTGGAACTAATCCTACCTAGTCAGTTATAACGGGAATACCATAAGCTAATACCATAAAGAGCCAACTAAGACTTAGTACGTTATCTTGAGATGCTGTTTCTTGTTGAAAATGGCAGGAATAAAATCCTCCCAGAATCTCGTTATGTCATTAGCTGGATGAATATTACAAATTTAGCTGATGTAACTTTCTAAATATATCATTAATGTAAGCTTTTGAGTAGACTGAATAATAACTGACAAATGAAATAGATAACTTTTCGCCCTATGTTTAAACCGGAAATACTTTACGTCTATCTCAAATTACACTGCCCCCAAGATGTAATGAAGGTGTGCGGTCGCGAACATTTAATAAGATCTGTATTCGCACGTAGTCCCCAAAATGATAAAGTAAGGACGTGTGAATCTGTACTGGATGAATGAATGCTATGAAATAGCAATACCTATTTCTCAATTGAGCATAACTACTACTTTTATATATTATATTCTTCATCCACTTAGCCTTAATTTAATAAAAAAGAATGATGCGGGACAAAATATGGCCTTTTACGTTGGTCAGGCCTGTCATACCATATAATATTTAAATTACATGGGGTTTCAAATATTTTTATATAAACTATGCTATTTAGAATTTATCCATAACTAACGTATTCGAGCAAAAATGAAAGTACCGGTCATACTGTGATAAGAATTATTAATAAAAAATTGCAGAAACCTAAGTTATGAATTATTACTAATAATGAACCTCAAAGACGATACGTTTTTTGAAAGCTACTCTGGTTATAAAACGTAGAAATTTAGTATTTAGTCTGTCTCTTCTATACTCGTGCTTTGCTAATAATATTTTTTTACATAATTTCAGCCTTCTATATTTTGATAAGATAGTTTCACGTTCTCAAGAAAGGTATTTATCTCCAATTCACTACATAAGTCCATATTTGAAGACTCAATCTTACTAAATTTCGAATAATTTCCATTGTTTTTTCATGTACCTAAGTTTATCATATCATCAATTTAAAAATACAGCGGCCATTTTGTTCATCGATCAAATTCATCAATTAACGTGTTGAGGCAAATACATTCACTTACATCATGTACTGAAGAAGTTTAAGGTAGTAGATAATAAAAACAAACTTATGGCAGCTAATGAATATCCCAATTGCACTTCAAGCAAATCTTATTTTACGGTACCTTATCCGCATATTTCTCTGAGCAATCTTCTACGATGAGTTACCTCGGAGAAAATGTGCAAAAAAAAGTAATTCAGAACTTTTATAAATGATAGGAGGACCCGCAATTCTAAATGTATATTTTTTTTGTGCTTAAACGGATGGACTAATCTTTAGGCCAAAATTCATCGTCGTGTGTTGAAAACTGTATTGAATCGATTCTTGGTCCTTCACTGTGGCACTACGACTCTGAAACCCAAACATCTCTGTGCATCAGAGCATCATCAGCAGAAGAAAGGAGACCACATAATTAGGGTAACAATTTAACTTAAAAGTATAATATTTAATAAGCGTGCTAATTTAATGAAAACCTACTTCCATTTCATATCGTAATATGGAAATAATTCCATGTTCTCAATGACACTCTTCAGTTAGTCGTTTGGCCTCCAACGCACTTCGTATTTTTCTCCAGATGAGGTATTTCAGAGAAAATATCGTAAGAGGTAACATCAACCGAGACTATGCCAGAAATTCCTATGCTCAGAAAATTTTTTTAGCTCCATCTGAAACCACAATGAGGATTTGGTTGACTGCAAATCGATGAGTAGATGAATATAGCCAAATATTTCACCAGAGAAAGTCCAAATAAGTGAGGAACTCATCAAAGGTTCACTAATCATCGGTCGGAAAAACTAATGGGTTAACGTTGCGGAGGAAAGATGTTGGCTTAGCCTTATCCCCCCTCTCCTGTTTGTGAGGCCCCCCGCAAACACCTTGCTCAGCCTCTCCGTCCTCCCACGGCACCTCCGCCCCAGTCACCAGCCCACACCCCTCGCTCACCCCCCCCCCACCACCTTCACCGCGGGAGAACGCTCCGAAACACCACAGTACCGCCTCTCAACCATAAACCTCCCCCCACACACCCTTAGTCCTCGCCCGCGACTCTCTCTCTCTCTCTCTCTCACGCCACCGATACGGACTCCCCTCCCTCCTCCACTGATTTAATACAAGCGATCACCGAACAAGAGGTGAGAGAGGGGGGGAGGGGGGAACGGATTGGAGGCCATGGGATGGAATGGGGAGGGAGCGGACGGATGAAAGGATGCGCGCGGAGGGTGGGGGGTTCGTCCTGGAGAAGAAGAAGGGAAAAAATAATAATAAACGTTGATGAGCTTTTCCATTTACGACTCATCCATTAAGCGACTTTTTTGAATGATCAAACGACGCAGTTAAGGTAAAAATGCCATGGCTCTCCGCAAAACCACCCAAAATACGCCCCTCCCCATCTCAACAAGCCCATAGGATCCGCAACCCACCACCCTACACACTTCTCCCCGACCCCTCTGAAAAAAAATAAAAAGATAAACTCATCCACCTCCCCGGGAGGGATGCGGCGGACGCGGGAGTCACGACGGGACGGGGTGTGTGTGTGTGTGTGCGGGTGTTTGTTTGGGGGTAGGGTGCGGTTGAGGAGAATTCTGGCAAGGGATGATGCAAAGGAGAGGTGGTGCGTCGGGAGCGGAGGCGGGTTGAGGGAGGAGGGAGACCTCTCCCGCGCGCCGCGGAGAGAGGAGTGAAGTGGCGGGGACGAACGAGGTTAAATATTTGGGGAGGAGGGAATGCGGAGGAAGGTTCGGCTAGGGTATGGGGAGAGGAGAAGGGTGTAATGGTAGCGGGGAGTGAAAAAAAAGATAAGTTTTCCGAAAAACCCCTGCCTGCATTAAATATGAGCCTTGATCATTTAGTCTTCGGGAGGGAAAATATCCCGCGCGATAAGGGGCGTATTGGTGGTGAGCCTTGTGGGATAAGAGTTAGCGAGGGGGTTTTGGGAGAGTTAAGAGCGGGGCCGGGTGCGGTGCGGTGGTAAGCGGAGGGTGGATGTGGGGGAGGATTTTTTTCGGGGGTGGGGGGAAGTCGGAGAGGACCGATTTGTTCGGCGGCGGATGGAGGGTGCGACGGGCGGTTGTTTGTTCGGAGAATCTTTTCACGCCCAAATGTTCGAAAAATGGGAAGCCGAGAGGGGGTGGGTGTTCGGAGGGGGGGGGGGCAGGAGGAGGAGGTAAGTGGGGAAGAATGGTGAGATGCGCGTAGGGAGGGTGGACCGTCGGCTTTTTTTTTTAATTTTCAGTCACTCATGTGGCCCAAGGTAAAAGCGAGGGGGGGGGGGGGTAGGAAAATGAGGATTCGAGGATGGATAAGAAAAGAGGACGATGGTAAATTATACTCTATTTTGCGCGTTAAGTAAGTTATGTTGCGCGATCGAAAGTAAAGAAGAAAACATCGAAGCGGACTCTCCAGGATGAAAGGAAACGTGAGCGCGGCGACGGAGAATAGTATGAAAAATCTATTTGTTCCGAATGCACGAAACGTGAGCGGTTCATCTCTCTTCCATTGGCAGCAGTTTATTTTAACTCGCCGAATTTTATGAAGATTGATTATTGACGGAATGTAGTCCCTCTACTCGTACACCACACATCAATACGCCCAACTGCGGGAGAAAAAAATTCTTGGCTGAGACAATCGCAATTGATCTTAGGCAGTGTCTTCCCCACTCATTTCCACAATGAACCTCAGAAGCCGTATTACTTTCCCGAAGTGTTTATTTCGACTCGGTGATGGTACAGCCAAATTGATTCTTTAGAAAGTTTCGTTTAATGAAATGGAAGAGCATGGTAAGCGATCCAGAAAGGAATGCTGTATAAATGAATGAAGACAATTCAAAACATTATAAAAGAATAGGGAGCCTATAAAAGGTTTTTCGATGTCATCCGCACATTTCTGTGTTTGATTTAGTGTGGAAGCGAAATAAAGCCTCGTTTAATAATAACTTCTGATTGTTTTACACCTGAAATTCAAATTTAATTCACTCAATTCTTTATTATAAACTACTTTGTTTTTTTATGCAGACCAAAATGAGGTTAACCCTGTGTGAATTCTTGAGTTTCGGAGATGAATGAGACATACTTAGGGTGGAAATTTATATTTTCGACAATGAGGAAAATATAACCAATGTGGTCGAGTGGTGGAATGTTTTACATTTATATTTAGTATATAAATTTAATTCCAAGGCATTATGGATGAAAAGATGAAATAGAAAATCACATAAGTTTAGTGGCAGAATTATAGAAAATGGCGGTTGAAATGGGATTTCAAAAACCAGCTTATTACAACAAAATTGTATAATATCTACAATTTTTACACTATTACGGTACAGAATTTTTTTGACATTGATTAACTTCGATATTGTCTGTTTAGTATCAGAGTGAAACAAAATTCACTGAATAGAAATATGATCAAAAAACGTATCTATATGAGAGCCTGAATTGGAAATAAAAAAATCATTTATCAATCTATCGATTCTATGATTCATCGGAGAAAGAAGTCGATGTACTAATTAATATGTACCAACAGTTTTACGCTCTGATAGTATTTCTTCCTCGTGTCTCTCCCAATGTGATATTCGTCTCTTGGCAAGCATTGTTGAATCTTTCCTTACGTTATTTTTCCATATCATTACGCCCCTGGAAAAGACGTTGTACATGTCTTAGGGTGTGTCCAATCCACCTGGTGTTCTTTCTCTGTGCACTGTTCCAAAAGCCATTTTCCCTCTTCTGTTCTTCTGTATAATCTCCTCGTTTCTCATTTTATTTTCCCTTTGGTCCTCAGCATGTCTCCGATTCATCCATCAAGTTTGTCTCTCCAAATACATTCAGTGTTTACATCTCAGTTTTAACGTATCTATCTTATTTTAGCATTGTGATGGTCTCATCTTCATACGAAAAAATTTTCATAGTTATAGCTACTCGGCGCTTGACACTCGTCAAAATTTAACTCGTATAAACTGTAAATTTAACTCATGATGCTATTGCAAAATGTTTTCACTCTAAATAAGTACTACACTCGTTGCGGAACTTTGGTATTTAGTTCCTCCTCTCGGCACATTGAATTTCACTTCTGATTTTATTTTTGATAGAGTTATATTGATGACATTTTTTTCGTTAGAGTCCATGAATATCTACTTCCGATTCTCAGCTATAAACGATTAACATCGAACGAAAAGTTGCCTATTTTGAGGACCTTCCGGAATGTTGAAAAAGGTCGTAAAACGCTGGAAAAGGTGTATCGAGCTAAAAGGAGATTAAGTTAAAAAATAAACAAATATCCATCCAAAATATTATTTTCCTAAGGACCAATTGAACGGTCCACGTATCTATGGCTAAGAGCTATCATTAGAAAAGGAGAAGAACTATGTAATTGGGCAGTATTTTGGTTGAAAATTAGCACCAAAATAAGAAATTTTGGAGGAACATTGAGTAAGCAATATACACACATACTAAGAGAGGAAAAATGATGTGAGCGACTCAGTAAAGACCCAAAGATGAGGATAGATAAGGATTTGATTCGCAGCGAAGTATGATTGCAAATGTTTAAGATGAGGGCAGAGGAGAGGGTGTGAATTTAGGGATGGATATGGAGGTCATTGTAGATGAAGAGAGAATAAGGCAAGTCAAAGGAGCTCGGGGTTGGGAGAGGAGAGGAAACCTTCAAGGAAAAACCGAAGGCTGATAAATGGATAGAGAAGTGAGGAATGGTCATTGTCATAATAGGAAGAATTGAAGGCACACAAGTGGCACGTAGGTATATATCAAGCACCGTGATATACTGAAGAAGGTGTGCGGCAAATGATATTTATACAGTGGGAAAGGAGTTTACGTTTAGCTAGGCCTGGAATAATTTGCAACAGTTTCCAGAGACCGCCCAAAAGCACCAGAATTTGAAATCTTATCCAGCAACTGCTCAATAATTGTGACAATATAGTCAAGAAGGATGAAACCGTATGAGATGATAGATAAAGCATGAAAAACAGAAAAAATAAAATTGCTTGAAATTTGGTAAAAGAAATGGATAATGGGTACCAATCTTTTTTTGCCGATCGGTTTCGTAGTGCTTGGCAAAAGCTAAGTTCTGTTAAGAGTACGAAGGGTATGTCAACTCCTGCGAAAGTTTTATGAGCAAATGACATTTTGAAGCTTTTACTGAAATTCTGTATTGTTATCCACCAAGCGCCAATTTCCGTAACCGAAAATCACAAAATTTTTGTGACAGAGCCTTCCTAACAAATATGAAAATTCGAGGACTGGGGCTCTAAAATATTTTTGCCTTGGCATCGAATAGAAAACCTAAAAGATGAAAGAACCAATGAAGGAGTAGGTACATCACTATGGAGGCGATCCCTGTCTCATATTTACCCTTTTCTTGCACCCGTCCTTACGACATCACTAGTACAAATGGCACCACAGTCGACGCACCACAAAGGAACGACATGGACAGAGAGCTGGGAGAAGGGTTCCCGTGGGAACAGACGTGGCTCGGGCACTGAGCAAACTTCGCCCGACGGGGTGGGTACGTGCCATTTCCGTCGGTGAATCCGGCTGGGCAGCACGGAAAGGATATCTCTGCGGTATCTCCCTCTCGTGAAGGAGAAAAAAGTATAAGGTAAGGAAATCCTCAGGAGCCGGAAACGCACTTAAGGATTTCTTCGGAACGAAGGAGAGATAGGAACGGAGAGAGAGAGAGAGGAGGATATCGCTGAGTGAGGAGCGGGCTAGGAGTGAGGGTTGTCGGGAGTGCGTTGCTAGGGGCTGACAAAGTGAGGCCAGGAGGGAAGACGCTTTTCCATTAATTCATCTTATTGGATCTTCCTTGTCTTCGTTTTGATTTCCCACATGGATCGAGATAAATCTCGGAATCGTGCGCTCCCTTAGAGGCTTCCGGGGGAAATGGCCGCAGAATAGTCAAGTCAGAGACAATCCTCCACCTATATCACGGGATTATCGAAAATAAATGCCTTCGGAAATGGGCCAAATTGACACCTGCGTTCAAAATTGCTAGACGTTGAACGCAGGGAGCGACTCCAGGGAGAGGGAGATAGAGCCGTCGGCTCGGAAATCGTTTCCCGAGCCGTCTTATTTTTACTGCGAGTCGCTTGATAGCTCGGGTCAACGGATTGATTTGACAACAATGCGTTCCTCGCGAAGTAAAGATATCTATGACAATAAACGAAAGGGTTCCTTTTTTTTTATTGGCCTCTATGCCATTTTCCGTAGACACTGCCACACCGTTGAACCTAATTGAGTCATCAGCCATCCGGAAAACTGAGTCGAAGATATTTCCCATAACTGGCTGGCCTATTTAACTGAATTATTTAAATTTATCCATTTTGATAACTAAATAGTGAGTGCAAGAATAGTATAATTTATAATTTTATTAGTGAGAGAAAGATCCAGACTGAAATATGAAAATACTCTGTATTGAAATTATTATCAATATTTTATCACCCCATTTGAATGGAGAAGGTGAAATGGACCGAAAGGAAACAAATGAGGAAGTACTGGAGATGGTGGGTGAGGAGAGGGGTTTGTTGAGAGAAATCCTATGGAGGCAGGAAAAATGGATGAAAGGCGTATTGAGCGGTAGTGGAATGTTGAAGAGGGTAATAGAGGGGAGAATATTTGGCAAGCGAGGTAAGGGCAGGAACAGGATAGGGATGTTGGACGGGATGAAGGGAGGAAAGAAGTACACAGAGATGAGGAGGGACCTGATATAGATTAGTTTGCTAGGTGGGGAGTCACAAAATGTTTATTTGATAGTTGTGTCCATCCAAAAACCTACCTTAAACGGTAGATTACCTAATAATAAAATAATCACCCCATTTCTAGTATGACCAAACATTTCCTAAATAATCCTTAAACTGCACTTAATACTCACATCGGAAACAAACCCAAGTGGTGTACACGGTCATTCTTTGTCACCAATATTCAAATGGATTTACGTGTTTAAGTTACTGTGAAGCAGTTTATTTGTATTAATTTTTTTATTTGATATAATTTCCAGCGGATAGAAAGTCTTAGGTGTCGATGGGGAATTAGAATAATTTCATTTTTCTAGGTTATTTGCGCATGTCATAGTATTTTTAACACTTTAGCTATCCGCTAAAAGTAAAAAGCAATAATGATTCATGAATACGCATAACATTTATTCATCTGTAATATCACAGACATCATCTTATGACATGCAGGTAATCAGAACACTACATTTTAAACCTTAAATCATTCATGGCGTAAAAGAAAGTAGGATTGAGTACAGGAGACTCCAACACTTGGAGGGCAAAAATAAAAGTGGAATACTGCATTCTTAATTCAGAAAAAATACTGAATGAATGATTGGTGGCTCGAATTTTTCTCAAACTTCCCCATGCTGTTTTTCTCAGATCTATGATCCCTTTATGAAAGTACATTATCAAAAATTTGTTTTTAACCACACTTAACATTAAATGGCAACAATTTACTCTCTATTTTGGCTAAACGCTGTAACTTATCAGCAACCGTTATACTGCAAACAATATCAGTAAAATTTACTCGTATCTAGTTAAAATCTACACTTCATGAAATTGGAGTGGCTCTGCATTCTACTCTTTATTTAATTGTATACCCAATAATTTATAATGTAATGTTTATTTATTTTTACTCTCAAATTGTGGATATAAATTTAAATGGTTTTATGAACAACAAAATAAAATATGTAGGCCCAAATATTTTTACATTAGGATTGTTTGACATTTACAGTTAAACGAGACATTTGGAATGAAGAGTACGCAGTCAGGATCACATCATTTAAATGTTAGTGTTTGACCGAAGAGATTGATAAAAATATTACTAGACACAATCACATGATATTCACCTAGCGATCTTACATGAGTTTATCTTTATCATTTAAACCATCTAACAAATCACTGGGGTGAATGCTAAGGCGATTGAATTTACACATAGGAAAAGTTGAGTTGCAATGGAATGGAGTATGTCTTTTTGTGAATGGCCCTTTTTCCAATTTTTATGTTTAAGCTGGGATTTCACAATGCAAGAAACAATATTATTTGGAACAGTTAATGAAAACAGCATTTTATTTTACCACCATTCACTAAAAACAAAGGGATATATGTCATAAAATAATACTGATCACAAGATATTAAAAAGGGATCCTCTTTCGGATAATATTATTATTATAAGGTAATATACCGGCTAAGGTAGGTTTTTGGATGGACACAACTATCAAATAAACATTTTGTAACTCCAAACAAAACCCAATCCAGCAACCTACTCTACACCAGGTCACCCTTCATCTCTGTGTATTTCCTTCCTCCCTTCATCCCGTCCAACATCCCTATCCTGTTCCTGCCCTTACCTCGCTTGCCCAACATTCTCCCCTCTATTACCTTCTTCAACATTCCACTACCGCTCAATACGCCTTTCATCCATTTTTCCTGCCTCCATAGGATTTCTCCCAACAAACCCCTCTCGGATAATATATATTTACTAAAATGGCTACTGATAATTTCCAGCCCCCTGAGTGCCCTTACAGGTGAGAGAAGGATGATGAGAATGTGAGGATTTGAGGAGAGAAAAGACAAAGTGAACAGAAAGAAAAAAATGGAGTATAAGGCATGTTATCATTATTAAAACGCACATGTGCAGATAGACAATGTCAAAGTGGTACCCCAAGTATAAAAATCAAACTTGCCTTGGAAAAATACCATGAAATCTCAAAGCCAATCGATATCGCAAAAGATGATAAATAAAATCAGTCAGAAAAAAAACAAAACACTTAAAGGAAACTTCCAAACACCAATCTCTAACACTAAAGAAAAGAAAATCCCCATCTCATTAACATCAGTTTCCCAAGCAACAAGAAAAAAAATCAAAACTAAGGTGTTACATAAACGTTTATGCAAAACATCAATCAAATTATCATAGAAATTGTTTATATCTTTTCTTAAAAGTATTTACCATGTTCGGAAAGAGCTCCACTATTTTTGCAAGTAACCTGTTCTAGTCAACAATTGTTTTATTAAGAAATGAACATTTTTATTTGTTCTTTGTGCCCGGCATTTTACCTTGACCTTGTGGTCACTCCTCCCTATAAAATTTGGATTTCCTGCCTCTTTCCTTAGTTCTGCCCAATCTTTCTCTCCCTTCAGAATGCAGAGAACATTGCACAAAGTCTGCTTATTTTTCATCTCCTTCATAAAAGTTCCCATCCCAGGATTTTAACATTTCAGTCGCACTCTCCATCCTCCTATGCTTCCCCAGTACGTATCTGGCAGCCTTTCTTTGTACCTTCTCCAGCTTTGTAATATGCCCGTGCGGGTCCCATACATGTAAGTGATGAGTACTGTAAAACTGGTCTTACCAGGTTCTTATACGCCTTATTCTTAGTTGCCCTAATTCTCCCTTTGAGGTTTCTCATCACCCAATGCAGAGTTTTGAAAGCATTCTTAAAAATGTAGCCCACGTTTAGCCTGCACCCTAAATCCTTGGTTAAATATGCACCTTGGTTAAGTATATATATACACTTGGTTAAGTATTTACAGCTATTACTTCTAAAAAGGACATTTTTCGAGAAATTAAAGTCCCTATTGATTCCATTTCCCATGTTACTAAAAGTAATGGATTTGCATTTTATAACATTAATATCCATCTCATTATTTGTCTCCCAATCCGCCATTTTATTGAAGTGCCTTTGCAGTACCACGCAATATCTGTCATTCTTGACTTTCATGTAGAAAATTCAGTCGTCCGCAAAAAGTCTTGTATGAGATTTCATAATTTTCGGGAGATCATTTATAAAATTAAAAACAAGAGCAGACCAAGTATGCTATCTTGTGGGACTCCCGATATTACCATAGTTTTTTTTCAGAACACACTTCTACTACTTTGACCCTTTGTATTCGACCTTCCATAAAAAGTTTTGACCCACGAGATTACTATCTGGTTGTAGTGGTAATTAGCTCATCTTAAGCATTTATGGATCGTGGTCAACTTTGTAAAAGACTTTTGACAGGTCAACAAATCCCAGAGATAATCAGCAATTATCTTTTGTAATAGCTTGCATAAAACTGTTGTCAAGCTTACTAGTCCATAATTATCAACTAGCGCCTTATCTCCTCCTTTGAAAATTGGTGTCTCATAAGCCTCATTCCAAGTATTTGGCAGGGCATTATTGTTTCAGGTAAGATTGAATAAATGATATATAATTTGAAACTACACAGCAATCCATTTTAAGTAAGCAAATTGAAATTCCATCTGGTCCTTATGAGTTATTTGTCCTAACTTCCCTATTTTTTTTATAAATGACTGAGCTCGTCGTTTTAATACGTTCAGTATTTAATACTATATGTTTTCGCCTCCTTGCCGAGTCAGAGATGTATCTACAGAAACCATTTTGTTCACCACCCCCTTAAATAAACTTGCATACCTATTGTTAAATTCATTGTTTCAAGAGGATAGAGAATTTTTGGAGATATCAAAATAGAAAGGAAATTTGGATGCAGGGCATAATGATTAGCGATGAAATGTTGAAAACTGACAGAGAGGAGAACGTTAAGCATGCAAGAAAGGAGTTGGAAAAGGATAACAATAGTGAACGGTGTAGAGGAAGAATATGCAGAATTGAAGAAGGGTTTGTGTATTTTCGCTTATTAGTTTGTGTTTTCTTGGGAAAAGCAAAGAACTGTATTGCTGTTTAGTCTACGTCCACCCATTACCTAGATTAAACGGTAGACTAACTGATAAAAATAAACAATTCCTTCAGCCATTTAAATCTTGGAAATAAGAACCATGAATTTCATTGAATGATAGTTTAAATACATCATGTAGCAACTATTCATTATGCTATTACAACGGTGAAGTAACTTGCGGGTAAAGGGGGTGACATCTATACGCGGATTTCATTACGAAAAGACGAAAACTAACTTCGCTCAATATTTTCTAATCAAGATTCTTCAAAAGGGTCTATTCTAATAACGTGATGATACAAATGACTTTCTACTTAGCTATGCACAATCTTACAGCACCAAAATAAATTCATTGAAATATTGTTTAAAACACGTAATATTTAGTCAACATATATCTCGAAAAAATCAATAACAAACCCACTTGCTCATAATTAATATTGAACAGAAAGATTTACCGTTCATTTTTGATTCCCTCTGGCTTGGTTAATGGAATAGTGCTCAGATTCTCTGCTCTCAAAAGGAATAAATCACCACCGAAGATAAAGTGGAGACTATGATCTCTTCAAAGCCTCATTTCTTTTCAAATTAATTTCAGTTACACGGGACGATAATGACGCAGTTCTCGGAATAATTAAAGATGCAAAAACATTCCTGGGAGTTCGGCAAAGTTTACCGGGGGTAACAAGGGAAAATTTGAGCATAATTTTCGGAAGCTTGCCCCGAAGGCCGATCGATAGATCGAAGTCAGCGACAGGCACTCGACCGGCGGCGGTTTTCGGGAAATTCATGCCATTAAGGAACATCATTATGCTTATGAGATGCAAACGGAAAACAATTAAAAGGAGGATGGTCGCGGTGGGGAGGATGGAAATGGGACGAGACGGAGTGAGGATGGGGAGATTGGATGTGTGTCCCTGCGCGTCCACTCGTGGGAGCGCGAAGAGAGGACCCTGCATGAAAGGGGGAACGGATCCGTTGTATTCTCTACAGCGTCGGTACCCCCACTCTCCCCCTTTCGTCCCCCCTCCTCCCATCTCTGGATACAATTCAAAGCTTCGTGTTTTCCCTGCGTATTTATCGATTGGACGTCAAACAAAAGGAAACGAGGAAAAAGATCACTTGCTTGACGTCCATCATTCTGCGAGGTGGATTGAAGGGGTGTGCAAGAGTCTGAGCAAGAAAGAATTGTGATGGAGGAAACCACATACGGAAAGAGAGGAAGAATGAGGAGGAGTAGGACAACCTTCGCAGCAAAACTACAATTCATCGAAAATATTTTCCGTAGTGTTTCAACAAACCGTGTTTTTTTAATGGAACGTATGCCAAACATCTGTGGTGTGCGGAGAGGTGATTTTTTCTCCAAAATGACAAAGACGACAAAATAAAACCTATATGCTTGGTTTCATTGATAAAACTGTCTACAATCAACCAGAGTAAAGCGTAGTTTTCAGTGCCACTGAATAAAAACTGATAAAAAAATCTCGTCTGCAAGCAAGGAAATGTGAATTAAAAATATGGCAACAAAATCATGCTAAGCACTCAAATAAAATATCAGAATAGAAAACTTATCAGCCGAGATCTGTGAGAAAAACAGAATTAATATCCTCGTTTGAAATTTTCGGATTTTGTGAAATAATGCAGTACTTTTGGAAGCTTACTTTAATATTGACTACCACACGTAATTAATCAGACAGTCAATATTTTCTTAATATTTTGTTGTTGCATCTCTGTGGCTGTGTGCATGCGTATTTTTCGGTATTATAATGACACAATATTCTCTATACCCAAACGGACATAATTACCGACACAAGAAGAAGATCGGAGAATCGAATTGAAGAGCAGCTCCCTGCTGATCACGGAACGAATCTCCTTGAGTTACATTTTGTCCTCATAAATTTCGGTCTCAAAAATATCCATTCACCTATTCCATAGCTGAAGCACGTGTGAAATAAACGTGTTACACCGATATATGACCACTCCTGTGTTTCCAATTCATAAATCATCCAATAAAAAAAAACTAGAAACGACCTTTAAAATCACTACTTTTGTGTAAACCGCATTCCATATTACGTTACATAGCTGATATTCCGCAACACAGAATTAGACAGAATGAAAGACGAGGAAAAAACATTAAATTTGCAATGAAAGTGGGTAAAATATATGCAGCCGAAAAAAGTGAATAGAGAATGAAAGGAGACTGGGGGAGCAGTGGATGAGAAATGAGCTGAAGTAAGAAGTGGAAATTTGATGATCGTGGTGGGAAGGGAGGTAAGAAAAGATGGTGAGAGAAAGAGAGAGGGCGGGAGAGAAAATATTCTCTTCGAGGAGCGAGTGAGACGAAAGTTATTTCTTTTTTTTCCCGAGAGAAAGAGAGGTGGAGGTTAACAGAGGCACAATGGGAGGAGTCAAGGCGTCAGACGGTGAAGGAAGGCTGAGAGAGAAAGAGAGAGAGAGAGAGGGATGTGGAGGAGGGAGAGAGAGTGAAGACATGGGAGGAACGGGTCGCCCCATGACTTTACGTGGGACGACGGAGCATGAGGAGCGGGGGGCGGGGAGGGGGGAGGTTGGAGGGTGAGGTGTAGAGAGCGAGGTTGGAATGAAAGGAAAAGAGATGGGGAGAGCGACCCCTTCGCCTCGAGGCTTCTTTCCTCTCCCTCTCTCTCACTCACCCTCTGTCTACGCTTCCTCCCCTCCCCCACAACCGTCCCCTCCCCCGTTACTCACTCACATCTCCCCCCCCACCCTTTCAACAAACCCTCCTCCCACACCATCATCCTTTCGCCGCCACCACCTCGCCCTCTGCAAGTTTTGCGAATAAAACAGCATCGGGTGAAGAAGGATTTCGCGGTCTAACGCGCAGAAACAGATGAGGAGGGAGTTTTAGAGGGGCGTGGCGAGATGAATTAATGGAGTGAAGGGGTTGGGGATGGAAGTCAGGGATGCGAGAAGAAGGTGGACGTGGGGGATAGAGAGGGGGGGTCAGGGATAGGCGAGAGGCAACTAAGAGAGAGGGTGCGGTCCAAGGGGGCCGGGAATGAAAGGGGATCAAAGATGGAGGGAGGGGAGATCTCTGAATACGGGGTGGATAGGATCGACAAGAACATTATAATAGTTTTGGAGCGCAAAGTCGTTAATAAGTAAGAAGTCAACACTGTGCTGCAAAAGTATTTCACATGCTATAAGTAGGAACCTATCACCCGATCTGAATACTCTCAAGCACAAAGATATCTGTGGTCGCCGGCTCGTGGAAGAGATAAATACAGCCAAATCTGGAAAAACTTGGTGTTCTGCGGATCAAAAGTGGAAGATTTATCTCGATTCCGAATATGTATTCTCATTTTGGCTCTTTTCAAACGGTACTCAAATAACAATTGGCTCTCACTAAACCACATTATAGGCGATGAGCAAAGAATCGAGCGAGTTAAATGGAGCAAAATAAAGAAATTCCGAAAAAATTATCTAAGATAAAAATTACCATTAAATCATTAAAATAATCGCATGCTCTGCTCCGGAGTTTCTTCTCCCCAGGTAGAGGATTTACCGACAAGGTTCGAAATTAGTGCTTTGGAACTTATTTTTCGGCAATCTATAAATGCTAATTAGGAACACTTACACGAGTTCCCAATTAAAAAAAAAATATTATTAAACATTTTTATCTGAAGTTCTTCAGTGAGTCACAGAAGATCTTCATAGAGATAAATCAGAAAATATAAGAAATGCAGTTCAAATTACAAGTGAAAATGCAGTAAAACTTGTAGCTGACGGGAGATTCGCATATCCACATGTTCCTGAAGATATTTTGATATGCAATACAATAGATATGCAAAAATCTATGAAAAATTATCTCCATTTGAAATATTATTTAGCAATTCATTCTTGAAATATTCAGTAAAATATACATCTCATCGACTAAAGAAAAGGTTGAAGTTTATCGGCTTCAAATCCCAAAAGACGGTTTATCCTTCATTGGTGTCATATGTTTTGTTTTGCTGAAGCAATGGCATCATTTTAAGGGATGATTTCCACTCCTTTTATTTTTAAGGGTTCGTTGTAGGAAACCTTAAGATACTGGCCACTCGTCTACTTACACACACAGCGTCCAAAACTGGTCCTAAAGCCTAAGGCAATCTAAAAATCCCTCTGCCCTCCCTTTCATGGAATTTAATTAAGTTGATCTAATTTTGGAGCTGAGGCTTTCTCGAATTGACTTTGTTTCTGACCACCAGTTCAATATGCCTTCGGTTTAATATAGTCCTAACGATTTCCTATTTTCGGTTAAGAGGATTCTTTTTATATTTAAAATCGATATATTTACCTACAGTGAAACCATATCAAAAGGAGTGCTTTGTCTCTTTTCGCTTAAGTACATCATTCCAATTCATCGTAATACCATCGGTTACTTACAGATGAAGTGTCATGCATTATCAATTATCCAACTCAAAAAATATTACTGTTTTGCCTAATAATAAGCATCGAAAATTTTAATTAAATTCAGAAATTGGCGTAGTATTGGAAAGACCTAAATCAGATCGATTCCTTTATCTTTTCTTTCAGCAAGCAACCTTACAAATATTATGCGGAATGAGAAATTTCTTCCATAGCTATGATTCATTAAAAACATAGGATGTTTTTCAAACTTAATGCCAGCAGAGATATGTTCTCAGTTTTATCACTCAAAATTTATTTCCATTAATGTTGCCATCATAATTTGGGACTATACTTTGGCTTTACCTTTTGAAATTGGATGTGCCAAGACAAACAGTGAGGTATAAAATATATTTGTTTAAACTAAAGCATGATGTTATTTACATTATTCCAAATAATTAATATTGAAGCACTGATGTTTTCTCTTAAATAACGGTAGGGTTTTGGATTAAAATAAGCCCATTGTAGCCTTTCTCAACCCCAATCAGCCATCGTATTATGAAAACCAAAATAGCACTGTGTTATTTAATTATTAATGCTCTTCGCAAAAGCACCGCTAATCACTTTTCCTCAAAATAATGAAATTACACTTACCAGTGGATATTTTATACCCATCATAAAAAAATTAAGTTTGAATGATTTTGTGTATGCATGATACCTATTTTTAATGAAGGTAAGTGCTGTTCAATCTGTCAGTTGTACCTACATTGCTGATAAGGCACAAATTGTATTGAGCGTAATGATAAAAAGCGATTGAATATGATCATTCTTTAAAAATTTAACAATACAAATGAACAATGTCTCTGTTTGTATAACCATATATATGAACAATGTATACGAGTATCTCTGCATAGGTTCTCTGTCATTCTGGGTACCATGCTGTTTAGAAATAAATATTTTCAGGATGGTTTATAGAAGATATTTTTCAAGCCTCCTGGCTAGAGGAATCAATTTGCTCTGAGGTAGAAAATGAATATTGATTTGAAATCAACCAAGGTGATAGAAGATTGATGCACACCCTGTACGATGAATAGACAGCAGGTATTAGATGAAAACAGGGAAGAAACTAAAATAAAGAAAGGGTTAAAGCAGGGCTGTTCATTATCACCATTTATGTTTAATATTTATATTGAGAAGGTTATCTAACATAACAGGATCGAGGAATCATGAATTCAAGGAATTCCTTGGAAAAATATTAGCCAATATTGAGAAGGGGTTCAAAAAGTACGTCAAGATAAACAAGATCGATACTAAGGTCGTATAATCGCCGGGTTTGTGGTAGAAGTAAGACAAGGGAAGACAGGCTGAAACAAGTGGAAGAGTTTTTCTATTTACGCAACAAGATCACCAGCAAGGACAGGAGCAAGAGAGATTTAATAACCAGAATAGGAATGACGAAGAAGGCTTTTTATCAAAAGAAAGAACTAATCACGGCAAATTGCTCTTGCACAAACATTAGGAAGTCATTCGTTAGAAGTTATATTTGAAGTATACATCTGCTTAATACCCCGCAAGCCGCCGCAAGGGCGTGTGGCGGGGGTGTTAGGGCACCAATAATAATTAAGAAAAAAAAACCGCATGCAAAAGCCACAAATTTATACAATCCACAAACAAAACATGGTATACGTTAATGCAAAAAACCTCACACCCCACACATATGAAAACACACAAACTACCAACTAACATACACATGGACCTACAGGTGCACCTGATAACTTTGCAATGTTTAATTTTGTTCCGGCTTGTAAATTCAATATTTTTAATAGTTCTAAAGTGACTTTGGTTTCTTACAATTGTGATTTCCGATTGTTTGGGGAAAGAATGAGTATTTGAATTTGTCTGTATTGGAATCTATCTCCCTTATTTTATCTTTGTGGTCTGATAAGTAGTGTAAGGCATTATAATTCCATCAGAGTCATCGCTAAACTCGTTGGTTCTGAATCTTTCTAAAAGTCTAAGTCTCGTTTGTTGTCTTCGTATTTCAAGTGGGTCCCAACCTAAATCCCCTAAGAGACCTGTTACACCAGTTAATGTGTTGATAATGAAGAATTCGGAAAATAAAATTGATATTCAGAGTAACAAATAAAGAAATAGCTAGAAGGGTGAATGAAGAGACAAGCCTATGGAGGACACTTACAAGAAAAAGAGGGAGATTAATTGAACATTAATGAAGGTCGTAATAAAAGGAACACGCGAGGGAAAGATTTGCAGATGATGAACTAGGATTAACTGACATAGGATATGATAGTTTAGAGTTGCTGCAAAGCAATCTTCGAATGTATAACTAATGATGATGACGGGAATGGATAAATGGATATTTTGATGGAGTTACGTAAATAATTAATAAACATCACTCAAAGTAGGTTATACCTCTTTTAGCTACTAAATCTTTCGTTGATGTTAACGCCCAATCAAGAGGATGAATTACAAATCCAAAAATATGTATATTCGTAAAGGTTAATTACGTAACGGAACATGTAACATAGATAAATCAGTCACTTAAAATATATTGTGAGGAGACGGAGAATTACAACACGTCTGTGGGTCACACTGTTGAAATAAAGCAGCGAACTGGAAAGATCACACCCAAAAGCATTCAAAGAAGAAGATCAAGTTGAGTCCTGTGAGTGAAAAATGTTTACAAGAAGACTCGGGAAGTCATTCACGGAAAGCGAAAATCTGTTGGAGTGATAACACTACATAAATTAGGCTAGGCATATTATTAATATTAGTGTAGGTGCCTCGACCATTGGATAATGAACATAAAACAACTACAAAAATGGTAACGGGCGAGTAGCTGGGAGTAAAAGAAGAGTGGGTACATAATACTTGGCTGTGTTACTATAAAAAGAATGAGTGGTACCTGAATGAGTAGGAATCATACTGGCTCCTCACTAAAGGGCCATGTATTCGAGTCCTGTATGGTGACGGGGCTTTTATGATAGTAGGCATGACAATTTAACTGCTTGCGTGAACGAACGCTTACTTTCTTAGAACAATTTCGTTTTTATCTCTTCTTTTCGTAAGAATGAGGCCATGTCAATTAATGTTATTTGGATAGGATAAAAACGTAAACAGAAAAACCACAGCGGAATTCATTAAGCAGAGTGGAAATTAAGTTATAACCTTATCATGACAGGAATATTTGTACTAATGTATCCGCAGTATAAGCTTATCTAAATTTACTTTATTAGAAAAACCCACCCGTCGTTGTGAATGGAAGTGGAAAAAAATAATCTACCGAGAGGCGACCTATCTCTATCTTATCATTAAGGCCGACATCAAAATGTTTCACTTGTAAATAATATTCACTCGATACTGATAAATTGAATGATTGTTCGACAAGCGGCCATAAATCGAAGCCTTCGAGCTCATTATATAAATAATTTAAGCAATAAATGAATTTGACCTTACAAAAAGGCAACTTTATTTAGAAAATAATTTTGGGGAATAAAAAACAACTAAGCATATTGCTTGAAATGCTTGCTGCATCCTAGGGTGGAATTATTTGTTGTAGGTAAGCGTATGTACTTGCATGCTTTTGGAGTGAGGATAGGTAGATGTGTGGTTGCATGCGCGTCGAATGATGGGGTGTTGCAATGAATGTGTGCTCTGTTTTGGATTGGGGTTTGCATGTGTGTGTTGGTTTTGAATGCGGTGTTTCTTTTTTCCTTTTCCTTTTTTCCTTTTTTTGGGTGGTGGCCTAACACCCCCCGCCACACGCCCTTGCGGCGGCTTGCGGGGTATTATGTAGATGTAGAAATGAAAACCAGAAACACCAAAAAATAAAATGAAAGAGTCAAATGAGAGAATACTAAAATGATATATAATAGCGGAATATGAGCTGGAGTCATAATCGACAGGTACTCATTTGAGTTATTATTTGATAATATATTTTATTTCGTCAGGTACGAAGGGAAAAGATTACCAAAAAAATGTGTTGACGATTGATATGGAGTACTGGGGAATTTGAAGATTAGAAGAGTGAGATGAAATGGGGCGTTTAACAACGCTAATTATGAATGGGAAGTGCTTCAACATTATATTTTACATTTATTAGTATGAGGACAGAAACAAAACATTTCCTTTCCCTGCCTTGCCGTTGTGATTTCCAGTCAATTAGCCCTAGATCGTTAACTGTATCATCACCTGAAATCGAAATGTTTTTTTCCCTGAGT